>RCWM02000408.1:600000-1008809 GCA_003667255.2 Euschistus heros | reverse complement strand
TAAACTATTACTTGCACAGATGGAAATATGCGGCCGGATTCTGTCTTGTTGGAACAGGGCTCTTTTGCTATTGACCAAAGCTGGGTTTTTACAGTTTCAAGTACCTTCTATCTAACTGTTCGCAAAAGAAGAGCAACATCCAAAGAAGAACAACAGCGGAAAAGAAAATCGGGTTCAGCAAATCCTAAAAGATTTCATTAAGAAATAAGCATGAAGGATTTTATTTGATATTTCATCTAGATCCTTCTGTTTCTATTAACAGCTTGGGAATTCAGAACCATATCCCAGTCCAATACATAGCCATCCACGGCAATAGAAATTCGAAGGGCACTTTAGATACAGCGTCGATAAAATATGGCGAAGTTCAAGATCTGAAACAGGTTTATATTACAACAAATCCAACTTGTCCTGGTTGGCCAATTCTGAGGCGAGCAAGTATCATTTCCTCCCTTCATGTTAGAGGTGGCCTATTTCAAGGTTAACCATCGTTAATTTGTAATCTGTAGTGAGGTTTCTATTACAGAGTCAACACATTCTTCGCATTTAAGGACTAGTTGTCCTCGTTATATTAATAATATAAATACTGCCATATGTGTTACCATTAACATAGAGCACATATCCAACTATAAACGGAGCAAAGATTTCACAAACGTTCTTCTTTTGGTCAGATATCTTTATAATTTTCACATCCATTTTATGAAAGAGAGCATGTAAGGCATCCAAAGTTGGAACTGTTTTTGACAAATACATAGCAGTTTTTATAAAGGCGTAGTGAAAGGGAATGGTAAAATAACGATAGATGCAAAACACAAAATACAGATAGATAATATTTAAAGTCTCTAGCCTTATCAAATATAGTTATCTCTGGATATTAGGCGGGCCAAAACGACAAATATGTAGGTGTATATAAAATGGATAATACCAGAGAATAGGAAAGCAGGGGATTTTCAGCTTAAGTTCGTCTTTAATGACCTTAAAAGGAAACACTCCCAGAAAAGAGGACACTCTAAAGGTGGAATCGGATCCGATTTCGTGAATGATAGATGAATAGATGAATGATATGTCGGGACATTGTAACAGCGAATACCTGCAATTACGAAGTAATTACAAAACCTCATCCTGATAACCTAAACCCGAACCATGTAGAATTTATTAAAGCAGAACTGGTCATTTCTCTCCAAATGACCATTCCTCCTTAAGCCTTCCACTCTTCTGATATAATAGCCATAATCCGAAGATTGCTTACTAACAAAGCTTCTGGACATGACCTCATCACCTCAAGAATCCTCAAATGTCTTCCAAGAAAAGCAGTATTGCTCCTAACAATTATTTCCTCCGTACAACGTTTTCCTCATTTCTGGAAATTATCAATCATAAAAATGATCCCAAAACCTAAAAAACTGCCAGAAAATCCTTCCTCGTACCGACCTATTTCTCTCCTGAATATAATGGGCAAAATCCTTGAAAAGCTCCTTTTAAAACGCCTTTATCCCTTTCCTTTCTAACGTCCCGGACTTCTGCCCACTCCTTCTCCGTTTCCTGCTTTTTTGAATAACCAGAAAGATGGAATTTGTTTAAAATAGGCGTTTTTCCAACACAATCACCAGCAACAGGTTGGGTTTTTGGTCAATCATCGTCAAAGAAATGATAACTTAAATCGTAGGGAACCCGACATGCGAATCACCCAGACGACTAGTTACAAACTGGTTATGTGAATCACAAGCGAGTCACTAAACAGTAGCACTGTGTGAAGCGTATATAGTACAACACAGGGAATGATTCAAAGTAGACCAGTTGGTAATTCGCGTTCCTAATCATTTCCTTTTCAGTAATCCCGTCTACATGTGGGGTAAATTGTAATTTTTTATTTAATTGAATAATTTCAATTAGATTTTTTTTTCTTTGTTTGGTTTTCTTGTGATTTGTTTTATTTTGAAATACACAATTAAATTTAGTGTGTTACATAAATGGAAAGGTTTCTTTCTTCTTTCTTTGATGTTTAGTTTAATTTTCTTGTTTTTTTTTTTTTGTTTTTGTTTTTTTTTTCACAGTTATTAAGGAAATGATGAAAGAAGAGAAGGATGATCACAAAAGCAATAATCCAGATGAACTGTACAAGGCCCTCATAGAACTTAATGCGACACCTAAACCTGTTCTGCTGATCGGGATGAGTATGATGAGTAGAGAATCGCTTGCGGGTAGTTGTACTAAATAAATATACTATTCTATAATTAAATAGTAATTAAGTAATATCTTTTTGATTAACAATCTACCCCCAATACTCACTGTGACCAATTCCTTTAACACATTTTGCTAATTATGATTGATATGGTTGTACTCTTTATAACTTCCTCTAATGTCTTTCTTCCCAATTAAGATTCGTCAACATTCAGTACACACTTAATTAAAAAAGTTAAAAAATACATTGAAAAAGGATATTTGATTATAGCCATACAAACCTTATAATATGTCATTGATGCAGAATGAATTAAACGCCACATTATGAAAATATGAAATAGAACAATTAATACGTCTCCAGGAATTTGAGAATTTTTCCAGTCATAATTTGAGATATAATGTATATAAATAAAATACAAATGAACCATCATAAAGCAATAACAGCTGGACAACATTATGATCAAATGTTGAGAATAAATGGCGTTCATCATATTCGAAGCAGAAACCAATTGATATGCTATATCTACGAGTCCATCGATAGTCATCAAATTCTTGAAAGAAAAATGATATTTTACTGATACCAAAAACTTTGAACTGGAATAAAATAAATCGCTGACTCTATCGGCCATAAACGCGAACTGTGCGCAACCTAAAGTTTTTCCAAAAATCATAAACATAGAACATATAGTGATATAAATACTGCCAAATGTGTTACCATTAATATAGAGCACATATCCAATAATAAAAGGTGCTAAGACATCACATAGTTTCTGCTTATGGTTGGATATCTTTATAATGTCCACCTCCATTTTATAAAGGAGGGCATGTAAGTTATCCAACATTTTAACTACTTTTACAAATACATAGCGGTGTTTATATAGGCTTAGTAGCAGGGAAAGGTAAACTATCGACTGAACTAAAGAACAAAATAAACTTAGATAAAAATGAAAACTTGCCGTGTAAAATAGAGATGTATTTGAATACCAGGCGATACAACCCCACAAATGATTAGTTATATATAAAATGGATAATACCAGAGAATAGGAAAGCAGGAGATTGTCCGGCTTAAGTTCGTCTTCAATGACTTTAAAAGGGAACACCCCCAGAATAGAAGACACTCTAAACATGTAGTCTGATTCGATTCCCTTAGTGATAAGTCTGGACATGTAACAGCGAATATCAGCCACTAAGAAGTAGATTGCCTAATACTGAAGAAGAACTGCTATATCGGTCGATAACGACCAGGAGTTAATGATGACAGCTTAGATGATCACTTACGTCTTATTTTTCTCTAAGCCAATCCACTTTGGGAAACGACATTATTAGTTTTGGTACTACATATACATATAACGCTACAGATAAATTAAGTGATCATCAAAAACAGAAACCTTTCAAATAAAATAGTTTATATAGAAGTTGGTTGTCTATTAATACAACAAAAAATAATAGAAGACAATTCATCCGACAATTGAGCCCCCTCATTTTTATTTAGTTTATATTTTTTTATTTAGCAGGAGGTGAAGACCATGAGTGGGTTTGGAACAGTATTTCAGAGAGCTGGGGGATATTTATCAGATGTATTATGGCAACGAGAGGTTCTATGAGATGAGTGCAGGGCCGTAAATATGAGATATGTCAGGGGGGGAATCAGTTTGCCGCCCCCTCCTCTTTCTCACTTCCCCACCATTAAAGTTAATTAATATTTAATTAATTAAAATTAAAATTGACTAACAACAACATAACAAACAAAAAAAATCATTTTTAGATATAGTTAAGAAGGAAATAAAAGAACATAAACATGTGTGTTATATATTATACTTAAACTTGAATTCTAGCCTTCTTAGCTGTAAATGTACCAATGATGTCAAAGTTGATAATGGAAGCTCGTTGATGTTCAATTGATATTATGCTTAGATTAGGGTCTCACCTCTCCCATTATACTTCTCATGTAGTTTTTGATGAGTTTCAGTTTGCTAAAACTTTGTTCTCCAGATGACACTGTAACAGGCAGGGTTAGAAATATTCTTAGTGTGGTAGTAATGTTCGGGTAGCCTTCCTCCAGTTTAGTTTTATAAATGAGACTTAACATTTCTCTTCAACTGATAAAGCGTGATGTTTGAAACTTTCTGTTTTAAATTTGAATTCTTCATTTTTGAGATCCGCAGTGTAGATGTTTTCAAATTCTTTTGCATTCATTTTTAGATCTTTTACTTACATTTCTCCGATACAAATTCCATTGCAAAGTCCAAACTTGCTGTTTTTGTAGTAAAGCCTTAAACCTGTCACTAAGTCCCATAATCATCCGGTTAATAACCTCTAAAATAGCTACTTGACACACATTCAGAGCACTTGTCGGAGCTTCATCACCACAATGCTCATCAGCAACGAAAACTCGGCCGATTCATGAAGACCATTTAAAGGGCCTAGACGAAATAACAATTCATTTTCATTCGCGACCCCAGTAGGGCTCAGTTTCATGCAAAGTTCGTCATATTGAGTACATTCCTCTTTAACTTTAACTTCATATAAAATATTAAAAGGCGCATTTAAAAACTTTAAAATTGGACTTTTTTTTTAAGTTTAATGACAATAGTGGTAATTTTCTAGCTAAGGGTGTCAGTCTGCTTGGCTTCTTATTTGTCTCCAGTTGGATCATTAATGCCAAAAGATACCTTTAAAAATTTGTTCTTATAAAATTTTAACATCAATTAAAAAATATAAAAAAACTTTCAATTGTAAACTTATTTTATTATTTTTGTTTAAATGCATTCGCCAAAAAATCCGACGGAAACACACGTTAATCGGGCTGTATATTTTGACTTATTTCAATCAGTACAGTAAAACTTCACTAATCCAACGGTGATAAGACTGGTGTGGGGGTTAGTCGGAACAGTGAAAAGTCGGATTAACCGGAGACAACAAAAGTAGGCATTTTATTTTCTTTTTACATACTTAACTTAAAATAATTTGTGCGAGTTAATTAATACAATTTTAAAACACATTTGTCAATTCACTCAATTACAGCAATCACATTCAGTATTATCGTCTTGTGTTTTATTTTATTACCCCGTTATTTCATTTTGATAACAATGAATTCATAAGCAATCTGTATTATAAAATAATGCCACTTCACCTGACCAAGTCCGAAAGGAATCTAAAAGGATTAAAAGTGAAAACATATAATAGAATTTCATTCAAAATAACGTTTTCTAAGAAATTTTTATTGTGAACTCGCCGACTCGTTCCCCGGGGTACCAGAAATATTTATTGTTAGTACTTAGACTTATACCATAAAGCCGCATTTAATACCTTTTCTTCCCTTTTTTAAAAACAACATCAAATCGACATATTTCAATTTCTTTACAACTGGCTTTTAAAGAAAACTCTCAGTTGATCATTAAAAAAACAATATATTAAAGATCTTTGAATACAAATTAAGTATTTTTAGACTTACAAAATAATAACTAATATCACAACAATAAAATTTACAATACATGAATTGATTAAACTACATCTGAAAATTATATTGATTCACTGCTCGTTGACATACTCTCATCAGATGATGTAGATGGGATTGAAGTGAATCCATAGAATATTCGTCATCGCCCAAAAGATATTTTTTAATGTCCTCTAAATTGTACTTTGAATTTAAGTGGCTTGCTTTCCTGCTTGCATATTAAAGGGTCCGAAGATATTAGAATATTAATATATATGTATATGTATATATATATATATATATATATATATATATATATATATATATATATATATATATATATACACACACACACACACACACACACACACACACACATATAAAAATATTAATTACATCAGTGTTTTTCAGGTCTATGTTTTCTGAAATACATAAACAGACAACCATTCAAAGCAGAAATGACTTGTATATTCATGATGTATATTTGTTATTAAATCAAAATCAATCAAAAACTAAGAATGTTTTGGGTCGAAATTGAAATATGTCGATTTGAATTTTTTTTTATTAAATGTTATAAATATATTAACAAAAAATGTTATTTAAAGATAGTAAGGAAAAAAATGATTCAAAGGTATTAATGAAAAAATGGTTATTACTCATGTTCTTCGATGCCTGCCATACTAAAACTTCAAGTGACGCTGATGTGTACTTAACATTAAATAAGGGCCCAGTAAATTGAAATTGTATCGATGAGATAGATAAGCGATCTGCCAATTGTTCAAACATGATTTCTATCCTTTGCTTTTGTAATATGGGTTTAAAAGCTACAATTCCTTACCATTGAGGTCACTATGAAAGGATTACTAAAGGAAACCAAGTTGGAAAAAATGAACGCTTTTTAGACTTTTGTCCATTGGCGGACGCACTGTGCATCATTCAGAAACATTAATAGAGGTTAAAAAATTGTAATAAATGAAAGTAATTTTTTATTTAATGATAAATTCAATATAATTGAATAAATGATCTATAAAACAGTGAATTTAAATGATCTAAAATATGTATGCTTGCACTGAAAAGGCTAAATAAATAAGAATAAGGATTTTTTTTAAAAAAGCTTCTAATTTTGTGGTTAGTGAAAGCATGTCGCTTTTATTCTTCCTTATTTCTTTAGCAAGTTTCCTATACTCGGCTTCACTGAGTCGTTTTCGGTCATCCATAATTCGGATATTTTAACGCAGTTCAAAATGTACAAAAAAAATACGTTTTCCAAATGCTGATTGATACTCAGTAACACTAATAACTCTCCAAAACTACGTACACTAAAAACTAAATGTAAAAAAAATAAAAAAACTGTCTGCTTTTGCAATAAACGCAGACAACACAGCTGTAAACACTGGCTGCAGATAGTCCAGTGTCATTTTAAGGGGTTGGGGGTGGCATCGCACAGTTTTCGCGCCCCCGAGCCCGCTACCAGCGATCAGGCTACTAATTTATATTAAGCAGTTAATTCTTATAAGACGTAAGAATTAACTTACAATTAGTATCCAGTATAGTAGGGTTTATAAATTATGCACAAAATCGAAATAAAATTAAAGAACATCGATTGTGATATTATAATTTTAAAAACGTTTTTAATAACTTATTATTTTTTTTTTTTTAACTTCTCAAGTTTTGCCACCTCCCTGAAACCTGCCGACCGGGGCACGTGCCCCCCCCCCCCCTGCCCCTCCCTAGTTCCGGGCCTGGATGAGTGACGAAAACACGATATACATGACAAGAATGAAAAAAAAAAAAAAACGGCTCGGAAAATCCGAGATGATTTTATTAAGAAATAAGCATGAAGGATTATTTTCGATATTCCATCTAGGCCATCTGTTTCCATTAACAGCTCAAGAATTCAGGGCCAGTCAAATAGTCATCCACTACAATAGAAATTAGAAGGGCACTTTAGATACAGCGCCGATAAAATATGGCAACGTTCAAGATCTGAAACAGGTTTATATTACAACTAACCCTACTTGAAGAAATGTATAAATCGGGACGTCTCAGAGCAATAAACCTCAGTTATATTCATATAGTCAATGAGAAAGGAATTTGCAAAAATCGGCCTGGATCGCGGCTAATTCGCTAAAAATGCGATTACAATTTTTATTGGGTGAATAATAATAGATTAATTGTCATATGGTATTTGGAGATAAGCTAAGTTAAAAAATAGGTTAGATGTTTAAGCCGCACACTTTGACCACAAATTAAGTTCCTTATAGTTGTAAACAAACAAAAATACGATCGATGTCGATACCATATAATGTAGTTCTTTCTGTGAACTCATGGTGGCTGTAGAGGTGGACCCTTACAAGTTTGAGTTGTTTCGTGACGAGAAGCTATTAAAAGACTTATGTTAAAGAGGAGGTTAAAAAACTTATATTCTCTGGTGATGAAATGTAAGGACAGTTCGATGTACATATTCCTTACGAGCAACCCACCAGCAGCTTCGTCCCTTCAGTTATCTGGTCAAAAGATAATCGGCTTTTCTCAACCAGACCCAAGTTGTATTTTACAAGCTGTCTTTTATATATATTTTACAAGATATCTTTTTCTTATTTATGTGGTAGTTGTTCTAAAAATAAATTCTTCCTTCATTATGGTAAACGCGGCATTGATTTTTTAAATAAGTTCTTGTTTTGAAAAAGCCCACTACAACTTGCCTGTAAGAGAATGTTTAAGCAATTGTTTTCAACAATCCTAGATAGGAAGAGGGGGTCTAATTGAGTGGCCAGCACGGTCTCCAGACCTCTCGCCGCTCGATTATTACGCCTGGGACTGTGTCAAAGATTTGGTTTATAAAGAAGAATTGTTTTCAAGACAACAACTTATTCAAAAAATCAATGCCCATTTACCATAATGAAGGAAGAATTTGTTTTTTAAGAACAACCACCACGGAAATAAGAAAAAGATATCGTGCTTGTATTAGAAATAGTGGAGACCATTTTGAGCAATACCTGTGATACTCTACAAATTAAATTTATGAATAATTTAAAATTAGTTTAATTTTGTTCCCTGATTATTGTTTACAAAAATGTAGATAAAGTTTACTCTGATAAAATCGAAATTCCGAGAAAGAAAGAGAAAATATGCAGTTTTACCTATGCTATAAAGAAACACAACTATTTGTTACGTTTTGCATAAAAAAATATGATTCGATTCATTATTATTGTCAGTGTGCGCTGGTGGCACCCTTTTGTTACTTTATATAAAATAAAAAAAACTAGATGTGCTGTGTGCCTGCAAATGGTATTTTTTTAAAGAGTATTAAATAGAGAAGTTTTTAGAACAATTTGGATTTGGCTGTTGCACTTAATTATTTTTTATTGAACCTAAACTTGAAGTTCATAATTTTAATTTTTGCCTTTGACAAGATTTAACGATCTCCCGTTTTTTTTGGTATTTGTTTTTTGCACCATATCTTTTTTATTTTACATGGACAATGTATTAGTAATTATGGGGGGGGGGGGAATGGCGTTGATGTATCAGTAAACAACGGAGTTATAAGGCATAAATGTTTGGATTTAGCCATTTTTACATAAAAATTCATAAAAAAAAAACCGTAAGACTTTGTATATAGGTAAGTGACCTTAAATAGGTTCATAATGAACCTCCCTACCAGAGATAATTTTTTGGCCAACGATCTTCCGAACACCCTGTATATAGATGGTAATTTTACACAAGACCCAAACACTTTGACCGAACATTTTGCAGATTATTATTCAAATATATATTCTCCCCAAGCCTATCAGATAGAAGAAAATGAAGTAAATTTGGATTATAGGGACAATAACATTGAGAATTCATATAACATTCCTTTTACAATGGAAGAACTAAAAGCTAATATAAATGAATTGACACCGACTGCACCAGGAACAGATAACATACATTATGAAATGCTTAAAAATCTTCCAAAACAGACACTGAACGCTCTCCTAACCCTGTATAACCGTATTTAGTTCACTGGAGAATTTTCAGAGAACTGGAGAAGAGCAGTTATAATTCCGATTTTAAAAAACAATAAAAATAAACTATTCCCATCAGACTATCGACCCATTTCACTAACAAGTTGTGTATGCAAACTATTGAAAAAAATGGTTTTCAAGCGTCTTACATGGATATTAGAGACGAACAATTTCTTATCAAATGCAATGAGTGGATTCCGGCGAGGGTGCTCAACAAATAACCATCTTGTAACTATGGAATACGAAATACTGAGTAGCTTTGCCTACCCCATAACATTCTACAATCCTTATTCCTTTGGGCGGCGCTTTATTGTAAGTAGGGAATATAACATGACCTTATCACATCAAGAATCCTCAAATGTCTTTCAAGAAAAGCAGTATTGCTTGGTATTCCTTTTTAACGTCCCAGAATTCTGCCCACTCCTTCTCTGTTTCCTACTTTTTTGAAAACCAGAAAGATGGAATTTGTTTAAAATAGGGCGTTTATCCAACAGGTTGGTTTTTTGGTCACTCATCATCAAGGAACTAAAAACTCAAATCGTAGGCAACCCTACCTGCGAATCACCCAGACGACTAGTTACAAACTGGTTACGTGAATCACAGGCATACGGGGTAAATTGTAATCTTTTGTTTAGTTGAATATTTTCAATTACATTTTTTTTTCTTTGTTTAGTTTTGTTGTGATTTTTTTTTAATTTATGAAATATATAATTAAATGTGTGTCTCATTTTTATATATTGTTCAATTTTCTTGTTGTTTTTTTTACCTGTTCTGCTGATCGGGATGAGTATGGAGTTCGACCCCAAGGAAAGTGCTCCGGGGGTTTCACGGCAGTAAGAGGAGGGAGGCAAGAAGCTTTGGCATGCCTCCTCCTTAATCTATCATTTGAAAAAGCTGTTAGAGAACCAGGAATTCAGAATAAAGAAACTGTGTTCAGCAAAACAGTTAATCTACTAGACTATGCTGATGAAAAAAACTTTTTCGGCACATCATTCCACGCCGAATTACAAGCATTACTGGATCTCGATCCAGCATCAAGACGTTGGCAACGTCTGGTTGCCAACCTAGACAAGGCGAAGTATATGGTGTCAGATCAGTTCCCTGAAGAGTTCAATATCAAAGTTGCTATAGATACTTACATATGTAATCAAAAATCAGAATTTTTATACTTTGGATCACAAGTGACGTGCGTAGGAGAATCTCGGCAGAATGAGCTCAGCAAACCGCTATTATTATGGACCCTGCTCACACATATTAAGAAAACTTGTCATCCTATACAATATCCCTTATTAGCCTAGTTTTAAAAAGATGGTTCTCAGACTTCGACTACTGCGAAATCTGGTAAACAAAAAAGAAGACCCTATAGGAACGGACAATAGACAACGGCCCTGATATACTAGCTTTTATCAAGGCGAGGAGGTTAAGATAGGCAGGACACCTCGTGCGGATGTCGGATGGGCAATACCGAAGAAAATTTTAACGGAACAGATATCCGGCCGGCAAAGAACTGGAAGGGCCAGGTTACGGCGGTCGTACTGTGTTGTAGGGGATTTTAAGTCCACCGGAAAACGAATCGGCAAAGGGACAAAATAGAGACGCATGGCGATTGGTGTTGGAGGAAGCAGAGACTCGCTTGCGGGTAGTTGTACTAAATAAATATACTATTCTATAATTAAATAGTAATTAAGTAATATCTTTTTGATTGACAATCTTCCCCTCAATAATCACTGTCACCAATTCCTTTAACACATTTTGCTAATTATGATTGATATATATGAGATATAGTTATACTCTTTATAACTTCCTCTAATGTCATTCTTCCCAATTAAGATTCGTCAACATTCAGTACACACTTAATTAAAAAAGTTTAAAAAAACATTGAAAAGGATATTTGATTATATTATTTATACAAACCTTGTAATATGTCATTGATGCAGAATGAATTAAACGCCATATTATAAAAATATGAAAAAGAACAATTAAGACATCTCCAAGAATGTGAGAATTTCTCCAGCTATAATTTGAGTTATAATTTATATAAATAAGATACAAATGAAGCATCATAGAACAATAACAGAGGGACATCATTATGATCAAATGTTGAGAATAAATGGCGTTGATCATCTTCGATGCAGAAACCAATTGATTCGCTATATCAACGAGTCTATCGATAGTCATCAACATCTTGAAAGAAAAAGGATATTTTACTGATACCAAAAACTTTGAACTGGAATAAAATAAATCGCTGACTCTATCGGCCATAAACGTAAACTGTGCGCAACCTATAGTTTTTCCAAAAGTCAAAAACACATAACATATAGTGATATAAATACTGCCAAACGTGTTACCATTAACATAGAGCACATATCCAATTATAAAAGGAGCGAAGAATTCACAAAGTTTCTGCTTATGGTTGGATATCTTTATAATGTCCACCTCTATTTTATGAAGGAGGGCATGTAGATTATCCAAAATTTTAACTACTTTTACAAATGCATAGCGGTGTTTATATAGGCTTAGTAGCAAGGAAAGGTAAACTATCGAATGAAGCAATGAACAAGATAAACCTATATAAAAATGAATGCTTGCTGTATGGTATAGACTTCGATTTGAATACCATGTGAACCAACCCCACAGATAAGTAGTTATATATAAAATGGATATTACCAGAGAATAGGAAAGCAGGAGATTGTCCAGCTTAAGTTGGTCTTTAATGACCTTAAAAGGGAACACCCCCAGAATAGAGGACACTCTAAAGATGAAATCGAATTCGATTCCCTTAGTGATAAGTCTGGACATTGTAACAGCGAATGCCTGCCACTACGAAGTAGATTGCCTAATACTGAAGAAGAACTGCTATATCGGTCGATAACGACCAGAGGCTAATGATGACAGCTAAGATGATCACTTACGTCTTATTTTTTTCTGAACCAATCCAATTTGGGAAACGACTCATATAGAATAGAATAGAATAGAAAATAAACTTTATTCTGGGACGATGTCCCCTAAGAATAATATAATGTACATAAATAAATACAATGAGTCTAGCTTTCATAAGATGAAATAAAATAAATTAACACACTGGTTAACTATTTACAATTTTACAAATAAAGAACAAAAAAAGAAATAAAAATTACAAAATCCAATAATTGCAGGAGAAAGAATAAAAACCTATTTATTATTATTTATTGGCACTACGTCCCAAGTTGAGACTTGGCCTGCTCCAACATCGACCGCCAGTTTTCCCGATCAAGTGCTGCTGCCTTCCAATTTCGGGTACCAAGCAGAATCCTGGCATCAGTAGCTACGGAATCTTCCCATCTAAGCTTCGGACGACCAACTCTTCTTGTTCCGTACACCCGCTCACCTAACACCCTCTTTGGAATTTCTTCATGGTTCATCCTTATTACGTGACCGGCCCATCGTAATCTGGCTAGTTTAATGACATGCACAATATCAACATCCTTATAAAGGTCCTTTAGCTCATTATTTGTCCTTCCTCGCCAGGTTTGATTAATGCATACTGGTCCGAATATTCTTCGGAGAATTTTCCTCTCAAACCTCAGGAGTGACAATTCGGTTGCTTTTGTCATTGTCCACATTTCTGAGCCATAGGTAAGGACTGGGCGGATCAGCGTCTTATAAATTCTAAGCTTTGCAGCCCTGGACAGAGCTTTGCTTCGGAGATAAAAAACCTATTTACATCTACTGAATGCACTTCTTTTTTTTTAGTGAAGTTTTGTTAGTCAGTATCATTCTGGAGGGAAAGGAGATATTGAAAGAGAAGGGATTTAAATGTGGACAGAGATGGAGCATTACGGATATTACAGGGTAGTGAATTCCACAAGGAAGTAGCACGGGAAATGAAGGAGTGGTCAAATGATGTACTCTTATGGGAAGAAGTATACAGGTCAGAGGAGCGAGATCTTGTAGTGCGGGAGGAGACCGAGGATCTGAACTGGAAGATGTTATAGATGTAGGAGGGATTCCGAGAATTGATGGTTTGGTAGAGGAAGGAGGCTAGGAAGTAATTTATGCGGGATGAAGGATAAAGCCATTTTAACTCTGTATATAGATGTGATGTGTGGGAGGCTTTTGGAACCCTAAAGATAAACCTAATGAAACAGTTCATTAGTCTCCTTAGTTTACTCTCGAGTTCCGCCGTCAAGCCACCATATGCAACACAGCTGTAGTCAAAATGGGGTAGGATAAGGGAAGAAACCAAGAGTTGACGAGTAGGTTTCGGAAGGGAGTCCTGGGAAGAATGGAATAGCTTAAGGATGGATATAACCCGTCTAGAAATTTGGGAGATATGAGGTTTCCATGAAAGGGTTTGGTCAAAGGTAATACCAAGGTTTTTGACTGTGGGGTGGAATTGAATAGGTTGGGAGTTCATTGACAGTATCGGGAGGTGGGGAAGGGATCTCAGATGGGTATTAGAACCTATGATAATAGCCTGCGTTTTTTCTACATTTAATTTTAATTTGTTGTCAGAGGCCCACTTGCAAATGCTATTAAGGTCTTCTTGGATAAGGGAGAATGATTTAATTAAATCAGGAAGGATAGATATATCTGGAAATCATCCGCGTATAGATGGTAGGAACAATGGTGAATGGAATTTGGTAGATCATTTATGTAGGCACAAAAAAGAGTAGGAGAGACACTGGAACCTTGGGCTACCCCTGATGTCAATGAAAGGGAAGAGGAAAGTGGCTGGTTTGGTATAGATACTATTTGAGTTCTACTATAGAGGAAGGAATGAAACCAGAGGAGAGAGCTTGAGGAAAAAGATAGGGCTTTTAGTTTCGTGAGGAGAATAGAATGGTCTAGGGTGTCAAAGGCTTTGGTAAAATCTAGAAGGATAAGGACAGTTACTTTTCGTTCGTCAAGGGCAGTATGTATGTCATTAGTAATTTTTGTTAAGGCTGTCTGAGTTGAATAACCAGGTCGGAACCCAGATTGGAACGGATTAAGGAGATGAGAGTTTTCTAGGAAATTGGAAATTTGTGATTGAACTAGTCTTTCAGGGGTTTTGACAGATTGGAAAGTATTGATATGGGACGGAAATCATTAAGTGAAGATGGGTTAGATTTCTTTTGTAAGGGTTGTATTTTAGCTTTCTTCCAGGATGAAGGAAAGATGGAATTTTGCAAAGAATAATTATATCTATGTAGGAGGACTGGAAGGATAGTAGGAAGGCAGAGTTTGATTAATTTTAGTGGAATACCATTAGTTTTGATATACTATTATATACCAAAATATACTATTAGTTTTGATACTACCATTTATATAATGTGACAGATAAAGTAAATGATCATCCAAAAGAGAAACCTTTCAAATAAAATAGTTTATATAGAAGTTGGTTGTCTAGTTATACCACAAAAAAAAAATAAAAGACAATTTATCCGGCGATTGATCCTTCTATACCATCCTGTGAATCTCAAGTTTATTGCTTAGGTTTAAAATTAGTTTCACAATGGATTTTCTTAAAAATAGTTTTTTAAGACCTAAGCATGACACTTGTTCTGAGTTACAGGACGTTTAAATATACTTCTGCTTTTACTACTGATAGGACAGGGCAACGTGCCTTACCCACACTTTTCCAGTGATCATTACCCATTTCCATAAGCAGCCAGACTTCTGGAGTCTGAATAAAGCGCCGACTGAAGCATTGAAGACAATGAGTGGTTTTGGAACTTGATTTCTGTTAACTGAGTGTGAAATGTTTTTGATTCCAGAAACCTGGTGACTTTCAACTTCGCTATAATAACTCAGATTATTATCCGTGAAGCATCTCCATACATATCCTAATGTCAATAGATTTATCTGACCTGTCTTTAAGAAGTTTGAGTGTTTTTGAGAGGTATAGATGCATACAAATGCATATCTAATGGAGGAAGATCCGGACTTTATGGTGGGTGAGGAATTGGTTAAATACATTCAAGATATTTAAACTATTCCTTGGTCTGATGAAAATATGCGGCCGGATAATGTCTTGTAACTCAGCTCCTTTGCTGTTGACTAAAGCTGGGTAACGCTGCGACAGTTTTGAGTTCATTCTATCTAACTGATCTCAATAGCGGTGATGCATATAAGTTATACAATACATAAAATATATTAAAATAAGCTTCACTAGGTGCTAAGAATAACGCAAAAGTGGAATTCATAAAAATGAGTAAATGTACAAATAAATATCATAGTCCCCTTATTTTTATTTAGTTTATATTTTTTAATTTGGCAGGAGCTGAAGATTATGAGTCGGTCTGGAACAGTATTTAAGAGAGCTGGGGGAAATTTATCAGATGTATCATTGCAACGAGAGGTGCTATGAGATGAGTGACGAAAACACGATATACATGACAAGGATGACAAAATCCGGCGTAGAAAATCCGAGATGATTTTATTAAGAAATAAGCTTGAAGGATTATTTTCGATATTCCATCTAGGCCATCTGTTTCCATTAACAGCTCAAGAATTCAGGGCCAGTCAAATAAATAGTCATCCACTGCAATAGAAATTTGAAAGGCACTCCAGATACAGCGCCGATAAAATATGGCAACGTTCAAGATCTGAAACAGGTTTATATTACAACTAATCCAACTTGGAGAAATAGCCATTTTTAAATGCATCAATCAGGACGGTTCAGAGTCAGGCCCCACTTTTTATATGGGATAACTAAGAAATAGCCCAGAGCGCCAAATTTTTAGGGGAGCTAAATTTCCCAAAAATTGTTTTTTTACAATATTGTTTTGTTTAGTTTTGTTGTAATGTTTCACTCTAAAGAAAATCTCAATTTGGAAACAACAAAAAAGCTACTCTGCTTCTGTAAAAATTATTCTGTTTCAATATAGTATACTGTTTTAAAGGCAAAAAACTTTGCCCAAGCGAAATTAAGCAAAAAATCTTTCATTTAAATCGGTTATTTATGTTTTGTAGAGGTTTATTCAACTTTATTCCTTTACTAAAGCTTGTGTACTTACGATGTTTTGTTTTTTTTGTTTTGTTTTTTAAGTTTTATTTTAGACAGAGCTTAAATTGTTGTTGGTGAGCTGAACATTCCGCCTGGACATACTTCACCGATAAGTCATTCCCACAGTATCGTTATATTGGTGTGATAGATCATACCATGGGATGCCCATGGATCAGTCCTGTATGGCCTATTCTGAGGCGAGCAAGTACCATTTACTCCCTCTATGTTAGATCTGCCCTAACCAGTGACCTTTATAATGTTGAACCATCCTTAATTTGTAATATGTGGTGAGGTTTTTATTATCAAGCAAACACTTTCTTCGCACTTTGAGACTAGTTGTCCTCGTTATATTGGCATTTGACTTGTGTACCGGCTTTTGTTTTCCTGGAATTTCCTTGTTTCCTGGCAGCAATAAAAAAACATGACCCCACAACCTTTGCTGCTCAAAGTTTTTAAAAGGAGCATTACTCATATTATTAGTGATTGCTAAAATAAGAAGTTTTACAATGTTTCGAGGGTAGATTCCGAGTCAGAGGATATGACCGGGCGGACACGATGTGGTGGGGTATTGTGTACAGCACGATTTATTCAAATAAGTTCAGCCATGAAGACCTAAGATATTTGTTTAAAAAAAAAGTTTGTCATTGGGGAAAACGACAGCAAATCAGTCGTCCCTACAGACACACCTGTAAAACTGCTGAGAGATTCCAGCCATTAATTAACATGCCTTCGGATATCACAGTACACCAACCACAGAAACCTCTAACAGATATCAAGCCATCTCCAACCTACGTTACTGGAGTAGATAACTACATTACATTTTGTCAAGATATTTCCGAATTAATTGCTCAAACCAATTTCGAATGCTTCACCAGATATCATGACATAAAAATAAATACACAGACTAAAGAACATTATAAATCACTGCTGACCACTAACCCACACCCTGATTTCTTTCTCTCCAACTGACACTATTTAGTCTACCGCACCAATCCTATCCTTCCATCTGTTTAACCTTACTCTTTCGGCTGGATATTGTCCTCCAGGAAATAGCCTTCCCCATAACATTCTACAATCCTAATTCCGACCCTTTGGGTGACGCTTCATTGCAGGTGGGGACTATAACGCTAAACACCAGCGATGTGGCTGTAGAACCTTATCACAAAATATTCGCGTTTTTTTTGTAGAGGAACGTCGAGCTAGGGCCAAATGGCATAGAACTCCACATTCATCTGACAAAACGTATTATAATAAATTTACCAACAAACATAAATCCGAACTTTAAAAACTAAAATTTGAAAATTTACAAAAACAAACTGAACAACTAACTGTTTCCGATAAATCGTTATGGAACACAACCGAAAGACTATTAAAATTCAAATCCTTAAATCATCCTCTTCTTACTCCAGCTCAAACCTTGACCAAATCTGACAAAGTGAAATCGCAGGTATTTAGTGAACAATTACACAACAATTACACTCATCCCGATAACCTAAATCCTAACCATGTAGAATTTATTAAAGCAGATCTGGCCATTCCTCCTAAAGCCTTCCACTCTTCAGATACAATAGCCATAATCCGAAGGTTGCCCACTAACAAAGCTCCTGGACATGACCTTATCACCTCAAGAATCCTCAAACGTCTTCCAAGAAAAGCAGTATTGCTCCTAACTTACATTTATAACGCTGTCCTCTGTACAACATATTAACAGAATAAAGAAACTGTGTTCGGCAGAACAGTCAATTTACTAGCCTATGCTGATGAAAAAAAAAACATTTTCGGCAGATCATACAAGCCGTATCACAAGCATTCCTAGATCCCGAGCCAGCGACAAGACGTCTCGGCTTGGTTGCCAAACAACACAAAACGAAGTATATAGTGTCTGATCAGTCCCCTCGAGAGTTCGGTATCAAAGCTGCTTTGGATACTATTAATGGGGCGTATAAAAAAAAAAATGTCCGTTTTATCAAATTCCAGAGTTCAAAAATCTGTAAATATTTTAATGCTATTTATTATTTACCAATACTTAACAGCCCCTTCAGAGCATCCTCTAAGCTTTTTTACTAACACTGAACTTCTTCAAAAAAAGCCTCAGTTCAGTTATTTATTTCAAAGAAGAAACATGAGTGTCTTACGAAATTCTCGTAATTTTAAGGCATTACAAGAAAAAAATATCGCAGCCGCTGAAGCAACTCGTGATATTATTAAATATGAAGGGGAAGTTATCCTTGAAGAGCGCGATGCGCGGCGTTGGTTTGAAAAAATTAGAAGTGGATATACGACGTTGGAAAGGATGAAGGGCTCCGGGCGGCCGTTAATGGATAATAATGAGGTTCTGAAGGAAGCTGTTAAGTCAAATCCGTCCACAAGTACTCGCGAAGTTGTAAGGGAGTGTGGTGTGTCGAAAAATACTGTTAGTCGCCTATCTTCTCTCCATGGGGAAGGTGAAAAAACCTGAAATAGTAGCTATTATCAACGCAAGGAGGTTAAGATTGGAAGGAGACCTCGTACGTATGTCGGATGGGCAATACCGAAGAAAATTCTAACGCAACAGATATCCGGCCGGTACAGAACAGGAAGACACAGGTTTCGGAGGTCGTACTGTGTGGCAGAAGATTCGAAGTTCACCGGAAAAAGAATTGGTAAAGGCACAAAATAGAGACGCATGGCGATTGCTGATGGAGGGAGTAGAGACACGCATGCGGGTAGTTGTACTAAATGTATATACTAACCTATATTACTAATTAAGCAATATCTTTTTGATTTACAATCTTCCCCTCAATACTCACTGTGACCAATTCCTTTAAAAAATTTTATATAGATTATACTCTTTGTAACTTCGTCTAATGTCTGTCTTCCCAATTAGGATTCGTCAACATTCGAAATTTGAATACAATCGTACAAACCTTGTAATATGTCAATGATGCAGAATGAACGAAGCGCCACATTATAAAAATGAGATAAAGGACAATCAAGATGCGTCCAGGAATGTGATAAGTTTTCCAACTATAACTGTAGTTTGTATTTACATTAATTATTATATTAAAAGGCATAACTCCTCATTTGCTTTATTCATTTACTACATGTTTCGGAGCTTGTCATGTTGCTCCATCTTCAGGTTCTTACACTGTGATATTCTCACTGGTCATCCTATCTACACTGACACCACTGGGCAATGTTCAATTTGAATTGAACATTGCCCAGTGGTGTCAGTGTAGATAGGATGACCAGTGAGAATATCACAGTGTAAGAACCTGAAGATGGAGCAACATGACAAGCTCCGAAACATGTAGTAAATGAATAAAGCAAATGAGGAGTTATGCCTTTTAATATAATAACTAGATATTAATCTCCTTGAATGAAACATATATAGTATTTACATTAATATAATACATGTGAACCATTATAGAATAATAACAGCTGGATATTGTTATGATAAAGTGAAAAGAATAAATGGTGTTGATCATATTCGAAGCAGAAACCAGTTGATTCGCTATATCTACGAGTCCATCGATAGTCATCAAATTCTTAAAAGAAAAAGGATATTTTACTGATACCACTTTGAACTGGAATAAAATAAATCGCTGACTCTATCGGCCATAAACGCGAACTGTGTGAAACCTATAGTTTTTTTTCCAAAAGTCATAAGAATACAACATATTGTGATATAAGTACTGCCAAATGTATTACCATCAATATAGAGCACATATCCAATAATAAAAGGAGCGAAGATTTCACAAAGTTTCCTCTTATGGTTGGATATCATTATAATGTCCACCTCCATTTTATAAAGGAGGCCATGTAGATCATCCAAAATTTTAACTACTTTTACAAATACATAGCGGTGTTTATATAGGCTTAGTAAAATAGAAAGGTAAATTAACGACTGGTGCAAAACACAAAATACACAAAATACACATAGATAATATTTAACGTCTCCTGCCTTATCAAATATAGTTGTCTCTGGATATCAGGCGAGCCAGAACCACAAATATGTAGTTGTATATAAAATAGATAATACCAGAGAATACGAAAGCAGGAGATTGTCCGGCTTAAGTTCGTCTTCAATGACCTTAAAAGGAAACACTCCCAGAAAAGAGGACACTCTAAAGGTGGAATCGGATCCGATTCCCTTAAGGTGTGGTTCCGCATGGAGCAGCCAGCCGCAGCAACTGCATCCGGCTGCAGCTGCAGCGTTCAGGGTGGTTCCGCATGTAGCTTCCAAACGCGGCAGCTGGAAGTTCATCAGTTCGTTTTCTGGTGATGATTTCACAAAATATAGAAAGATAGAAAGAGAGTTTAGAAAACGTGCTGGAACCACAATTTTATTATTTTTTCAGACGATGTATAAAGTTCCAGTTTTTTACTGTGAATAAAATTTTAATTTAAATTAATTAAAATTTTAATTTTATCATGTAAGATTATTGATAACTTACACTTTTATTATCTTACATAATGAAAATTATTTAACGAAAACAGGGTTGTCAATAAAAGTTTCACAGTAAAATACTGGAACTTTAGACATCGTCTGAAAAAATAGTAAAATTGTGGTTCCAGCGACTTTTCTTTATTTTATTTTGTCTTTTTTTATATACTGTCTTTCTATATTTTGTGAAATCATCAAGGGGATAATTAATATATATATATATATTGGTACCAAAGTTTCTTGTACCATTTTAGACTTTTTTTTTTTATATGGTATTTTTGAAAAACAATGCTTAAAATACATTCCAGAACACAATTTTCACATTTATAAATAATTGGATGAAACTTCTGGTTGAAATACCACAATTTATATATATATATATATATATATATATATATATATATATATATATATATATATATATATATATAATAAATATATTTATAAATTTGTGTGTGTATATATATGTATATATATATAAATTGTGGTATTTCAACCTGAGGTTTTTTCCAATTATTTATAAATGTATATTAAATATACCAAAACCCTAAAATTGTATTCTGTAATGTATTTTAAGCATTGTTTTTCAAAAATACCATATAGATCGGTATGACATTAAAAAAAAAGAAGTATAAAATGGTACAAGAAACTTTGGTGATGTGGGTTAGCATACTACAGACGCGAAGGAGTGCGTCTGGACTGGTCCCTAGAGCAGTCCGAACGCAGCAGCCAGCTTCTCAAATTTCTGGCTGCAGCCGCAGCTGCTCCCTCTTGCATCACTTCTATTAAAACCAACGGAAGCAGTGCTCAGATTCCAGCCGCTGCGTCTGGCAGACGCAGCTGCTGCAGCTGGCTGCTCCATGCGGAACCACACCTTTAGTGATAGGTCTGGACATTGTGTAACAGCGAATGCCTGCCACTACGAAGTAGATTGCCTAATACTGAAGAAGAACTGCTATATTGATCAATAACGACTAGAAGTCAATGATAACTGCTTAGATGATCACTCCACATTGAACAGGACACGTATATAGGAACACGGGAGCGGAAGGGTAGTTCACATAATACGAAGATTATATATTTTAATTAATATTTACTATTTCAGTTTTAGTTTTTCTATATTTTGTCTATTACTCTACCGTCTTAATGTTTTTATGTGTTTTTGTATTTATTATTTTTTTTTTTTTTTAATCTCTTCAACTCGTTCACTCACCAATGTCTCTACCTCAAACTATTATTCAATAGAATTTTAACGGGCTTTTGAGTAAATATGAAGAACTAAAATTGATAATTAACAAATATCAACCAGTAGCCATATTTATACAAGAAAGTAAACTTTTACCAAATAAGGAATTCAAATTAAAAGATTATACAGATTACAGAAACGATGGAACAGATACATGGAAGATTACAGATACATGGACGGAATAGGGCGTGTTCTGGCGTGTTGGTTGGAGCACATAACAGGGTCTCTGAGATATTAACTATTAATTCTCCCTTGCAAGCTATTGTTGCCGAACTCTACCTAAATTTCCCCGTATATCGAGTAAATTTATATTTACCACCCGAAACTTATTTTGTAACTGATCTCATCAATCTTTTGAATAACCTGCCACCTCCTTATATCGTTACGAGCGACATTAAAGTCCATCACACTTCCTATGGTTCTTCGACTAATTCTACGAGAGGAACTGCTATTAGAAAACTGATTGACAATTCTAATTCTATTCTTCATTATACAGGACAGCCAGCATACCTGAGCCCAGCCTATCACTCTTTCTCCTGCATAGAACTGACTTGGTGTACTTCTAGCATTTATACTGACCTCAACTGGCAAGTCAGCAAGGATCAATACTGTGGCGACCATTTCCCCTTGATCATTGATTTCGCAAATAATAACACTCTGTTTAAAAGATATCCTAGGTGGGTTACGGAAAAGTCTGACTGGACGAAATTCAAAAGCAGTATCCAGATAGCGGAAACCGATATATCTGAGAGAAGTAGCAGTGAATTGATAAATAATCAAATTACATCATCGATCCTTGCTGCAGCAGAAAGCTCAGACCCACGATGATCAACCAGTACAAAAGCCAATAGAAACATCCCCTGGTATGATAACGAGTGCAAAATAGCTATTAATAACCGAAGAAGAGCACTTAAATTATCCAAAAAGAACCTACTCAAAAAATATAATAGAATATAAAAAGAAACGATTAATAGTTCGCAGAATAATTAAAATTAAAAAAAAAGACTTTTGGAACCTACTTTTAGAATCAATCTCAGCAAACACTCCACCACGGCTATTATTATCTGGAAGCAATATACGAAGCATAACCGGGAAACAAATAGATTATCAACCAGGTTTATTAAATAATGGTAATTTTACATAAGACCCAAACACTTTGGCCGAACATTTTGACGATTATTGTTCAAATATATATTCTCCCCAAGACTATAAGACAGAAGAAAATGAAGTAAATTTGGATTATAGCGACAATAACATTGAGGATTCATACAACATTCCTTTTACAATGGAAGAACTAAAAGCCAATTTAAATGAATTGACACCGACTGCACCAGGAACAGATAACATGTATAATGAAATACTTAAAAATCTTCCAAAACTGACACTGAACGCTCTCCTAACCCTGTATAACCGCATTTGGTGCACTGGAGAATTTCCAGAGATCTGGAGAAGAGCAATTATAATTCCGATTTTAAAAAACTATAAAAATAAACTATTCTCATTAAACTATCGACCCATTTCACTTACAAGTTGTGTATGCAAACTGTTGGAAAAATCGGTTTTCAAGCGCCTTACTTGGATATTAGAGACGAACTATTTATTATCAAATGCACTGAGTGGATTCCGGCGAGGGCGCTCAACAAATGACCATCTTCTAACTATGGAATACGAGATAATGAGTAGCTTTGCAGAGAAGAAAGAATGCATCGGAATTTACTTCGACATTGAAAAAGCATACGACAACTTGAATCCAGCACTCGTCATACAACAGTGGATGAGGATTTACGGTTCGCCTTCTCTGTCTGATTGAAAACATTCTGAAAAATCGAACTTTTCAAGTCAGAATAGGTAACAATTTTTCTTCAATCAGAAATATGAACAAGGGTATTCCACTGGGAAGTGTCCTAAGCTGTGCCATTTTTGCAATAGCCATAAACAAAGTTACGACTATTATACCCAAATCGATTAAAACGTTTCTGTTTGTTGATGATTTGGCATTGCTTTTATCGTTTAGAGACCGGGAGAAGATGCAAAGAATATTGCAAAACTGCTTAAAAAACTTAGAAATGTGGTTTACACAATCAGGTTTAAAATTCTCAACTGAAAAGACGAAATGTATAATGTTTTCAAAATGTAGCATTTGTGTTGAAGCTGGGCAAGCATCAGTAGCTGTTCATAGACACCAGCTTGCCTGAGGTTATATTGGTAGGCTAAAATTCAATGACCAAAATCCAGCTTGGATACCTGAGTTCCAACCAAAGTTCAGAAGATTTCAGAAAAATCAACGACTGCCTGCCCCGTTGGGAATCAGAGCCGGAAGATATATAAAAGAAAATAAAACACCTCGAACCTACAACCGATGATTTGAAATCTCCACCATGAACTCTAAAAATTCCAACAATAGATTTAACACTCAAAAAATATTTGAAAATTAGCACCTCAGATACAATATACTTAACGGAATTTAACAAAATTAAAGAAAAATACAAAAACTTTAAATTCATATTTACAGATGGCTCAAAATCAAATAACAATGTTGGGTGTTCCCCCCATTACGATTGTAATGGACATTACGATTTTGAAATGCAAACTTCCGCCATTCACCAGTAACAGTAGAATGCTAGGCGATTACTGCGGCGTTACATTACGCTATGCACCTGGAAGAAAAAAATCTTGCCATATTTACTGATTCACATTTTTGAAACAGCATAACTTCTTCTAAAAAAATATAATTATAAAAAACAAAGGAACCAGGGCACAAGACCATAAAAGTTGAGTGTCCAAAAACAATCAACCTACCTACCATACCTCAACCAAATCCCATTCCAGGTACCATCTTCAAAACAGTTTAACCTTCCGCTTCAAGTATGAGAACACCATCCTATATCCTCCCTGGGTTTTGGATCACTTACCGAACTGACCACCCCAACAAAACAGCCCAAGGTGGTACTTGTATTCTTATCCATAGACCACTAACCCATACCCTGATTCCTTCCTCTCCAGCTTACACCATTTAGTCTACCGCACTAATCCTACCTCCCTTCCTTACTCTTTCGGCTGAATATTGTCCTCCAGTAAATAGTCTTCCCCATAACATTCTACAATCCTTATTCCTTTGGGCAGCGCTTCATTGCAAGTTGAGACTATAACGCTAAACACCAGCGATGGGGCTGTAAAACATCCAATTCCCGATGTAGTGTACTTTTCCGTGTATCATCCTTAAACAATAACCCTATCCTTTCTCCTAACAATATTCTCGATATATTCCTTACCTCTCAAATACCTACTTCCCAAACTGCAATAGATTTCTTAGATGACATTTCATCAGACCATAGCCAAGTTTTGTTTACCTTATATTATACTCCTATAATCAAACCTTTTCATCAACCCTTAATAACTGGACGGGTGGACTAGGATAAATTCCATTCGGCTTTAGAAAACCATATTGACATCAAAATTCCTCTAAAATCTTGTCATAAATCAGAACTTAAAAAAGTAAAAGGAGTGAGGCAAGAAGCTTTGGCATGCCTCCTCTTTAATCTTTTCTTTGAAAAAGCTGTTAGAAAATCAGGAATTCAGAATAAAGAAACTGTCCTAGCTTTTATCAAGGCTAGCAGGTAAAGATTGGCAGGACACCTCGTGCGGATGTCGGATTGGCAATATCGAAGAAAATTCTAGCGGAACAGATATCCGGCCGGCACAAAACCGGAAGATCTAGGTTACGGCGGTTGTACTGTGTTGTAGGGGATTCTAAGTCCACCGGAGTAGCGAACTGGCAGCAGCACAGAATAGAGACTCATGACGATTGCTGCTGGAAGGAGCAGATACTTGCGGTTGTTCAGGTTGTTCTAAATAAAATATACTAACTTATAACTAATTGCTAATTAAGTATGGTTGTACTCTTTATTTTTTTCAAACTTATAGATTAACAATCTTCCCCTCATTACTCACTGTGATCAATTCCTTTAAAATATTTTTCAAGCTAACAATGATTGATATATATAGAGATGGTCCCTTCTGGTTGTACTCTTTATAACTTCCTCTAATGTCATCATTTTTCCCAATTTAAGATTCGTCAACATTCAGAACCACTTTAATTAAAAAAAGTTTTAAAAAAGCATTGAAAAAATAATTAAATTAATTTATTATTTAAATAATACATATGTTTTCCTGATTATAGCCATACAAACCTTGTAATATGTCATTGATGCAGAATGGAATCAGACAAACCTTGTAATTATGAAAATTTTATGAAAATTTGGAAAAGAACAATTAAGACGTCCCCAGGAATATGAGAATTTTTCCAGCTAAAACTTGAGTTATAGTGTATATAAATAACATGCAAATGAAGCATCACAGAACAATAACAGCTGGTTAATATTATGATCAAATGTTGAGAATAAATAGCGTTGATCATCTTCGAAGCAGAAACTAATTGACTCGCTATGTCAACGAGTCTGTCAATAGTCATCAACATCTTGAAAGAAAAAGGAAATTTTACTGATACCAAAAACTTTGAACTGGAATAAAATAAATCGCTGATTCTATCGGCCATAAACGCGAACTGTGCGAATCCTATAATTTTTCCAAAAGTCATAAGAATATAACATATAGTGATATGAATACTGCCAAATGAGTTACCATTAATATAGAGCACATATCCAATAATAAAAGGAGCGAAGATTTCACAAAGTTTCTGCTTATGGTTGGATATCTTTATAATGTCCACCTCCATTTTATAAAGGAGGGCATGTAGGTTATCCAAAATTTTAACTAATTTTACAAAAACATAGCGGTGTTTATATAGGCTTAGTAGGAGGGAAAGGTAAGCTATCGACTGAAGAAAAGAACAAAATAAACTTAGATACAAATGAAAGCTTGCCGTGTAAAATATAGGTGCATTTGAATACCAAGCGATCCAACCCCAGAAATAAGTAGTTATATATAAAATGGATATTACCAGAGAATACGAAAGCAGGAGATTGTCCGGCTTAAGTTCGTTTTCAAAGAGCCTGAAAGGGAACACCCCCAGCATAGAAGACGCTCTAAACATGAAATCGGATCCGATTTCAAGTGTGATAGATCTGGACATTGTAACAGCGAATGCCAGCCACTACGAAGTAGATTGCCTAATACTGAAGAAGAACTGCTATATTGGTCGATAACGACCAGAGGTTAATGATGACAGCTTAGATGATCACTTACGTCTTATTTTTCTCTGAACCAATCCACTTTGAAAAAGGACTCGTATATTATTAGTTTTGATACTACCATTTATATAATGTGACAGATAAATTAAGTGATCATCCAAAACAGAAACCTTTCAAATAAAATAGTTCATATTGAAATTAGTTGTCTATTAATACCACAAAAGTAATAGAAGACAATTTATCCGACGTTTGATCCATCTATACCATCCTGCGCATACCAAGTTTATTGCTTAGGTTTAAAATTAGTTTCACAATGGAGTTTCTTAAAAATAGTTTTTTAAGACCTAAGCATGACACTTGTTCTGAGTTACAGGACGTTTAAATATACTTCTGCATTTACTACTGATAGGACAGGGCAACGTGCCTTACCCACACTTTCCCAGTGATCATTACCCATTTCTGTAAGCAGCCAGTCTTATAGTCTTCTAGAACCAGAATAAAGCGCCGACTGAAGCATTGAAGACAATGAGTGGTTTGGAAACTGGATTTCTGCTAACTGGGTGTGAAATGTTTTTGAACTCAGAAGCCTGGTGACCTTGAGCTGCGCTATAATAAATCAGATCATAATCCGTGAAGCATCTTCATACACAATCTAATGTCAATACATTTATCTGACCTGCCATTTCTTCAAGAAGTGCCATGAAACGAGTAATGAGTTGAGGGTATACGTAACACATTGCTGGGAGTGTTTAAGAGACATAGATGTAAGCAAATGCAAATCTGATGGAGGAAGATCCGGACTTCATGGTGGGTGAGGAATTAGTGAAATACATTCTAGATATTTAAACTATTCCTTGGTCTGATGAAAATATGCGGCCGGGTACTGTCTTGATGTAACTGGGCTCCTTTGCTATTGACTAAACCTGGGTAACGCTGCGGCAGTTTTGAGTACATTCTATCTGCTATTCTCAATTGTGGTGACGCATATACATGTGATACAACACATACAATATATTAAAATAACCTTCACTAGGTGAATAAGTGAATTTCATAAAAAAAGTAAATATCGTACAAATAAATACCATCATAGATATCTCTCCTTTTTATTTAGTTCATATTTTTTTATTTGGCAGGAGCTGAAGACTATGAGTGGGTCTGAAACTGTATTTAGTTTGAAATAAATAGCTGGGGGATATTTATCTGATGTAACATTGCAACGAGAGGTGCTGTGAGATAAGTAACGAGAACACGATATACATGACAAGGACAAAATCCGGCTCAGAAAATCCGAGATGATTTTATTAAGAAATAAGCATGAAGGACTCGGGGCTTCAAGTTCAGGCTACCGAGCGGGTCCGCAGATGGTGGATAGCGGGACGTCCTGTTAGTTCGACAGGGCAGCTGTGAATATATCGAATAAGCAGCCCTGAACCATGAACGGCAGCGTTATCAGGGTGGGGGAAGGTGGTTGGTGGCGTGACCACTCTCGCAAGTACCCTAAGAGCCCAATGACGACGATGTGACGAGGCGAGTATGCGCCGCCTCTAAACAAGTGCTGCCTTTCCTGCAAAGCGTGATGCCTGGGTAGACAGGACCCGTAAGTCAGGGATGACAACCAGTCTAAGGGAAAGTGACCCCAACAGAAAACCTCTGGTCCTCCAGGTTGGGGGTTTCTATCAGGCCAGCACCCTGTTAGTAGAAAAATTTGTTCATGTTAAAATAAGTCAGAGAAAAGAAAAGCTGGACGGAAATATTGATAAACGGACCTGGAAACGGAAAAGGACATTACAGATTGGAACATGGAACGTGCAGAGTCTCTCTAATAAAATAACTGAGGTATTCGCAGAGATAGAGAAGACCAAACTTAACATCGTGGTTCTTACAGAGACAACGTGATGAGAAGGGGCCAAGTAAGAATTGGAAATTAGATTCACATTTGGAGTTGAGTGGATAAAGGTGAGCGGGCCAGGGCAGTAGGGTTGGGCGAAAGTCGATAGTTAGCACTATTTATAGGCCGATACTATCGGTTGAGAACTATCGATTGCAATCGATTGTTTTTCGATAGTTGCTTCCTTTTTTTCCAAAACTATTCAATAAAGAATTTTAACTAATTTAATTATATTAAATTATCTACTTACTATTTGAAATTTGCGGGATTATAAATTATCATAAAGATGAGAGAAAAAAAACTAATTTATTTGAGCATACAATAATAATGAGCAAATCGAATCTTCAGAAAAGAAAAATTACGAAATAGTTAATTTCAAGAGTCAAGTTTGCTCCTTGAGCCACATATTTCCCGAAAGAAAAACTAGCATTTCTGCTTTCCTTTGGCTTAATCTTTGAGAGAACCCTTGAGCTCTAGGAATTCCGAATTCAATTTCAAAAGAACTCGACACTGGACAGAGACAGATCAGCATAATTCCGAGAGTTTCAAAACTTGAGGTAGGAAAATAGATCTATCGATAGTGACCACTGTCGATAGTAACCATCGATAGGCATGACCTATATAAAAGGACATTTTCGATGAAGTTTTTAGAGTCAATCTAGAAAATATCAGGCACAAGGATCAAGTGTTTCTAATGGGGGATATGAATGCTCAAGTTGGAAAGGAAGAAAAAGGAAATCCGGTAGTGGGTATCTGCGAGGAATTTGAATTAAAAATACAAAACACGTTTTTCCAACACAGGAAGGAGCATCAGTTCACATGGAGTAAACCGGGATTCAGACCTTCTATCTTGGATTACCGTATAACAAAGCAACACAGCGGATGTGAGAGTCCTGCGAGGCATGGAATGTGGCAGCGACCATTATTTGATTAGAGCAAAATGCTTGGCACAGTGGAGAAAAAAGCAAGATGTCTTAATAAACAAAATCCAATCGCTTAGATGAGCGTAAATATAAGATTCATCTGCTCAATGACGAAAGCGTAAGCAAGAAGGCAAAAGAATGGATAATTGGGGTCGTATTGCCATAGAAATATATGAACACATTAAAAAATGTATCCATGAAGCAGCAAGTGAAGCCTTAGGGGAGATAAAAAAACTAACCCTCCAAAGCAATGGTGGAACAGTGAAATAGAAGGAATGGTAGACAAGAAAAAAGTACTCTTCAAGTGGCTATGTAGCGGAAGCCAAGATGATTGGTGAGAATATAGAAATCTAAACACACGGGTAAAGTGTACTGTCACGGAAAGCAATGCAGAGTCACGGAGCATAGGTTTAAGATAAATTGGAATATATGTATATATTTTAGAAGTAAATTCTTCGCTTTTTTTCGCAACTTTACACCAAGATTATATCTCGGAAACGGAACGGAATATGAAAAAATGGGAAAAGGTACAATATATAGAGAATTTTATTGCATTTCATTTAGTAAACACTCGTGTTTTGCGAACGCAGAGGCTCACAGTGGGGCAAAACGGCCCAAAATGGGTTAAAACCTCATATTTTCTAAACGGTTCGTGCTATCAGCTAAATATTTTGGAATAATATATTTCATGAGGTGCTGAATTGAATGAAACCATAGTCGGCTTCATCAGATGTTCCAGAAAGGGTCAAAATTTAAGAACAGAAAGTAAAAAAAAAAATTAATAAATTTAGTTTGGGGTATATTTATATGCTATCTTAGCTGCTGAATAGAATAAAACTATAACCAGAGCTATCTGATTATCAACATTGAGCCATGTTTTCAGTTTAAAAATTTTAAAAAAATCAAGTTTGTTATTATTAAAAATGTGTTTTAGGTTCTAAATTGAATGAAATATACTATATAGCTCTATTACAGGCCCAAAATTCCTTGAATTAGGTTAAAATTCATTATTAAATAATATTTGGAAATAAATTAAAATTTTTTAAAAAATTTAATAAGTTTTACAAAGTAGATACAGTTGAACTCTATTGAATGGACTGGACAGTTATTTACAATTATCTTATATTAACAAAGATGTTTGATCTTCATATTTTTCAATACCATATAATACATAATGAACTAACTAATGATAAAAAAAAAAATTATATGAAAAAAAATAAAAAAGATTATATCCACTCGTTACATTAGGTACAAAAATAAAATATATTAAATGGGAACTTCTTTTGATTATAATCCGGTCTTAAACTACATATCACGTGATCAGAAGTCACCATAAGATGAAAAATATCTTCATTTGTTGCTGTTTGAGAGAACTTTCTGGTATGATCTTCTCTGTAATGTTTATAACTTTTATTTCTACTCTCCTGAGCTTCTTCAGAGAGAGAACTAAGGTATACAATAATGAGAACTCAGTGACACAAATAATAACCCCATAAATTAGTCATCCAAAGTCCAAAACTTTTATTTTCAATTGGTATTTTTTTTTAATTTAAAGAGCTATTTTGGAAAATTAATCTGTCTGCTATATTCTGATATAAAGACTCTCAAGAAGAGTTATGTGTTAGTTATGTTTGTATAGAAAACCAGAAATCGTATCTGATCATTTTACAATGGACTGATAGCAATATACATATATACAACATATATATGTATATATATATATATATATATATATATATATATATATATATATATATATATATAAGACTAATAAGAGCAAATATACATATATAGTAAGCCAATTTTCACATCCTAGTTATTAAAAAAAAAAAAATTATATCTTAAAATTAGCTTCTGTATAATGAAAAATAACACATAAATTCAAGTATGGACACAAGAAATTCCAAAGTATGGATTGCTGGAGAAGGTTGCACAGCAGACTATAACCTGAAAAGAAACTTTATTTGGCACTGTTAAGACCCTGAGAGTTTCGCTTCAAAATTTCAAAAACGAATATTGTGTATATATATATATATATATATATATATATATATATATATATATATATATATATATATATATTCTAGGAGTCAAATTTTCGTGTACACAGAAGCCATGTGATCTTAAGCTGTTCTGTAATGAATCAGATAACCATCCGTAAAGCTTCTGCGGTAAGACCTAAAAGGAAAAACTATTATCAAAAGTTTCATTGCCACGAAAAGAGGATTCTGCATAGTGAAAGAGGATGGCAGAAGCCGTCTCAGAAAGTCCTTTTTGGTTTCATTATGAAATAAGCATAAAGGACACTCACATGTTCCATCAACACACGTCTTTAAAATCAGCTGAAGAATTTAGGACCAGTCATTCACGGCTATAGAAAGTGGAAGGAAGAAACGTGGAAGCAGAAGGGTTGTTCAGATACAACGGAGATAATCATATATTAAGGAGTGATATAGAAAATCCTTTTTTACGTATGTCTTATATGGTGCGAAGACGTCTCAAACCGATTGAAGAACTGCCTACAAACGATTTTACGGAGCACATTGCTGGGGGTGTCAATAAATCTATGTCTCATCACATGGTGTAAAATGAAGTCTTTGCTAAAGAGATAACACTCGATCTCCTACTAGAAAACGAGTTTAAATCTAAATTAAAGAAAATCACCTAATGCACCATTAACTGTGGCGTACTGGAAACCACCAGCCATATAGTAGCAGCCTGATGTGTTGTAAGACCTATGTGTCACTGAGAGTGTATGTTCTCAAAGATATAGAGCTCTGCTGGACCTAGTTCCCTTAGTTAGTAACTGCCTGTTCTACATAGCTTTTGTTAAAAAGGGAAAATTGGACTGCGTTCACCCTTTTATAATCGAAAGGGAAAAGGTCATATATCTTATAGTAGCTAGGCGAGGAAGACGATCAATATATTATTCAATTGTTTTTCTTTTTTTTTATCCCTAGGACTAAAAACTTCCCCTAGAGCTAAGAAAAACCTCCCCGATTCTTTTTCGTTCTTTAAGCCATTTTGGTCAAAATTCGACTTACCCACCCACTTATTCACTGGGATGAAAGATATACTTATAGTAATACATAATGGGTGATAAAAAAAGAGAAAATGAAGCTCATTCGGTTTATAGTGTTGGTAAGTATTAAATTAAATTTTAAATTACACAACTATTATATTATTGTCCGTCATGGCTTGGTGGATGACCTTCAGCTGTTTCGGGGTCACGAACATATAATTATTTATGAGATCTGCTTTATCTGGTATTTCAGTTGGGGCCTCTCTTCTCCTTTTAATCGTTTCACGATAGTAACTTGTAAATTTAAATGCTTACTCCTCCCATGACAGCAGTCTGTTACCTTCATGCGACAACGTTTAACTACTCTTTCCAATGATATCCTACATTGTCACATGATTTTAGAATTTGAGTTGTGAGGAAGTTAACTACCCTCTTCACTTTAAAATCTCCATTTCTATAACATTTATTCTTCCCTCTATTACGTAAGGCGGTAAGTGTCAGAATGTGTTCTGGCGGTGGACGTAGAGCTGGTGAGAGTGGACACACCTTCGGTATCACAATGTTAGCGGTTAAAAGTTTGTGATAGACCTGTGTTATATAAAGATCCCAATCTGCTTCTACCTATTTAAATATGTTGTGGCTGGAATTGGAAATAAACCATCTAACTGATCAAGAACAGATTTATAATTTGATGTGACGAGATCCAGAAAAATACTGTCATTTGATGTTCTGTTATTCCAGGCGTTAAGTGTGGCGAACCTTCTCGTCACCTACGATCCAATGATTTCTCCGGCATGCGCACTCATTTATGAGCCGAAAGAACTCAATGATATATGAACTAGGTCTCTTATAAACCGCTGTGATGAAGTTGGGCTTGTCTAGTAGGAACTGGACAGTCTTGTGCTGTATCTTTGGATCGTTGATGATCACTGGAGTGAGGATTTCTCTCCACCTAGTGCTATTTCTTATAGCTATAAGGACTCCTCCAGGCTGTTCAGACATAAAATCTTCCTCTAATTCGTCCGAATGCCGGTGTGGATCACTACGGTAGTTTGGCTCTGTGGAGTTATTATTTTTATTTAAAAAATATAACCCGTTACATAAACGTATTCTCGTACAACACACAGCCGTCCATGGCACAGACACACCCCTTTTTTTTCTTTGATATTATGTTCAATTTTCTTGTTTTGTTCTTTTTTTTTTTTTTTTTCTTTTTTTTGCTTTTTTTTTTTTTTTTGCACAGATATTAAGGAACTGATGAAAGAAGAAGAGGGAAATGATAATAGCAAAAATTCAGATGAACTGTACGAGGCCCTCATAGAACTTAATGCGACACCTAAACTAGTTCTGCTGATCAGGATGAGCATGACGGGCATTGTATACTTTGTTCAATTCCAAGAAAAGTGATCCGGGGGTTTTGCGATAGTAAAAGGAGTGAGGCAAGAAGCATGGGTATATCACACATATCAAACAGACTTGTCATCCTATACAAAACCCTCACTAGCCCTGTATTAAATGATGATGGTTCTGAGACTTGGACTATCGCAAAGGCTGAAAAAGATCCTATGGGAACGGACATTAGACAAGGCTTAGGAATAGAGAAATCTACAGTCTTCATAACGAGCCTGATTTAATCGCTATTATCAAAGCAAGAAGGTTAAGATGGACAGGAAATCTCGTCAGATTCCTTAAGTAATATGAAAATCATTTTGACATTTATGTTATTACATCCTAAGATAGATAACTTTTATTTATTTCTCTTAGTTATGCCTATTAATTATTTCACACTCTTATATATTAACCCTTTATGTATGCTCAACGGGAAATAGGTCAGTATCAGTGTGGATTCATGCATTGATAGTCAACAATAGACCAGATTTTCAGTATTCCTGCAATTTTAGGAAGCGTAATGAATATAGTTCCTAGACCCACTATCTTTTTGTTTATTTTAGATCTGCTAATGATAGTGTCACATACACAATTTAGACACCCCCGAAAATTAATGCAGCTCATTGATACCGAGGAGGTGAGGCGGTAATCTTGGAGGGAGTGGGAAACCTTTGGAAGTGGGGGCGAACCGGGGAGTACAGATGGAGACGATGACAGTTACACGGGGACACGAGATGACGGACCTGAGGGGACTAGGGACAAGGGACTCGATGACAAACGAGGATTGTATAAGGAAACCCCCTTTTTTGTGGTTAGGGCCCCATCAATTGTAGATTGTTACTTAAAGATAAATAAATGATGTGAATGGTTTATATTTCATTTACTTATTATGTAACCCCGTATAAAAAATCCCTTCGTCACACAGTTATTAAGGAGTTGGTGAAAGAAGAGAAGGTGACAATAGAATTGATCGAGATGAACTGTACAAGGCCCTCATAGAACTTATTGCGACACCTTAACTTGTTCGGCTGATCAGGATGAGCATGACGGGCATCGTATACTTTGTTCAAGTCCAAGGAAAACGATCCGGGGGTTTTACGATATAAAAGGAGTGAGGCAAGAAGCATGGGTATATCACACATATTAAGCAGACTTGTCATCCTATACAAAACCCTCACTAGCCCTGAATTAAATGATGATGGTTCTGAGACTTGGACTATCGCAAAGGCTGAAAAAGATCCTATGGGAACGGACATTAGACAAGGCTTAGGAATAGAGAAATCTACAGTCTTTATAACGAGCCTGATTTAATCGCTATTATCAAAGCAAGAAGGTTAAGATGGACAGGACATCTCGTCCTGTGTCGAATGGGTCAATATCGAAGAAAATTCTAACAGAACACATGTCCAGCCGGCACAGAACTGCTGGAAGACCTAGGTTACGGTTTTCGATCTGTGAGGAAGGGGATTTTAAGTTAAGTCCACCGCAGTAACGGATTGGATGGCGGCAGCACAGAATAGAGGAACATGGCGATTGCTGTTATAGGAAGCCAAGATTCGCTTGCGGGTTGTTGTACTAAATAAATATACTAACCCAAACTTAAAAACATCATTTTGATTAATCATCATCCCCTCAATGCTCACTCTAATCAATTCCTTTAAATAATGTTGCTAATTATGATTGATATAAATAATATATGTTTATACTCTTTATAAGTTCCTCTAATGTCTAATTAAGATTCGTGAATATTCAGAACACACCTAATAAATAAAAAAAAAAAATACATATAAAAAAAAACACATTGAAAAGAATATTTCATTATAATCATACAAACCTTGTAATATGTCATTGATGCAGAATGAATCAAACTCCACATTAATAAAATTTGATAAAGCACAATTAAGACGTCTCCAAAATATGAGAATTTTTCCAGCTATAACTTGAGTCATAGTTTTCATAAATACAATACAAATGAAGCATCATAGAACAATAACAGCCGGTTAATATTATGATTAAATGAGAATAAATTGCGTTGATCATAATCGAAGCTGAAACCAATTCGCTCGCTATGTCAACGAGCCTGTCAATAGTCATCAACATCTTGAAAGAAAAAGGATATTTTACTGATACCAAAAACAGTGAACTGGAATAAAATAAATCGCTGACTCTATCGGCCATAAATGCAAACTGTGAGAAACTTACAGCTTTTCCAGAATGCGTTAAAATATAATATACAATGGGAATAATACTGCCATTTGAGTTACCATTAATATAGAGCACATATCCAATTATGAAAGGAGCGAAAATTTCACAAAGTTTCTGCTTGCGTTTGGATATCTTTATAATGTTTACCTCCATTTTATAAAGGAGGGCATGTAAGTTATCCAAAATTTTAACTACTTTTACAAATAGATAGCGGTGTTCATATAGGCTTAGTAGCAGGGAAAGGTAAACTATCGACTGAAGCAATGAACAAAATAAACTTAGATAATCATACATGGCTGCTGCCGTGTAAAATAGAGTTGACTTTGAATACCAATCCCACAAATAAGTAGTTGTATATAAAATGGATATTACCAGAGAATACGAAAGCAGGAAATAGTCCAGCTTAAGTTCGTCCTCAACGAGCCTGAAAGGGAACACCCCCAGAATAGAGGACACTCTAAAGATGAAATCGGATTCGATTCCCTTAGTGATATAAGTAGGTCTGGACATTGTAACAGCGAATGCCTGCCACTACGAAGTAGATTGCCTAATACTGAAGAAGAACTGCTATATTGGTCGATAACGACCAGAGGCTAATGATGACAGCTTAGATGATCACTTACGTCTTACTTTTTCTAAACCAATCCACTTTGGTAAAGGATACGTATAAAGTGACAGATAAACATAGGTTATATCCAAAACGTATTACATAAAATAAAAACCGTACTTTTAGGTATATCATTAGTTTCCCCATTAATTTTCTTAGACTCATTTCAAGAAAATTGTGCTATTAGTTTCAGGACATACAATTAAACTTCTGCAATCACTTCTAGTAATACACAATGTCCCTTAAAGATTACTGTTCAATCGAAACATTGTCACACGTTTAATTAATAAGCAGCAACATCACATATCAACAGATTGTCCGTAGTGTGATATGACGGTAATATCCATTTTTATTAATGTAATATAACAGAAAGGACACACGAGTTTCCGTGTTAAGGACACCAGCGGGTTTGGTACAGAAGGCCATGGGTTGGAATCCCACTCACGGGTAGGTTAAAATTTATTTCGTGGGGGATCCATGCGATAAATCTTGATCTTCCCTGGCTAGAATAGGCTGGTAACTTGTAGGATAACCTGCCCCAGTTGGAGCTCCTGAGAACCGTTTTTTAGATTCATTTTTATTGGGAAACTAGTTAAAAGATAGTGAAGTGAGAAAACCCCCATGATTATCTGACCTAGCAGAAAACGTCTCATGCCGACTGAAGATCTTCCTACAAACGATTTTACGGAACACTTTTCACGGAAGTGTCACCCTTTCTGTGTCTCATTATGTGGGGCAAATAGAGTCTAAGCTAGATAGATACCACTCGATCTCCTGCTAAAAGACGATATTAAGTCCAAAATAAAGAAAGAATGTCCGACGAGTTTGTAGTGGTTTAAGATCAGTGAGGTGTCATCAGGAGATGACTAAGTCAACTCAGTTACATCATGGTAAGAGCGGAAACAGGTCAACTGGGCCAGTTCAGAAGGACATGTCACGCAAAGTTTCACTTTTAGTTAGCTCTTCTCCCAGGCAGCCTTTAATTTTTCTCTTATGAAGACTCTTCGTTCTTCAATCCACTTAGCCTCTGGCTTTTTCTTGTGATCTCTCTTTGATGAAACTTCCCCCTTGTTCACTTTGTTTCTGTAAACGTTTTTATCTGTGATGTGTGTTTCTTCGATTCCTGCGTTTTAGAGGTCCTGTTTGACTTCTCATGCCCACTTGTTTGATTTCAGAATTGCTGTTACTTCCAGCAATCTCTTGGTGAGTTTGTGTTCGGAGAGTCAGCCATATGGCCATAGAATTTGAAACGGCGTTTTCTGATGTCTGCTGTGAGTTCATAGTTGCTCTGTTTTCGTGCGGGATTGTAGACGGTTCCCCTCATCGGTCAGTTTTGGGCCAAGAATTTTCCTGATATTCTTCTTTCTTCCTTTAAAATATTTTCTAAAACACCATTTCTGTTGTGATCAGGTGTTTCACTAGCATAGAGAACTTTTTTTTTGAGGGTTTGATAACGGCGTTGTAATGGCGAAGTTTATTTATTTTTTGTTATTTCTATACTGTATCTATTTATTTTGTCTTAGTTATTATTTTCTTATATATTTTATTCTTTTATTTTTGTTATTAATTTTATGTTAAGTGCCTACCTGATTTTGCCTAGCGTGGTGCCTTATCCACTTGTATATTACCCCCGGGCATTATTTACGTCAATTTATTTATAATTATCAGATAATTATTTGTTGTTGGTAAATATATTTTAATATATTTTTTATTTGATTCGAACCCGAGTCCCCACTTCTCTAGCGTGGTGCCTTATTACCGAGCTCGTTTCCGATTTATTTATAATTATCTCATTATTATTATTTTTATTCATTACTTATTTATTTATTTATATTATTATTACCCCTTTGCTTTTTTTCCGTTTAATTTATTGTCATTATATTATTACAGTTCATGCTCTACAGTTACAATTATTCCAAAATTATTAGAAAACCTATCTGTTATAGGTATCTCTTGCACCAGACTATACCCTTACTTAAACAATTTTCTGTCTTCTCTTGCATTAAAAATTTTACGAAATATTTCGTTTCTATTTTCTTGCTCCTGTGATTAAATGATCCAGATGTTTTTTTACATATTTTCAACGTTATTCCTATTTTTCTCAACCAAGTTGTCGACATCTTCTACAATTACAGTTCATTCTGTTATCATTTTTCATTTTTCGCGCTGTTCAATGCAATCATGTATTGCATACAAGACTTTAGTCCATTCTTATCTCGAGTAAGATGTGACAAGACATAGCCATAATATCAGAAATTAATATTCTAAGGGAATCAAGAATACTGGTTAATTTAGTTAAAACATAAATACTATAAAATCGTGTATCCTTAAAATTTAATTTTCAATGAATGTTTGTAAACGCTTGAACGGATACAGCAATTATGAAATAAATTTGGATCAGTTTTTGAAAGAATACGTAAAATGGATTTAAAAATTCGATAACAGAATATTTGTAGACAATTTAATTCTACGAACTGTTATTGCATACACTAGGCATGAATTTAGTACTTACATTAGATAGTATTTCTTTGGTTTAGTCTTCAATTATAAGCTCGTAGAGTAAATTGTCTATTTCTTTTGATTGAAACATATAATCTATCATACATACAATAATAATAAACAAAATCATCACATCTACCAGATAACGAGATGACCCCTGTTGAGAAATTCTTTATATGTTTATACTATATAATTGTATTATTTGGATATATTTGTCGTTTTTATATTGAATATATTTGTCATATAAATACATGAATATATTTTTTGAATGTGAATATATTTTTCGTTGCATACCACCAGCATACAATAAACTTTGGACCATAACGTTCCTCATATAGCATTTTCAATTTATTTAGCTTGTATTAGATAATTGTATTAAATATAAGATTGAAAATCTTATATTAAAAGTTATTTTATATCCCGAGTTGAAAAATGATAGCTTAGTTCCTTTCACTAAAAAAAAAAAAAAAAAAAAAAAAAAAAAAAAAAAAAAAAAATAAATAAATAAAATAAATAAAAAAAAAAAAAAAAAAAAAAAAAAAAAAAAAAAAAAAAAAAAAAAAAAAAAAATAAAAAAAAAAAAAAATAAAGAAATAAAGAAATAAAAAAAATAAAGAAATAAATAAAAAAAAAAAAAAAATTAAAAAAAATTATAAACCAAATGAAAATGTTAATGTTAAAAAAATTATTTTTCTTTTTTTTTTGTCGACAATTTAAAAAAAAAAAAAAAAAAGTTAACTTATCAAAACAAAAAAGAAACCCTGAGTTTGTCTAATATTAACTTTTTTCTATGCTAGTTGAAAAAAAGAAAAAATCATATTTATATTCATATAGATAATTATAAAAAATATTGCGTAATACAATAAAATCAAGGTATTTTTTTAATAGTTTATGTTCTGAAACCACCAGAAAATTTTGGGTTTCCTGAGGTGCTCAAAAAAAATATAACAGTTTTTTACAGTGTCAACATTTTTATATATTTTATATAGTGCCCTTTTGATGATAACATAAATATCGATTTCATTGTGATGTAGAATCGCAGAAAGTGACAACTCAACCTAACTCTTATCTTTTCAAGAACTGTCTACAAATGAACCCTTATTTCATTATCTCAATTGAAGTAGAGATCAATATGAATAAATGTCTAAAATGAAAAAATAATGTGGCGCCCAAATTGATTGTCCAAGAGCTGTTATATGATATTGGGTTGCAAAATAAGTTCATACCGTTTATCAATAATACATTATATCTTTCTTGAGTTTTTAAAGCAATGTTTGTTTTTATCAAAAATGTTTACATCATGCGAAAAGGAATTAGTCAATATGCATTACCATCCATTAGTTTCAGCTTTAGGATCTTTAACAATTTAACTTTCAAATAAAAATACAAGAAAATAAAGTGCATTTTACACATCTAGTGATTTTTTATTTCCTTAAAGGAATATCTTAAGTACAAACCGATAGAAAAATTTGGAGTGTATACGTGTTACGTGTTGGCGTGTTAGGAGAAAGGAGCGTCCGAAGATTTGGATCTGGAAGATACACTTCATTTGTTGATGATAGATGAATATGGAAACATGGGTCACTAATGACCTACTCAAAGAACCCAATATACGCTTAACACATCCCGTTCAACCGCATCCAAACTTTATTGAAATCACAATGCTATAAACTTATTTCACAGTCAATAGTATTAAAATTCAAAGGACAAGCCATTTTTCGTTTTTCACTAACCACGAAAACTACTGAACCAATCTGTACCGAATTTTAACTACATCATCTTCATAGATCCCTGAAGGTTCTAGCACTAATAAAATCTACTGATATTTAATTAAATTTTTTTTTTTTTTTAAATGCTATAAAATTTTGAAAATCGACAGATAGGTGGCGAGCGCCATTCTGCAAAAGAGATAGAGTGATATCTAGAGCTTAAAATTGAAAATAAAATTTATATATTTTTGATAAAATTGTTTCTAAAAAAAAGATAAATACATGGTGGGACATGTGAATAAAGTAAATATTCTCTGTCCATCTGGATTACCAACTCATACATTCAAATTTAAAATTAAATGTCCAATTATGTTTTTACTTAACCTGCAACCACCTAATCTGAGCAATGTTGAAAATTACAGCTATGCATGGAAATATCATTGAGACCATAATTCTCCCTGGAGCAACGACTGGAGAAATCGCATTTATACCTAGAATCCTTATTATTCCTACTGCTTTATCATTTCAATTTAAACATTTAGAATTAACAATTAAAGTTTATTTTAGTATTACAATTAAAAAATCGCAAGACCCGAATTACAAAAACGCTGTAACAAATTTTCGAACTAAATGTTTCCCTCACGGTCACACAAATAGATAAAAAAACAATTTGTTAAAATTATCTATGTACTTAGCATAAATGTTATAATAAATAATTTTTCTAATTATTCTTTTTCCATATCAATAGTATAAGCATGAAGGTTCACATAGTGAGTGTAATGGGTAACATCGTAACAACAATATTTGATTTAAACATTTATTTTTCTATCTTTTAATCACTTGACATATTTCATACATTGAGATTTGGTTTATATTTGTATTGATATAATACATTGTTTCTGAAAAATAATTCGTCTTATTTTTCCATTATGTTTAACTGATTCCAAATATATCTGTAAAAATAAAACTATTTTCACTGTACAATGAGATAAAATTGTTAGCATCAAATCTTACCATTTTATCTTGTTGTAAACAAAATAATGCAGTTCGCTATTCATTATTTCATACTGGAAAGGAGGTATAGGAAGATTTATAAAATTTTACATTATCTAGTGGATGACAGTACAATTTTCTTTTGTTCGGCTTTGAACCACCAGATTTATTAACTAAATAATAATAATAAACACTATCTATGTATAATTTGAACCATGACCTAATTAACACAATCTGAATAAAAAGTTTAAAAAATAAGTAAAATATCATTTGATGTATAATATTGGTACGGATGATCCTTCATTTCTTTAATAATATATCTAAGATCAGATAAATCACTCAATGCAACGTTGATAAAGTGAAAAATTTCATGAAGTGCGGGAAAAATCTCATATATTTGTATTAGGGACGCAGTGGAAACACAAGCAACAAACTAGCAAGTGAATTGGCTCAGGCTACCGCGTGAAACAGTTTCCAGCCAATGATGTCCCAATATACTTTTTTGAGAAATCCATTTCAACTGACAAAATAGACGCTTGGAATCAACAATAGTAACTAATTGCAAAATCTAAATAATTTTACCCCAGATATTACACTCACTAACTACGTCAAACTTAAAATCACACACCACAAAGTCAATTATTGAGCGAAATCGGACAAAGAAAAGGATATTTAAAGCGATTTCACCTAACTAACTCAACTACATGCCACTGCAACTGACTAACATATCATAAATTCATCACATTCTTCATGACTGCCCTATTTTTTACAACAAAGGAGTACACCGCCTGATAAAACGTTTAATGCTGATAGGAGGCAATGGGACACTTGCAGAAAAGGATCTGTTTTCTTGCTCTTTTGTTGGGACTCAACGCTCTTATCTACTCCAACTAGGGCAGGAAGGACGAGTTATCCTAAAGAATACCAAACTTTTACAGCCTAAGTGGGAAGGTCACGATTCATTCCGTGGCCACGAAATCAATGTCAACTACCTCAGGTTGAATTCAAACCCGCGACCTTCTGTGCCGGGGTGCTGCGACCCTTGGCCATCGGGGTCTGTTTTAAAAATTACATATAAAGATTCATTCTAGAAGCTGAGTGACCTAAGATTTCTTGAAGATATCGAGAATATCAAAAACGTGAAGCCGAGCAACTTGTTTTTGATTTTGATTTGTTTTGTAATATTATACAATTTTCATCTATTTTTGGTTTATTCACTTATAATGTTATTTATTTTACAATTTAATCATTATCTGTTAACAAATTTACTAGACTGTAATCTAATCTAAATGAAATAGATAGATATGGTAATAGATATATGTAATATTCTGAAAGTATGGTGCATATACAAAATATTCCATCACACGACCCTCTTACACGGTTACTGTAAGAGGGGAATCAAGAGAAAAAATCACAAACAATATCAAACATTTCATTTCCGAAATCTTCTAATCAAATAATACATTAATTCATGACTAATTTGTCTCATCCATCGGGATTGTTATTGTGGTGAGGTTGGATGTGGCCATCGATTCTCTGTTTCCGGAATCGCCAAACTGGATCAGGATGACCAAGTATGTTGTAACTGAGGCTATTACCTGAAAGAACAGAAAATAATTAACAACTACATCAACTGTATAAGATGCAGGCATGTATAGGAGCATTTATGGTAGTTTTTCTGTTGTTGTTAATTCAATTGTAAATGAACACACCAGATGCCAACTGTGAAAAAATTAAAAAAATAGACTTGGGATTCTACACCTCATGTATGTATGTATATACAGTACCTACCGAATGAACCAAGGTGTAGTCCAAATTGAAGAAGCCGCAAGCTGTGAACACTACCTCTCTCTTCATTGAAATGTGCAGCTTCAACTTACCCTAATAAAGAAATTGATGAGTGATAACTTTTAATTATAATTTATTTCTGGGATTCTTACAAGCGTACCTATATTAATATATTGAAATAAAAAAGATAAAGGTAATTAAATTCCAATCTATGTAACTTTTGTTCTTATCGAGATTAGCTTAGACCTAAAAAAGCTATTTTAACCCTTTAAAAGGCGGTTTATCCTGGAAGATACTCATATTTAATGCCTTTTGCACAATAAATGGCGTAATTTCCGGCGCGTTATCCTACTCATCATCGTCTAATATCTTTTATTCAACCTTGAATTTTGTGATAAATGTGTGGAGATTAAGCGTAGATATAGCCATTTAAAGGGGGAAAAAAAGAAGACCTGTATTCAAAAACTCCCGGCCTGCCCGTTAAAGGGTTAAATATAGATAAATCCACACACAAGACTAAAGCGACAAGTACTAACTAACTACTCATCGTGTAACTACTCGTCGTTACAGACTACTTCGACATTTACTAGACAAACGCTCAAACCTCCCTATTCATCACAAAAGACTTATTTATATGACTGTGATTAGACCTATTTTTTGGTTCGGAATTGAGCTTTGGGGCTCTACTAAACCATCCAATTCATCTCGTATGCAATCCTTACAATCCAAAATCCTTCGACAAATCCTAAATGCCCCTTACTTTGTCACCAATAAACTTATATCCATAAAGACCTTAATGTCCCATATGTTGCTGAGTTAGCCCAAACCAGATACCTATCCTTTCATAGTAAGATCCATAACCATTCAAATCCATAAGTTTCTTAACTTGCTTCCCACTCTATTCCCGATAATCCTCCGAGGAGTCTGAAAAGAAGATGGCCCTAGAGATCTTCTAGTGTAGAATTTCTATCGAAGTGTTCTTTTCAAGTTTTTACATTTCATTGTAATCGCTATCAGCTGATTTACTTTTAATTTCACTGAATTGATTGATAGATAGATAAATATCTAAAATACATAAATACATACTATAATACATAATACATGCATAGATAAATGCATATAATACAAGCTACCACCCACGTTCTATGAAATTGTATTTCCTAAATAATGATGGTGGAAACCTCTTGATACATGTCAACTGTCTCTAAATAGACACATTTGTCAGACTATTTTTCCCGCTGATACAATCTCGTTAATACAACAGTGTATTTCATATACATATTACTGTTGTGCAATGGGAGCTCGATGTTCCTTTGGCCATATTGGTCTCAATGCGCCTGATAAAGAAGGTAGTGGGTATGGTACCCACCTAGGCGAATTAAAACTAGATTACATAAGGATATTAACCCCAATAAGCAACAAATAAAAGGCGTGCATGTATCTCTGCCAAGATATTACGAAATTTAAAGCTCCTTATTTTATCCATGGGTAAATCTTTCGTAATTGTGCCTAGATATCCTACCGATCAATATTAAAACCGTTTAATCGAGATTGGTTTCAATAATTATTTATAATATTTTTACATAATGAATCCTGTTAAAAAGTTCCTTTCATCAAAATAACTAATATTAAAAAACTAATATCATGTTTTTGAATTGGCGAAAAAAACATTGTTGGTTATTATATGTGATAAAAAAAAAAATATTATTAAAATTTTGTGTGGTTTATAATATTGAGTGATGAACACTGATTTCTCACGCAATGTCCCGAGTAGTTTTGCGAGAGTTTGGCCGAAGCCAAATCCCTCAAAGGGTTGCGGCCAACAACAGAACGCCTACCGCGAACTTGCTTGCCTTTGAAATCAAAATTTCTAAGATGAAATGTTTCGAACCATCGCTCGACTGTACATTCATCCCGAATAACATTAATGATAAGGCTGTTTGGGTCGCACATCGACCAAGTTTGAACTCGTAAAATAAATAATTTTAGAAGTAATAAAAATTTATAAGTAGTAAAAATTTTGTTTGGGATGTGTAGATGTTCTCCAATTTTTTTCAGATTTTATCATTGAATGAAACATAGCTTCCATCCAAAAAAAAACGTAGATAATCGGGATATTACAGTAAAAACTCTATGGTATTTTGGTGCAGACTCAATGAAAAAGAACGGCCTAAATAGCATTGAAAGATACACTTTTCCTCTTCAAAATGGCGCCGATAAACATGAATTTGGTTGCTAGTAATCCGCGACAAATCAATTTGAGTAAAACATAAATTTAAAATTATGCAATTTAGATCTACAGAATAAGTCAATATTTAATTAAATATATGAAAAATAGTTCATATAGGGGTTTTCGAGGTCGCTGATCACGAATTCGATGTCAAAAATATATCAATGACAATTGACAGCTGTCAAAATAGCTGTCAACCAGTAATAATTTATATTTCTAATTTATTTATGACTAGACGAGTTGGACAACGACATTTTCCGCACAGAACGTTGCGTAATATGACGCTTCACAATACTAGACATTTTAATACTAAATAAATTCAACAGGGCAACGTAAATATATCATGGAAAAGGTACTCTCGGTTCTGTTAACTCATGTTTACTTGAAAACGCCAAATAAACGTGGCTGAAAAGGCGTGACTAAGTGACAGAACAAGCGTTATAATGCGACAAAATATGTAGGATTTTATGTTGATAACAGGCGACAACGCGGCAATAAACGAGCGATAACGTGACAGAACACTTCCAATAACGGGGCCGTAAACATTGGACAACGTGTCATTGAATACGCAACAACGTATTATAACTTGATTGTAAGCATAATTTTGACAAAAACTACAACTTAGATTATTGAAAATATATGTCTGAAAAACTTTCTTGTCTTTTAACTTAAACGTACAGTATAATTTTTTCAGCTTACACCGATATTCCTCCAAAAAAACGAAAACATGAACATGAAAGATGTTACCGCCACGTTATCCCATGTGATCGCATGTTTTTTGTTTCGTTGTCGCGCGTTCACTGCCGCGTTGTCACTTTTCACCGCCGCATTGTCGCCCGCCTTTTATCGCATGCCGTGCTTGTTCTGTCCGTTGTTGCTAGTGTTACGTTGAGACGTGTTCATTGCTGTTAAGATATGACACCGGGCAGAAATAAAAAAGTCATTACTTCAGAAGAAGAAGCCAACTCGTTATCGGTGGAGCTGGACAAAGAAGTAGATGTGGGAAACGTTATGTGCGGAAAATGTCGTCGTTCAACTCGTCTAGTCATAAATAAAGCATTTTTGTTGATTATTTATCAAAAATTAGATATATAACAATTTTATCACTTGTTGACAGCTGTCAATTGTCAAAATATATTTTTGACATCAAATTCGTGATCAGCGACCTCGAAAACCCCTATATGAACTATTTTTCATATATTTAATTAAATATTGACTTACGAAGTGTGATCAAAAAGTTCCAGGACATTTTATATACAATGGGAATGCAATGTCTCACAGCGATGCGGTTGGCAGCATTGTATTGCCTGACTCAACAGGAACACAGCTGTGTTTGCAGATCAATCATAACATCACTGAAAGTAACATTAGCACAGTTTGTTTGAGGTTAGTTTTATAGAGTTCGGCTATTTTATGAAAATGAATGTGAAAGAAGAGCAACGTGTTTGTGTGAAGTTTTGTGTGAAACTGAACAAAACGTTTTCTGAAACCTTTTTGATGTTACAAGAGGCTTTTGGTGAAGAATGTCTAAGCTGATCATGCTGCCATCAGTGGTTCAAGAGGTTTAAAGAAGGCCGAACATCCACAGACGACGATGCTCGTTCCGGACGCCCTTCAACGTCAATCAATGATGACAATGTTGCTAAAGTGAACGCTCTCGTACGATCAGACCGTCGACTAACAATGGCAGAAGAGTTTAACATTTCATTTGGGTCATGTCAGGAAATTTTAACTGAAAAACTTCAAATGCGTCGTGTTGCAGCAAAGTTTGTTCCAAAACTGTTGACTGAAGACCAAAAACAACACCGAACTAGTGTTTCTAACGAACTTCTTCAAAAGGCAAATGATGACGAAAGCTTCTTGAAACATGTCACTACGGGAGACGAGACCTGTGAGAAGAAAGAGACCTGAGCTGTGGCAAAGTGGTGATTGGGTCCTTCACCATGACAATGCTCCTGTTCACTCTGCATTAGTTATCCGTAACTTTTGTGTAAAAAACGCAATGACTGTCATTCCTCAGCCCCCCTACTCACCTGACCTGGCTCCAGCCGACTTTTTTCTTTTCCCGAAGCTCAAAAGACATCTGAAAGGACGAAGATTTCAAACAGTTGACGAAATTAAAGAAAAAACAACAGAGCTGCTAAACACCTTTAGAAAAGAAGAGTTTTCTGGGGCCTTTGATCAGTGGAAACACCGTGTAGCTTCCCAAGGGGAGTACTTCGAAGGAGACAAATTTGAATAACCTGTATGTTGTATGAATAAATGTATAAAAATTCAGTCCTGGAACTTTTTGATCACACCTCGTATTTTGTAGGCCTACGATTTCGCATAATTTTAAATTTACGTTTTACTCAAATCGATTTGTCACGGACTACAAGCCACCAAATTCAAGTTTATCGGCGCCATTTTGAAGAGGAAGAGTGTATCTTTCAATGCTATTTAGGCCGTTCTTTTTCATTGAGTCTGCCCTTAAATACCATACAGTTTTTACTGTAATATGCCAATTATTTACGGGGTTTTTTTTTTTTGGATATTAAGCCATGTTTCATTCAATGATAAAATCTAAAAAAAATCAGGGAACATCTACACATCCCAAACAAAATTTTACTTGCGTTGGAACCACTTGAAAATTAATTTGAACTCAAAAATTAATTAATTTGAAATCAAGAAGCACGTTTTTTCCCCTTGTGGTGTTTCAGGGGGGGGGGGAGTCGGAAAAAATCTCTAAAATTCTTTTTTGGTCTTCTTCAAGGCTTTGGGGTTGCCTGAATAAAATCCGTGGGGGCCGCCAGGCCTATCTTATCCCGTTACCCTCTTTGACGAAATCTTGTTTTCAAATGGTGAATATCTTTGAGGAAAAAACACATGTATAACTAATAATCCATTAACTAGACAGCAGGGTTATCTTTGTTTACTTAGCAAGTTTAGGACTAAATAAATAAATAAAACCTGCATTACTTTTGCACCACACAATTATATAGGGAAAAAAATACAATCAAAGACAAAGTTAGCAATGTTACGGCTGAAGAACCGCATGGCACTGAGTCCCTAAAATGGCGGGCGAATCTTGCTAAATGGTTTGCACCATTTGACAATATTTGGAAGAAAAAAATATATATATATTTCTTATTCCCTCTACTCTGTGTTGTTGTACGCCCAGTAGGATACTGACCACTCAGACGGTTAAAAAACAGAACATCCACTTGTTATTCCTAAAATTAAACTTAACTGCAAGCTTTGGCAGTCACCATCAGGTACTTACACTACGCTGTAATTCGTTGGTGTTATCTTCAATCATGAGCTGATAGAGCAGTCTATTGAATTCCTTTGACTGAAACATATCATCAATATTATAAAAATACAAATAGAAAATTCATTCAATATTGACCAAAATTGTGCAATTCTCATTTTTTTGGGGTTATGGTATTCTTCAACGGCTTCTGGAATTCTATCGAGTTCATATTCAAAAGATTTTTGTTTTCCGATATATTCGTTTAATATAAAATACTGATAGGTAAGAATACGAGTATGTTTAAAACAAACACAAACAACCGTCATTAGTAAAACTTATAAAGATAAAAAAAATAATAATTTAAGGTTATTAACAATGCCATAATTCATTTCACTCGGATATTATAGAACTGAGATTATTCAGACCATTATTCAGGTCTTTGAAAAAGCGAATGAATATATATTTACAACTTATTTGCGTTTTCTTAAATCAAGCGGTGTTTAATAGAGTCCGACAATTCGGGCTTGAGTTATCAAGTGGAAAATCCAGATTTGGGCTGAAGGAGATTAGATTCTCTGGAGATGTGGTTTCGCGATCGGGAGTGCGATCTGATCAGGAGCGAGTGAGCGCGATTCAGGAGTCCCCGTTGCCGGTTAATGTCCGTGGGATTAGTCGGTTCTTGGGAATGGTTAACTATTTCTGACAGTTCATTCCGAGTTTCGCAGAGTTAACACAATCGCTGACGGAAGTACTGAAGAAAGGGTCCAGCTCAGCTGGAAAGTAGTAGAAAATGACGGGAGGCTCTGACCTCGCAACCCTTACTAGCCTTTCCTGACTTTCGATTTATGTTTCGAATCACCACAGATGCAAGCGCGGTTGCTATTGGGGCAGTCCTATCTCAGAACTTTCCCGAGAGCGAGAAACCTATAGCGTACGCCAGTCGGAATTTAAACGGAGCTGAAAGCCGTTATAGCGCTACAGAAAGGGGACTACTGGCGGTAGGGTGGGCGATCGAATACTTTCGACCTTATGTTCGAGTTGTTCACAGACCACATGCCACTGGTTTATTTGAATACGCTAAAGGAATCGTCGGAGCTCGTATCGACGTGGAAAGAACGACTATCGGCGTATGCAGGTCGTGCAGGCGTATACAGGAATGTGGTGGAAAATGCGGTGGTAGACTGGCTGTCGCGGGACCTCTTAGTAAACGCTATCGACGGTGTAAGTACTTCAACGGAACCATTCGCGTTTCGATATTTACGAGCCTGGGCGGAGAACGGATCCGAAATACCGCTGGTGCGTCAAGGTTCCGAAGACTATTCAGTTTGATTGACCTAGTACTTTGCCGGAGGTAGATGAAATCATTAACGATAAGCGGTTACAGGTTATCATCCGTTCAAAGCAAGTATCAGGCGTCGAAACCAAGGCATGTACTTCGGATGGTCTTCCGTGGTGGTTATGCGCGCTCCAGCTACGGTGGATGACGACGCACTGGAACAGGTGTTTACGGAATTCGCCATCCCAGACCGCGGTTGCCACATTTTCGTCGGGAATAAGCTCCTCGTTGATAAGTTATGGAGATAATGTTGACAGGAGCGGATAGGGATGGGATACCCGATAATTAGGTGCTTACGGGAGATCGAGATAGTATCAGATCAGTCAAGGCAACGCTAAATCGTTTTGGACCACCACATAGGAAAGTCAAATCATCGCGGAATCGAGGAAACTTTACGGGTCTTAAAACGTTTATATTTTTGGAAATCCATGGGATGTATGGTAAGGGAGTGTATCGAAGGATGTGAGGTGTACCAACGGGCTAAGTACGATAGGCGACCCCCGGTAGCGGAACAAGCGGTCCCCTCCACGGCGTCGGAACCTCTGCGATTAATTCAGATCGATTTTTATTTCAATGAGCTCACCGCCATTGACTCCTTTAGCAAGGTTGCTATAGCATACCCCATCGAGGAGAAATCGCAGGGTGCAGTACAACACGCTGGGAGAACACCTCCGACTCTTCAAGTTGGGGCGAAATTTGAACCCGTACGAAGCAATGCCGCGAGCGGTGATCTCGTACAATCGCACAATACATTCAGTGCCAGGGTTATCGCCAGTAGAAATTATTTTTGGTCAGACTCACCGCAATTTAGGGGATCTTATAACAATCAATAACGACGTAATGAGGGAGCATCTTACGGCAAACCATGGCGTACAGTCCGGGAAAAAGTCATGCATGAAAAATCGACTAAAGTGGCTAAGGCCAAAGAAAAGTTGAGAGTTGCATCGAGAGGATCTCCTAGGGACAGTGGTATACCGCCGTTTAAGAACGGCCCGTGATAAAACGGCAGCTAGGTACGATGGCCCTTTTACGATCATCACTATAAGGGAACACAACACTTTACAATGCGGGACGAGAACCACCACTCGCAAGTCCGGACCCTCCATCTAGAGGAGCTAAGAGTCCCTCATAAGGTATCACAGCTCAGGCCGGAGGCTGTGGTTCAAGTGTGAGTGATGTGCACACTAATTAACTGTTCTTACTCTTTCTGCAGATTTTGTTTTATTTTGTTGTTCCGTTGTGGAACCTATGTATATAGTTTTGTTTCTTGTAACCATTAGTTTTGTAACTTATTGTCTGTATCGGAATTTTTTTTTTCCTTTCTTTTAGCCTGTAAGTTATTTCATGAAACAGGAATTATTTTTGTAGATTGTAGATTGAGTTTTTATTTGGGCGATCAACTACCAGGTTATAACGCCCTTTTCATTTAAATGGTGAAAATTTATTTTTCTTCGTCCTTTATTATAATTTTCGTATTATACTTTATCGTAAAGTGAGTGTTCTTTGAATAGATTTATAATTTTGTTAATAGAATTTCTGGAGTCCTCTAGAGCAAGTTCTGTCGATCGGGGTATTTTCTTAGTCCCAAAGTCTTGTTGATATAATATGCAATCTTCTATTATGTGTTTAATCGTCATCGGAGATTGACATCTTTCACAATGTGGTTGGGCCTCTTTTGTGATCAGATATGCGTGAGTCAGGTTAGAGTGTCCTATCCTCAGCCTTGTTGTAACAACTTCTTCTCTTCTGTTACCCCTTATTGCGCTTGTCCACTGCTTCGTACTTTTTTTTTATATTTCTTAGCTTGTTCGTCATTGGAGTTTCGAACCACATGATTTCCCACTTAGTTTTTACTTTTTTCTTCAAAAGCGCTTTAATATCATTTGGTTCATATATTCATAGGGGTGCGGTATTCATCACAGAAGCTTCTTTATTTTAAGAAATATATTAAGAAATATTTTAAGAATTATTTTTGTTCCAAGCATTAGCTTGTAAGTAATTTTATACTAGGAATGTTTTGTTTTATTTGTTTTAGTAGTTCTTCCTGAAGAAGGAACTGTAGGGTTGGGGGGGGGGGAGTAGTTATCAGGGTAAACAGACTCTAGTTATAAGCAGTGTAGTAGAATTATGACTGATGATTACGGCTTGTTATTAGTTGAATATAAACAGATAAGAAATCAGTATATATTTTCGTACGTTTTCGATGAGACCCTTTTAGAAATAAAATCAGTAAGTACAGTAAACGTGTGTTGTTACTCTGCCCGATATTCCCCTTTTTCTTATTGTTTCTTTCAGCCTAATTATTTTATATGTATATGTAAGAAATCGCGAGAAACGAAATGAAAAATAAACTTTATTCTGGGACTTACTGTTCCCTAATAATAACAGTAATGCACAATTATTAGTACGACTGTCTGGCTGTTACTATTTACAAGTTAAATGGATCAGTAATCATGACATATATTGTCGATAGGAAAATATATAAATAAAAAATAATGATCATAATAACATAAAATACAATCGTATATAAAAAGAAATCGATGAAATAATTAACAGTAATGCACAATTATTAGTACGACTGTCTAACATATTTTAATTCTTATTTACATATTTTTGGAGGATTTCTTATGTAAAAGGTGTAAAAATAAATTATTTTTGAAGGAAGTAAGGGAAGCAGCTTTACGAATAGGAGTGGGTAGGTTATTCCAGAAGGAGGTAGCACGAATGATGAAGGATTTTTAAAATGAAGCAGTTTTATGTGAGGGGGTAAGTATAGGTTAAATAGTTGGGATCTAGTATTTAGAAGATGGGTAGAAGAACGAAGAGTTAATAGGTCATGAATATAGGAAGGTTTTTTGAGATTGGAATGGAGGGGGGGGGGAAAGAGAGAGAGAGAGAGAAAGAGAGATTGAAAGATTTGTCAAACAAGTTATAGAAATAATCACTTGTAAATTCACTAACCTTAGATAAAGCTTTATATGAAGAATGGTTCACCCACCAAATGAGGTAGCACCGCATCCATACTATTACAAAGGGAGGTGATAAAAGTTCTTTAGTCCAGACACAGTAGTAGAAATTGAGTATCAAAGAAGAAAAGCAAACCAACATTGCAAAAAGAATTAGGTGAGCGTAAATGGCCCCTATTTTATTAGAAATTGATATCAATCGATTTATTGCCACGAGTTCTTCTAAAGTCACCAACTTCTTCAGGGCGGCAGGACGCTTCATTCGTATTAAAATCTTCAAGCTTGAATCATATATACCATTTACAGTTCTAACTAAAACTATGAACTGTCCGCAACCGATGTAAACTACTAGAATCAATAATGTTACTGCATAAGAACTAAAAATATTATCACAAATGCTTCCAGTAAAAAATAAAATAAAAATGCTAAGAATGATAACGAAAATATCAAGGGACGAATTTCTTTGCGATAACTGGTGCCATTTGTTCGTTTCCAAACCATCGCAAAACTGTTGTAAACGTTCCAAACTACAAAAAGTTTCCTCTACGAGATTTCTGTTGCGATAAATGAAAAATAGAAACGAAGGTAGTAACATCAGGCAGGTACCACTTATCAACTTTTAGTGTCCTCTCTTGTTTTCCCTTGCTTTGATTACTGTTGTTTGGTTTATGGGGGACTGTCTGGGGATCTCGAGATGAAGCTGAGGAGACTGATGAACTGTTTCATTAGGTTTATCTTCGGGATCCTTGGGCGGTCACACTCTGAGCTTGGGTGGCTATTTCCTAAATTTCGACGGCTATACTTTCTGGGTACTTTCATATACCAATGCCTAAAAACCCAAAACCCTTCCTATATTCTTGATTTATTAACTCTGCGTTCTTCTATCCACCACCTAAACACTAGATCCCAACCTTTTAACCTATATATACCCTCACATAAAACCGCTTCCTTTGACAAATCCTTCATCATTCGTGCAACCTCCTTCTGGAATTCCTTACCCACTTCTATTCGTAAAGCAGCTTCCATAACCTCCTTTAAAAATAACCTATTCCAGTACCTTTTAGACAATCAGTCTTCCGCAAAGATGTCAATAATCAAATGAATACTTTTTTTTTTCCTCTCTTTCTTTTTTTTATACGTTCATGTATGTATGATGTATGTATGTGTATGTATGTATATGTATGTGTGTATGTGTGTATGTGTATGTATGTATATATGTATGTATGTGTGTGTATATATATAGCTAAATAAAAGGTTCGCGGGACTGAGTTTTTAAAAAGAGCGTTTTTATTGACAGACATACATTATACAAGAAAAAGCACAATTTATAGCCTAATACAAGGACTTCGTGTTGAACAAACTGGCATCACAACGTGTAGAGGCAGAGTGTCACTGGGCGAAGGTGGGGGTGCCCCTTTTATACAGTTATCTAGGAGAGGGGATAGTGTACATTTATTTATTATCCCTTAATACCATTGGGTTTCTATAACTATATATATACGATTGTATTTTATGTTATAATTATTATTTAATATATTAATTTATTTTTATTTTTTATTCAATTTAATTTTTTTTTTCCTGTAAAAAATGTATGCTTTAATTACTGGAACATCTAATTTGTAAATAATTGGCCAGACAATTGTACTCTTAATTGTGCATTATTTTTATTCTTAGGGGACAATAAGTCCTAGAATAAAGTTTATTTTTCATAAAGTTTATTTTTCATTTCATTTCATTTCATTTCATTTCATTATCGATTTTCCGAAACGGGAAAATTCCGATGATGGTCGATGCTCTGAAGAAGATACTGGATTCAATAGGCTTGACTGGATGTTGAGGCATTGTGAAAGGTTAACTCGATTCTGGGACCGATATGTTTCTATTATCGAAGAGTACAAGGAATCAAGATGAAGGTTCTACCTTACTATTATCTTTTCATATGCTCTCTCCAAGCCAACACTTATTTTTCAATGCAAATTGAATAAGGAAATTAGTTTTATGCAGTTGGCAACAGCCCATAAAACAGATTACACGATTATTTTTTTCTTGAAAAACTAATAAGCAATAAATGTAAAATAAAAGGCTTGGTGAATGCGAAACCTTGACGTTAACCTCTGACCACACCTCCATCTATCCCACCTCATCGAACCTCAAATCCTCAAGATTAGACACGACCCTCCCATCTACATTTAGGTCAAAACCAAATGTATGACCATATATTTTGGCGGCGGCTCAACATTTATTATTTCGTCTGAATAAAAGTCGTCGCAGCGCTATTGTCTGAAATACGAGTATAACCACAAGATTAATATACCACAATGGCGCACAGTAAAGCCTCCTGAATCCTCATTTGGGGCAAATATACAATGCAAAACTTTATTTTTTAAAACTTTGTGGTTGTTCTTTATCTTAATATATATAAATTACGTGTCGCTGTCTTGGGGCAGGCTGACACCTAAACTACTGAACCGATTTTAATCAAATTTTCACACCGTGTGCAGTTTGATCCAATAAAAAAGATAGGACACCTTATATCGTAATATATAGTCGCAATATTATTTGTATATTATCTGTAAGTAACAATTATCTGTTAGCTCTATACGATTCTAACATATGGCGGTATAAGGTTATACTATTATATAGACAAGCCATTTTTCGTTTGTGATCATTAACTGCCAAAAACTACTGAACCAATCCCTACCAAATTTTGACTACATCATCTTTATAAGATGGTTTAGCAATAGTAAAATCTAATGATTTTCAACTAATTCTTTATTAAAAAATGAATAATAAGTGGATAACAGTGAGGTTCAAAAATGGCGGCAATTGCCATCTACATGAAAGGTTAAAAGGTACAGTGTTACATAGAGCTGGACATTGATAATAAAATTTACTTATTCTCAATTAAATCGTTATAAAAACAGCTATATGGAGTGAAATATACCAAATTTTAACTACATCATGTTCATAGTTCTAGGTTTAGCAACAATAGAAATTTAAATGTACAATGTTAAGTGTTAGAAACGGGTTTTGCCACACTACCACATACTTTTATGGTTAGAAATTAAAATCCAACCAGATCAAATCAATAAAATTATTTCTGTCGAATGAAAATTATTAAAAATCAAAATGCCGATCCTCAGCTGTTTAATATTGTGGGTAAAAATATGAACTTTGAACCTTTAGTTGTGAGCACTGATAATGCAGTTTCTTAATAGTCTCTGCCCATCTGGATTACCAACTCATATATTAAAATTGAAAATTGGATGTCTAATTATGCTTTATGTTATCTTCAAACACCTAATCAATCTAAATTTAACCAAGTTAATAATGACTGCTATGCGTGAAAAGATCATCAAAAATATAATTTTCAATTGTTCACTTTAATAAAAGATTTTTATCGATAAAATCAATTATTAGTTAAAATTATCTAAGATCTTCACTTATAAGAGAGGGGGAAGCCTCGACGGGGGATGATGAAGTTATATATAAAATGACAAGCCATTTTCGTTCGTGATCACTAACAGCGAAAACTATAGAACTATTCTGTACCAAATATAACTATATCATCTTCATAGTTCAAGGAAGGTTTAGCAATAATAAAATTTACATATTTTCTATTAAATTACTGTTTAAAAAGCGATAAATATGTGGTGTGCAGTAAAGCGAGCGCCATTTAAGAGAGGTTACAATGATCCGGTGTTAAATATAGCTAAAAATTGATAATAAAGTTACTTAATTCAATTAAATTGTTATCCAAAAAGCTATAAATATGTGGCAAGGGACAATAATGTTTTAGTAAAACTAATGAACCTATCTGAACCAAATTTTAACTACATCATCTTCATAGTTCTTGAAAGATTTTCAATTAGAAAGTTTACTATAATAATAATTTATACTATTATATAAAAGGACAAGCCATTTTACGTTTGTGATCACTAACCACGAATACTACTGAACCAATCTGTACTAAATATTAACTACCTCATCGTCATAGTTCCAAGAAGGTTTAGCAATATTAAAATCTACTGATTTTTAATTTATTTTTTATTAAAAAAAGATAATATGTGGACAACAGTGAAGTTTGAAAATTGACCGATAGGTGGCGAGTGGCATTCTACACGAGAGGTTACAAAACAGTTTGAAATTGATGATAAAATTTACTTATTAAACTATCAAGAAAATTATTCAAAATTTTTTAAATATGGTGTCCGATATGTGGATCTCAGTGAAGCTTGAAAATCGACCAATTGTGTATAGCGCCATTCCACAATAGAGTTTACAAGGGTAAACTGAACCTATCTGCACCGACATCTAAATAAATAATTTTTATAATTCTAGGAAGGTTTTGCAATGGTAAAATTTACAATAACTAACATTTAAATGTATAATGTTGAGAGGCAGCACCGAGGTTTGCCACACTGTAATATACTTCTATATTTCGAAATCAACATCCAACCAGATGAAATCAATAAAGTTATTTCTACCGAATACAAATTATTACTAAATCAAAATGTCGAACCTTTGCTTTTTTATATCGTGTGTAAAAATATGATCCACGGGCCTTTTGTCGTAAGCACTGATAATGCAGTTTATTTTTCGCAAGAGTTTCTTAATAGTCTTTATCCATCTTGATTACCAATTCATACATTAAAATAAAAAATTTTATGTCTGATGGTGCTTTTACGTAATCTTCAACCACCTAATCAATGCAATTATAACAAGTGAAATCTATGCGTGAAAAAATCATTAAAAAAATAATGCTCAACCACATGCTAAAATACAAGAATCTCATCTATAAACAAATAAAACTTTAATTTTTAGTTGAAATTATCTTTACTTATGAGGGCGGGCGAAGCCGCGACGGGGATGCTAGTCGACTATATAATTTTATATGTAAACAGTCAATTTAAAAGACTACATCTTATTTATCCATTATTGCTATGAATCATATTATTTAACCTGAAGAACAACGGAGCACCAAGCTGTATGTATTGACGTCAAGAGGATTACTGCTCAGCTCAACGGTCCAATACCAACAACAATCGACTCTTTGGTATCTTCTTTATTCTGTTTAACTTGTTATTGTAGATTATGTTATTTTACAAAAAAAATTTATTAGCATTTATCAATATATTTAATTTTATTTATGCATTTATTTTATTTATTTTTTATTTTTTTCCTTTTTGTGTCATACACTACACTCCGGCTCAAGCTAGTTTATCAAGCTAACTTTTAATTTTTTTTTTTTTTTTTTTTTTATCTTCCCTCTCCTAGTCTCTAACGTGAGACAGTTTGGGTGATGAGACAAGGATAAAAAAATAAGACGAACAAGATTGTTAAGCAACAAACTGGTCAAACAACCAAGCAGAGAAGTTAACCATTTTGAAAGCCACTAAATATATTCAACGAAATAAATGACAAATATTCTCAGAGATTACAAAATGCTGATGACACTCAAAAAATAATAATAATAATAATAATAAAACACATAATCCACTAATAGTAAAAATTAGGCTAAACCCTTTTAGATTAACAAATGAGAAAATTACTATAAAATTAATCCGGATTGTGATATCCATGCAAACAAACAGATAGATGAAATATCCAAATCGGCATCGACAAATGACTCCCTCTACCCGTTGAATATTCTTTAACGCCTATGCTATATATCAAGGCAAGTTAAGAGACTACACACTTCCAATAGAGGCAAAACAAGATCTTAACCCTCATTTTCTTATCTTTGTTTTTTATAAATAAATAAAATATTGGAGGATTAAAAAAAAAAAATGACACACTTAGATATTGGAACACAAAGGAAGAGCAATTCAAAATTCATACCAGACGTACACCCAGCAAACGATAACAAATTGATAAGTACACATTAAAAAACTGACAATACGTTTTTTATTTCTCAGCCAACGAAGCATGCCACTGCGATGGACAGACACCAAAAACATTTATATGACTACCCACATTTTGGCAAGAATAGATGGATTCAGAAAAGGACCTTCTGTGACAGACCACATTCACGTTTTACAACAGTTGTTTCCATAGAAGTATCTGTGAATCTCTACATACGATGATAGATACAGAGTGCTAATATACTCGCATAATTATGCAGCTGTACAAGCATACGGAAGCATTCATTTCTACTAAATGAAATGGTCCAAATTATGTTATCAAGAGAGGAGTGCGTCAAAGGAAATCCTCTATCACCTATTCATCTTAGTGTCAATGTATCTTAGTGCTGGGAACATTATACTCGAGTGTAGATTGAAGGGACGCGCGCATCAGGGTGGTTAAATTGTATGCTATTTATTGATGATATTGTCTATAGGCAGGCACACTAGAAGACCTCTTCATGTTGAAGAAAACTTTGTTGGAGATGTCTAAAGAAGGAAGAAAGAAAAATCTTTATTCTGGGACAACTTGTTCCCTAAGAATATGATGAACGTCAACTTCAGTAGATTATAACTTATAATTTATAAGTTATATACATATAAATAAACAATGTGGAAATCAAAACTAAAAACAAATCTTCGAGTTTGTTTACAAAATATTCTTATACATAATTTCGGAAGATTGATAATTGAGGAGATGGATGAATAAATGGTCTCTAAAGGAAGGTTGAACTGTGAGTTGTAATGGGTAAGCAATTTGAAAATAAGGAATAATAAAGGATTTCACTAGGGGTATGCAGTATGATGTAGATGAATCAATACAATTAATTCATCAATCCTAATAATAAAGGATTTGTCAAAGGAGGCAGTTCCATCTGAAGGGGTATACAAATGAATAGGCTTAAATCTGCTATTCAAATGATGAATGGAAGGGCGAAGGGTAATGAAGTCGTAAATATACAAAGGTTTATTTAAAAAGTGGGACTTTCATCACCTAACTTTGGTAAAAAAAAAAAAAAAACTGATGGCTGAAAAAGTGGATATTACAGTTGAAAATCATCATTGAGGATGTATGGTGGACTATGTATACCTTAGGAAGTTCGTCTCATTAGCAAGCAAATCATGGAAGGTACACATGTATTCTCCCTGTATTTGATAGTCAAACATGGGGACCTTAACTAAAGACTTGTCGAGAAAACTGAAAACTCGGCGAAGATTGATGAAAAGAAGTATTATTAATTTAAGTCCACGACCGCTCACGCTCGATATCAAACCTGTTTGATTTTCAGGGGCCACTACGAGTTTACGCGGATGTCCTTCGGTTTGAAGAACGCCCCGGTAATATTTCAAAGACTCATGGACGAGCTCCTGAGAGGATCGGACGATCTACATGGACGACTTACTGATATTTAGTAAAGACGAGAACGGACATGTACAGGATTTGAGACGAGTATTCGAAATGTTAAGGAAATTCGGGTTGAAGTTGTCAGGAGAAAAATCGACCCTGTGGCAAGACAGTGTCAACTTTATGGGTCATACGATTTCGGAAGAGGGAGTAAGGCCGGACATAAGGAAGGTAGAGGCAATTAGGAAAATGCCTATACCGACGGACGTTAAGGGCATTCGGAGACTATTGGGGACACTCAACTACTATAGACGATTCGCACCCGAGATGGCGAGACACTTAGTACCCTTGAATGATATGTTGAAGAAAGGGCGGAGGGTAGTAATCACCCCGGAAATCGAACAGAACATTCGAATGTGTATGGACAGACTTCAGACAGAACCAGTATTGACTTTCCTGGATTTTTCCAAGACGTTTACAATCACGACAGACGCCAGCGAGTATGCACTGGGGCCCGTACTATCCCAAGAAGGTGACAAAGGGGAACAACCCATTGCATATGCGAGCAGGCGGCTCACAGAGACGGAGTCGTGGTAAAGTGCTTTAGAGAGGGAGTTATTAGGGGTAGTATGGGCTATTGAACACTTCAGACCGTATGTGTTTGGACGGAAGTTTAAGGTACATACGGACCATCATCCCCAATGTTGGTGGGAAAGATGAAGGGTCTTCAGCACGCGAGACACGTTGGAAGGAATTCTTGAACCAGTATAATATGGAAGTAGTATACAAACCGAGGAGAGAGAATATCGTAGCCGATTGACTTTCAAGAGCCTTACAGGTGAATGCGATTGAACCGGAAGCTAGGGAATATTCGGGAGGAATCCAACTTTTCATTCGGGAGAGGACACCGGAGGGAGAAGGGGAAGTAGCAGAAGAGGAGAGTTCGGAGGGGGAAAGATTGGAGGAGATAGAGGAAATAGAGGACATCATTAAACTACAAGCACAGACAGATCATTTGGAAGACGAAAACGACAGGACTGACGAAGGCAGACTATTCAAAGTGAAAATTCCGTATAACTACTGTTCGATCAGAACCAGGATTTAGGGAGGAAATGATTAGGAAAATTCTGATAGAGGAGAAACTTTTTACTTATATTTCGGTAATGCAGTTGTGTGGGACAAGATTAGACGGTTGTGGAAAACGGAAAGGCAAGAAATGGATCGGACATTCATTCGGTGCAAACTGTTGGTAGAGACGGTGAAGGAGGCGGATCGCTAGAAGGTAAGAAAAACCAACGGGGAGTCCAGGAGACCTTGCAGGCTCTGAAGCGAAGGTATTTTTGGATCAAAATGCGGAAGACCATTGAGGAGGTGATCCGATCGTGTAAAATTTGCAACACAACAAAGTATGACAGACAACCTCCAACCGGAAGGCAGGAAGAGACAGAGACACCCATAGGACCACTGACAGACTTACAAATAGACACCTTTACCTGGAAAAGAGTCAAATGGATAACAGTCATCGATATTTTTAGCAAAATAGCGATGGCATACCCCGTCGAAGACAGGTCAGCCAAAGCGGTACTTATGGCCCTCCGAATTTGGTTCCAGTTCTATGGGGTACCGGAGAGAATAATTTGCCCCCATGTCACATAACTATTATCTTTTCATGTGATATCTCCAAACCAACACTCATGTGCCAATGTGAATTGGGGAATTAGTTTTATGCAGGTGGAAACAGCCCATAAAACAGATCTCACGATTATTCTTTCTCGAAAAACTAATAAGCAATAAATGTAAAATAAAAGGCTTAGTGAATGCGAAAGCTTGACGCTAACCTCTGACCACACACCTCTATCCATCCCACCTCATTAAACCTCAAATCCTCAAGTTCGACAATGCTCGGATCAAGACGGAGATGCCAGGATTGGGTGTGGCATGGCATCTGCATACTCCAGGGCACCCGAAAGGCCGGGCAGCGGTCGAACACCTACATAGCACGCTGGGTGACCACCTTCGCGCCTTTTATGCGGAAAAGGGTTTAGAGGCGGGTATGGCAATACCTAAGGCGATTGTAGCGTACAACCACTCAATCCATGCAGCAACCAGTATCAATGCTGTTCGGCCTGCACGAACGTAGAAAGGATACTCGCGGTGCAGTTGTGTAGTTGATGAGGAATTCGCGGCGACGTTGATGGCGAACAGAGTAGCACTCGGGGAAAGATGAGAGAAAACGCGGAAGAAACTCGTGACAGAGAAGAATAGAAGGGTGAACCTTATATAATAAAAAAAAAAAAAAATAATAAAAAAAGTTCTTTATTTATTCTGGGACCTTAAGTCCCTTAAGAATAAAAAATTATGTACAATTAGGGGCCTCAGAGCCTCAAGTTGGTTATAAAATATTATTAAATATCATAAAATGGTAAAATAATAGCGTTAACAAATCAAAATTAAACTTAAAATATTGATTAAAGAAAACAGAAATATTTTTATTCATTTTGTGAATCAATTGTGTAAAAACAATAAAATTTCGTGTACAAAACTTTTATATTTTATATAACTATGTGGCTAATGACAGTTTTCATGGATCTGGATGGACAGTAGGTAGTTAAATAAGTGATATTTGAAAGCGGATAGGGTGTTTGAATGGCGAATGGTGTAAGGGATGGAGTTCCATAAGGACGAGGATCGGATTAGGAATGATCTGTCGAAAGCAGCGGAGCAATGAGCAGGACTGTACAAATCTGATGGGCGGGAACGGGTTTGGCGGGTAAGAACGGAGGATTTGAGCTATATATATATATGAGCTATATGGAGATATATATGTAGAGAAAGAGAGATTTATCAAACAAGTGATATGAGTAGAAATAATTCTTTATAATTTTACTAACCTTAGATGAAGCTTTATATGAAGAATGGTTCACCCACCAAATAAGGTAGCACCGCATCCATACTATTACAAAGGCAGTTGATAAAAGTTCTTTAGTCCAGACACAGTAGTAGAAATTGAGTATCAAAGAAGAAAAGCAAACCAACATTGCAAAAAGAATTAGGTGAGCGTCGTAGTGAGGTGAAATGGTCCCTATTTTATTAGAAATTGATATCAATCGATTTATTGCCACAACGAGTTCTTCTAAAGTCACCAACTTCTTCAGGGCGGCAGGACGCTTCATTCGTATCAAAATCTTCAAGCTTGAATCGTATATACCATTTACGTTTTTAACTAAAACTATGAACTGTCCGCAACCGAGATATACTACTAGAATGGACAATGTTACTGCATAAGAACTAATAATAGTACCACAACTGCTTTCAGTAAAAAATAAAATTAAAATGCTAAGAATAATAACGAAAATATCAAGGGACGACTTTCTTTGCGTTGTCTGGTTCCATTTGTTCGTTTCCAGACCATCGCAAAACTGTTGTAAACGTTCTAAACTACAAAAAGTTTCCTCTACGAGATTTCTGTTCCAAAAAATGAAAAATAGAAACAAAGGAAGTAACAGCAGGCTCATACCACCTATGACCATCTTTACCAAATGTCCAAATTGAAAAAAGTATTTCAACGGTAAATCATGACAAAAAATCCATGCAGAAGATACTGTAAGGACAACAACCATAACCACTGAATAATATACCAATAATTTATCCGTGTGCAATACATTATCGATTTTCCGAAACGGGAAAATTCCGATGATGGACGATGCTCTGAAGAAGATACTGGATTCAATAGGTTCGGCTGGATGTCGAGGCATTGTCTAAGACGGCAGTGAGAAAGGTTAACTCGATTGTGGGACCAATATGTTTCAATTATCGCTGAGTACTAGGAATCAAGGTGACAGTCCTACCTAACTATTATCTTTTCATGTGATATCTCCAAACCAACACACATGTCCCAATGTGAATTGAATTAGGAAATTAGTTTTATGCAGTTGGCAACAGCCCATAAAACAGATTACACGATTATTTTTTCTCGAAAAACTAATAAGCAATAAATGTAAAATAAAAGGCTTAGTGAATGCGAAAGCTTGACGCTAACCTCTGACCACACACCTCTGTCCATCCCACCTCATCGAACCTCAAATCCCCAAGATTAGACACGACCCTCCCATCTACATTCATGTCGAAACACCGGATTTTTTGCCGGCGGCTCAACATTTATTATTTTTTAGGGGGGAAGAGGGGAATCCAATCGGTTATGGGGGAATCCAACTCATTTACATGTTCATTTTAATCGTCGCGTCGCTATTTTCTGAAATACGAGTATAACCACAAGATTAATATCCCATAATTGAGCTTAGTAAAGCCTCCTGAATCCTCATTCGGGCCAAATATAAAACGCAAAACTTTATTTTTGAAAACATTACGGTTTTCTTTGCTTCATCTAAGCGGTCACGTTTCGAACACATTAAGAAGAGCTGGTAGAATAATAATATTATGTATCATAATTTTTAAATATCTGGGCAGAAGACGCGACTCAGTAAATTTGGGGCCGAGATATAAATAGCGTTTCCGTATTTTAATCTTGCCTTTATTTTCTCTTGAATTTGATTTTTCGTAGGTACATTAAACCGTAGACACAATATGTCTTCTACATATTCAAATTTTATCACTGATATATCTATAACACCAGAATTATAATCGTATCAACCACATATTTCGTTTTATTGGTATTAGTTACAACAGTAATGTCTTTGCCGGCTTTTAAGAGTGCAATAGCGTTACCTTAACATAGTTAAGAATCTTCTCATAACTTGACTAATTCAGCAGGGATATTGTCAATTCCGGCTGCTTATATATATTTTTTTTAACATAATAATTTTATTCACAACTGTACACAATGGACAACCAGTGAAAGTGAAGTTATATTGAAACAACAGACATGATTAGGCATGAGGGAGTCAGCACCCAGTAGTACAATCTCCAGGCGTGAAACTAAATTATTAGGGATTAAACTAGGAGATCCCTCATCCACTTCCTTTTCAGCCTCCGTTGAGTTATGTCAGGAATTTGTACTGTTGCTATATTATGTATCTGTTTGTTAGTGTGTCCACGTAGTTTTTCATGAAATTGCCGATAACGTTTATGGATATGGGTCTTAACTGTCGGAATACGTAAGTCTGTATGTAGCGTATGGTTTGACACATAAGGAGGGGAGTCTGTTATCAGTCTTAGGAATTTTGATTGAAATGTTTGTATTTTCTGAATATGTGTTCTTTTGGCCGGTCCATAAATTTGCGATGCATACGTCCAGATGGGTTTTAGCAAGTAACTGTAAATGTTAAGTTTCTGTTTTAAAGGTAATTTTCAGCGTTCGTGAAGTACTGAGTGTAGAAGTCGCAGTCTTAACTGTAACGTCTGTTTTTTTTGTCTTTACGTGTGGGCCCCATGTCAGTCTTCTATCAAACGTAAGTCCTAATCACTTTTTCAGTTTGATGTAAAGGTTGGTTGTCAATGTAAACAGGCGGGCAGGTCTTGCGTCGTAGTGTAAATGTTATATGAAGGGATTTGTCATAATTAAGTTTTATTTTCCATTTCTTACACCAAGTTTGAATCTCGTTGAGGTTGTGTTGAAGTGTTAAGGTGGTTAGAGTAGGGTCCAAATCTCTAGTCATGATTGCAGTGTCATCTGCGTAAGTAGCTGTTAATACGCTATTAATTGTAGGTATGTCATAGGTATACACTAAATATAGAAAAGGTGCTAGAATTGAACCTTGAGGGACTCCTGCTTAAAATAGGTTTGATGGAGGAGATATCTGAGCCCTGCCGGACAGAGAAAAAGCGGTCTGAAAGAAAACATTGTAAAATAAGGTAGTAAGTGTGTGGTAGTAACGGTTTCAATTTTACTAGTAACCCCTGGTGCCATACTCTATCAAAAGCCTGGGAAACAACCAAAAAGGCCCCATAAACGTAAAGTTTTAATTTTAATGCAGCGGATATGTAATCTGTGACTCTATGTAACTGATGTTTTGTTGAATAATGTGAGCGGAATCCCAATTGGTGGTCAGGTACTGTATTTAATTCAGTCAGTAATTTAGTAATACGGTCCAGTAGTAATTTTTCAAGTATTTTTGAACAGAGCGGTAAAAGACAAATAGGTCTGTAGGAAGAAGGTGTGTATTTGTCTTTGTTCGGCTTGTCAATCATTAATATCAATGAATATTCCCATTGTAAGGGAAATTTCGTTGTTCTGAGAATGGCATTATAAAGGGTTGTAAGAAAAACTAATGATTTTCTGGGTAGTTTTTGGAGTACCTCAGCTATGATGAGATCATAACCAGGAGCTTAATTTTTTGATGATTGCTTGATTTGGTTGTGTACTTTAGCAGGGGTGAAAGGTTTGGGAGGAAGTGACATTGGTAGGGGTGAATCTAAGATTGTCTCTAAATGTTCCTCATACAGTGCGTCAGTTAAGTCATCGTGTGGTCTAAATACAGTCTAAAGATAATCGGCAAAAATTTCTGACTCTTCTTTGTCCGAGACAGCCCAGGAACCATCATATTTTCTCAGTGGGACCGATGGTTCACGGTGCTTCAAGAGGCATTTAGTATGATTCCATAGACTGTTATTAATGGCTGTCAAGTTTGAAAAATAATTGTCATAGTTATTTTGTTTAAATTTTCGTATTTGGTGTTGAGGTCATTATTAAGTTTATTATACGTCTGTCTGTCAGAAGGGAACCGGTCTTTTTGCCATTTTTTGTGCGCTAGTCTCTTGGCTCTAATAAGATCCCTAATATGTTGAGGGTAGGTAGGTAAATTAATAGTTTCTTTATATCTAGGTGTTTGCGAAGACCATGCAGCTTCTTGCACTGATGTTTTAAGAGTTCGACTGGCAATTCTTTTTCTGTTGTGAGAGCAGTTGGGATGGACAGTTTAGAATTTAGTTGCTCTCTAAATAGGTCCCAATCCATAATACCACCTGTTAATGAAGGCCGCTTTTCTTGAAGAAATGTTTCGACGCCCATTATTAGGTTTACAGGGAAATGATCAGAGCCAAGATCCGCTTCGGTTTTCACTGAACAGGGTACGGTCCTGAGTCCTTTCGTCATAAATATATCTAATATGTCAGGCTTCTTGTGTCTAGAATTTGGTAAGTAAGTTGGTTGGTTGGGAGCAAGTACGTCTAATGACAGTCGATGAACAACAGATCTTAGGTTCCTACCTCTTGGAGTGCACATTCGCGAACCCCAGTACTGATGTTTTACATTATGGTCCCCTCCAGCTAAAAACGAACTACCAAGAGCATCAAAGATGTTTGTAAACATTTCCTCTGTAATTATATACTTTGGGGGGGCAATAAATGGCAGCTATCGCCACGTTGTGTTTGGTTTGTAAGTGAATTCCTGTGATTTGTATCGGAGGAGTGGAGTCAAGATGAATGGGAAAATGTTTTAGTGTCGATTTGATTGCAATGGCAGTACCTCCGTGTGCAGTGTTGTCAGGATGGTCTGTTCTGTATAAAGTATATCCAGATGCTAAGTTTATTTCGAGGTGTCAGATGTGTTTCCGTCAGTAAGGCTATGTCTGTGCGTTTGTGATGGAGGTGTATTTCTAATTCAGTCTTTCGTGGTATATGTCCGTTTACATTCCATAGTAGGATTGATAAGGAGCCCACAGTTAGAGAATTATAGGACCATATTGGAGCATACGGTCTGTGTTAATTGGTTCAGTTTAGAAATGAGGCTGATAAGAGGTCGGACAAGGTTGTTGAGATTATTTAAGGCAGAAATAAGTTCTGATGGATCAAAATTAGCAGGCGGTGCTTGAACTGTACTTACATGATTCATACCTGACCAAGTCTGTTGTGGCTGTACCATAATATTTGAATGAACATGGTCTTGATAATTCGGTTCTTGAACACTGGGCTGCTGTTGTAGAGGACGATTTTGCAAAGGTGGAAACTGCCTTGGCTCAGGAGGAGGCTATACAACCACCGGCTGAGGACGATTTCTGTTGCTGTGTTGAGCTCGTTATTCTCTGAAGGTCTGACATCCTATGTAGTTAGCAGGATGAGATCCTTCGCAATTTGCACATTTCGCGGGTGTTTCTCTCGTTTTTTGGCATACTGATGTCTCATGGGCTTGGCCACATCCCACGCACCGAGCCTGATGGTTACAATAGCTTTTCGTGTGACCATAGCCCTGACATCTTGTACATTGTGGAATATCTCGTTTTTTTCTCGGTTCTTCTATCTTCGTATAGAGTATAATATAGAAATTCAATTATATAAATGAATGTTATCCATGAATCAATGTTATCCACGAAACGCTGGAAAGTTTGTGCTGCATTTTTCAGACCGAATGGCATCCTGAGAAATTCAAACTAAGCCGATAATAGCCAGTTAATAGCCGTCTTTCCAATATCTTCCTCAGCAACGACGATATGATAGTACGCACGTACAATATCCAGAGTCGAGAATACCTTGGCCCCATCTAACTGAGTGGTGAAATCCATTAAGTTTGGCACTGCGTACCTATCAGGTACCGTTTTAGCATTCAATGCGCGATAATCTCCGCAGACTCTAATTTTTTTGTCTTTTTTTGGAACTATATGGAGAGGACTTGACCAGGCACTGCTTGATGGTCTGCAAATACCTTCCTCAATCATGGTTTCGAACTCCTGCTTCACCGCTGCATACGTTTCAGGTAGAAGTCTTCTTTCCTTGCAGGTAACTTGGTTTCCTTTAGTCTCGATGTGGTGCTCGATGAGACCGGTCCACGGATCGGTGATGGTCGATTAATCTTGGGAAATTCTCTCAAGAGGTGAGCGTAACGACGATTCTGGGGTACAGTCAGTATGGTCCAATAACTGATAATCTGGATTGCCGATCGGTCAACTGTTTCTTTCTAATGTCGATATTAATGCCATGATGGAAGAGAAAATCGGCTCCGATTATTGCTCTACTTACGTCCGCCAAGAGAAATGTCCATGGAAGAATTCGTCGCAGTCCAAGATCAAGTTTGAGAGTCTTCTCTCCATAGGTAGGTATTGACGTATTATTGGCTGCTACCAGTGTGAATTCTGTTGGTTTCTTGTATATCTTGGGGTTACGCGGCAATATTGAGATTGTAGCACCTGTATCAATAAGGAAGCATATCCTAGATTCTTGGTCTGTTATAAAAAGGCGGCGTTGAGGTTGGGTTCCGACGATTGCCGCCTGCTCCGTCGCCCCTTTCAGTTTAAAGGACTTAAGGGTTTCCAACCGCTTCTCACCACCTTTTAAAAAAGGAGTTTACAAATCAGATGTATCTATAGTTAAGGTGCATAATCCTAGATACCTGAGTCAGCACTCTCCCCTTCCTATTGTTTTGTATATAAACCCCTGCCTGGAGCAGATCAGGATCAGTACATTATTATTCTCGTTTTAGGCTAGTAATTAGATTCATAGTTTAGTGTAGTAAAGTGTAACTGTATGTTTTACCAATAAAGTTTTTTTTAAAGTTCTTTGTCGGTAAAGTTCTTTATCTGGCGCCCGAACAGGGACCCTATTAGCCTCAGGTCAGTAAAGGTGAAGAAATTTTCCTGAAGATCAATAAAAATCGAAGAAATACTCCAACAGATTTTGGAACTTCAGAGAAGACAGCCTTGAACGGAAGCTCAAGAAGGACAGAAGAAATAGTCATTGGACAACAGGTCTTGGAGTAAACCACCTGGAGCTTGTGTTTCAACACTTCAATAGGGTCAAAACAAAGAAAATCTGATAGGACACCCCTGAACTTAGAATAGAGAAGCTTGAGGTATATAACAGTTACATATGTATGCCTAAGGATAAGAAAAATAAGGTTAAGTTAGATATAAGTAAAATTACAGATCAATTAAGCAATTTATTAATTAATAATAATAGTGATATAAATATAACTAACAAAATGAGCATTTCATATTCTATGGTAAAAGAGGATTACGATCATATCCCAACATATGATGGCAATCCTGAAGATTTAATTTTTTTTGTAAAAACAGTAAAATCCGTTTTTAATACTGTATGTAGTGATAATAATACTTTAAAGATTCAAAACCATGCCCGACTACTTTCAAAGGTAACCTCTAGACTAGTTGGTAATGCTAGACATTGCTTATTAACAAATAATTTTATAAATGTTTCCGAATTATTAGATCATTTACAAAAAAACTTTGAAGATTCCAGAACAGTGGAACAATTAAAATTAGAATTGTTAAATATAAGACCAGGACACAAAGAACACCCAATATCTTTTATAGATAGAATAGCCCATATTAGAGCTTTGATATTTTCCAGGATTTCCCTAGACGAGGAAATTATAAATAAAGATGCTATTATGAAATTACAAGATAGAGAAATCAACTATCACATTATTGCTAACCTACATCCCCAACTATTGTGATTTCTTAAATCACATGAGACTTACTGACATTGACGACATTAGAAATGCCATCCAAAATGACTGTTCATTTATCTTAGATAGGCTGTATGGACATAAGAACCATTTTATGCCAAGAAATAATTTTAAACATAATAAACATTACAAAAATAACTATAATCCTAATTTTAAGTATAATTATAATCATAATTATAATTATAATCATAATCCTAATTTTAATTACAATCATAATACTAATCCGAATTATAATTATAATCCAAACCATCATCAAAATACTAATTATAACCCTAATCATTATAATAATCAAAATCCTAACTTTAATCATAACTCTAATTCTAATTTTAATCCTAATTATAATACTAACACAACTTATTATAATGGTCACCCTAATTATAATCAAAATTTTAATCAAAACTTTCAACAAATTAATGAAAAAGAACCAAGCCAAAATAGACGTTTTGACCATCAAGCGGGTAATAATTTCCAAGGTTTTAACTGGGAAGAGCAAAGACAGAAGACTCCCTTTCCTACGGGACCGTTTAAACCCGACTCAGCGAATACCGTGTCAATGAGAACCGTCAGGTCAAACAACCCACCAGTGAATCATGTACGCATGATCAGGAGGAGATGAATGACATGAAGCAGAGATTAGACGCTCTTACTGAACGGTTCGATAATTTTTTAGACTTAGGTCAGCCGACAGAACCCCCGAATATCCCTTAAATTTTACGGACCTATTACCTCAACTGGTGGTAAGCACTTTTCAGATCTATTGTACTGAAAATGTTATACTTCGCCACGTTTCTTACTAACTCGTCCATATTGGGAAGAGGACGTTTTAGGAGAAATTTTGGCAGACAACGTTTTTTGTCATCTAGTGACCATGCAGTTTCTTGTGTGCTTGAAATAAATCGTCTTCAAATGGTCCACTATTGGACTCAAAAAACGAGGATTTTGAATTCTGTCTGCCGGTGCGACGCCCCCTCCAAATTTTGGCAGACAGCGTTTTTTGGCACCTAGGGGGTTTGCAGTTTCTTGTTTGCATTAAATAATTCATCTTCAAATAATATTATATTTTGATATTTGCTACCCCCTTTCGGTGGTCGCCATTTTGAAACGCCCCCGCTTTGAGTTGGCAGACAAGTGCAAATTGATTGCTGAGGGTGGACATTTTATGGCTGTATGTCTAAAATTTTTCTTCAAATAAGTCACGAAATTTGGCCTCGACTCTTGGACTATCTTAAAACTAGTGCCATCCCTCAACTAGTGTTTGCCGCTTCTAGTCTATTCAAAGTTCTGTGATCGTGACATACTCTGCTGAAACATGGACCCTGTGTACCTCCACAATAAACGCACTGAGAATTTTCGAAAGAAAAATTCTTAGGAAAATATATGGACCTGTGATGGTTGAGGGTGAGTGGAGGATTCGGAAAAGCAGAGAGTTATATGTGCAGTTTATAAAAGCGAGAAGAATTGAATGATTGGGCCGTGTCCTGAGAATAGAAGATAGCAGAGCTCCAAAAAAGCTACTACTGGGGACAATGTTTGGTACCAGGAAGAGAGGACGCCCAAGAAGAAGATGGCTGCAAGATGTTGAAGGAGACCTCCGGACACTTAGTGTAAGGAACTGGGAATTGAGGGCATTGTGTAGAGACAAGTGGTGTAGTATTGTTGGAAAAGCCATGGTCCACCCGGGACTGTAGAGCTACAGAAGTAAGTAGTAAGGGTTTCCAACCACACGGTTTGACACATTTGCCTTTGGCCCAAATCGTTTGTGGTAGAAACATATTTTATTCTCCTGGGGACTAGATTGAGTGCTGTTTCACCCTTGTGATCTAAATTGTATTCGAAGCTCGGCCACTTCTTCACGAAGGCTCCGCAGTTCCTCAAGAACGGTATCGCTAGTTGCAGTATGTGACATAGCGGCATTTACATCTGCTGGCGTCTCAACTTTCATAATCTTGTCTGCCAGAGAGGCTAAAACCTCAATATCATCTTGCCTCGTAGCGGCCAAAATTTCCTGAACTATAGATTCCCCCGTTAAAGAACTTGCCAATTGTAGCATACAACTATATAATTGAGAGGGTTTTTGGTTCCTCAGCTGCGTATCACTTAATAATTTATTAATTTTAGAAGAATTGGACTCACCATAGATCGAAATGAGGCGTCTTTTGAGTGCATCGTAGGGATCTTCTTCCGTAACTGCCAATAGGTCAGCGACCTGGGTTAGGATCTCAAGTTCCAGCCCCACAACTACAGTCTGAAATTTGATCTTCGAAGAGGTTACTCGTGAAGTAGCAAATACAGCATCCCCTTGTAAAAACCACAATTCCGGGTTGGATTTGTAAAAGACTGTTAGTCTTGTAGTTGGCCCACCAAAGGCTCCGTTGGTATTTGGTAGTCTAGTACCGATTTTGAGGTGATTTGAGACTCGGAGAAGCCAGTCTCAGGCCTTATTGCCTTACTTGGATCGCTCTTTATCTCAGTTTCTAGAGGAATCTCAGTGTAAAAATTCACGTAAGGGTTCGCAATTTGCGAGAATGATTAGCTTTAACGTCAACCAGAAGATCTCGACAAAAAAACTACGTGTTCAAAACAACACAAAAAAAGACACTTTATTTTCTAACGATTACGACTAACTGAGAAGGTTATTATTAATAATATTATCAATCATTTTTAACAAAACTGGTTGCCATCGCATATAAAAGTAGTCCGTAAGGACAAAAAAATAATTAGTGAAACTATTATTTGTTAAGCTCAGTAGATACCGCTACAATACCATGTGTTTACCGAATTCCCGTATGTTACACCTGTTACATTGTAACACGTTATAACCTCGTTCAAATGTATTGTCTCATTTTCATTATTGTGTTTAGTATCAAGTGTTGTGTATGTTTAATTGAATAAAAGCCTTTCTAGAGGTTTACATTTATTGTTTCATTCAGACATTCAACCAACTCATAACAATTTTATTCAATTAAAACTTGAAGTTAAAATGGATAAATATATCAAACCTTCAAGATTCGCGACGGACCCCGATTCTCCTTCAGCAGGTAAAGAATGGGTACATTGGCTGAAAACATTTTAAAATTTCTTGGATTTAGCAACAGAAAAATTTTCAGACGAAAAGAAATTTAAGATTTTCACAAACTACTTGTCTCATAATGTTTACGATTTATTAAGTGATTTGAAATCATTCAAAGAAGCCGTAGATGCATTAAATAATATCTATATAAAGAAAAAAAAACGAAATCTTAGCTAGGCATTTGCTCGCAACTAGAAAACAACAAGCAGGGGAAAGTATAGACCAGTTTGTACAAAATTTAAATCTTCTTGCTAAGGAATGTGAATTCAAAGTAACTACAGCTGCTCAACATAAGGAAGAATATGTCCGTGACGCGTTTATAAACGGATTGGCATCAAATTCTATACGTCAACGCCTTTTGGAAAATAAAACTTTGAGTTTGCAGGAGGCTTTAACTCAAGCTCATACCTTGGAAATGGCCTACCAACAATCCGAACAATACCAGTAAAAGTATTCTATCAGCTGTGTGCCTTCTAGTGTTGCCTCGGCGGAAGACAATTCAGGATCAACCCCTCCTGTCCTTTCTACTATCCCAAGGAAGAATGGTAACTGCTTTTTTTGGGACACAACCGTCATCCTCGTTCGTTATGCCCTGCTAAAGACGCCGAATGTAGAAACTGCAAAATAAAGGGACACTACGCCTCTGTATGTAGGAGGAAGAATTTTGTTAGTAATACAAGAAGCCCATTAGCAGCAGGCATAGTCTTAGCGACCATCAACGGAGATCACTTGAAAAATCTAGCGAAAGCGGTGGTAATAGCAAAAAGAGATCATCAGCCTGTAAAGTGTTTGATAGATACTGGAAGCTCGAACAGCTTTATTAATCCAGAAATTGTCAAACGTTACAGTTTACAAGTCTATCATGAAAATGGCAGAGTCACCTCGATTATTTTCCAATCTTGCTCCAAATTGCAAACCTATAGCCACGAAATCAAGAATTTACTCTGAATCAGATCAAAAATTTATTAAACAGGAAATTCAACAGCTTCTCTCTGATGGCATTATTGAGGAAAGTAACTCTCCGTAGCGAGCCCAGGTTTTGGTTGTACAAAATGAAAATCATAAGAAGAGGCTTGTTGTTGATTATTCTTAAACTATACACAAGTTTACCTTATTAGACGCCTACCCTCTTCCCAATATGGACGAGTTAGTAAGAAACGTGGCGAAGTATAACATTTTCAGTACAATAGATCTGAAAAGTGCTTACCACCAGGTCCCCATTGCCGATGAAGAGAAAATTTATACTGCATTTGAAGCTCAGGGCCGTTTATATCAGTTCACAAGAATCCCCTTTGGTGTTACCAATGGTGTAGCATGTTTTCAGCGTGCGATAGACAATATTATTTCCGATGAAGGTCTAAAGGGAGTTTTCTAGTATCTAGATGATGTCACTGTTTGTGGTAATGACAAAGCGGAACACGACGGTAATCTTCAGGGCTTCATGTTAGCTGTAGAAAAATATGGTCTACAAATAAATTTTGAGAAAAGTAAATTTTCAATGCCTTGTATAAATCTTTTTGGGTATGTCATATCGCAAAACTCAATACCTACGTCCTGATCCAGAGAGATTGAAGCTCTTGCTGGAGCTTTCTCTGCCTCATGATGCTTCTTCCTTGAAATGTGCCCTCGGACTTTTCGCACATTATTCAAAATGGGTTCCTCGTTTTTCTGAGAAAATTAGTAGCATGACTGGTTCTGTCACTTTTCCTTTGGGTCCTCAAGCCGCTCAGGATTTTCGGTATGGTAAAAAACGATATTGCTAGTTCACTCGTTACTATTTTAACTGGTAGCTCACCTCTAGTTGTTGAAAGCGATGCACTTGGCTTTGCCATTGCAGCAACACTAAGTCAGGACGGGAGGCCAGTTGCATTCTTTTCCCGTACTTTGTCAAAATCAGAGAGATCTCAATCTGCTATAGAGAATGAGGCTGAAGCCATCGTGGAATCACTAAAGAAGTGGAAAGCTTATCTTATCGGAAAACATTTTCACCTCGTAACAGATCAAATGGCTGTTTCTTTTATTTTTAACAAGAAGTATAACAGTAAAATAAAGGATGATAAAATTTTGAGATGGCGTTTAGAATTGTCGCCATTCCTGTTTGATATTGTTTATCGCTCAGGTAAAGAAAACCATAAAGCAGACACCCTTTCAAGAGTTTGCTGTTTAACATCAACGAATAAACTATTTGAGCTCCGCAAGTCATTGTGTCACCCAAGGACTAGTAACTAGGATGTTTCACTGGATTAAAATAAAAAATCTACCATATTCGCTTGAGGGTATCAAGAAAGTTACAGCTGCCTGCCCTACTTCCGCTGAAGTAAAGCCAAAACTCCTGAAAAACCAAGGGACCCTTATCAAAGCAACATCACCATTCGAACGTTTAAATGTTGATTTTAAAGGACCCATTCCTTCAAAAACTAGAAATAGATATATGTTGACAGTTGTAGATGGATATTCTCGTTTTCCGTTTGCTTTTCCCTGTCAAGATATTTCGTCTAAAACAGTTATACAATGTCTCTATCAGTTGTTTTCAATATTCGGTATGCCAGCGTTCATACATTCAGATAGAGGGTCATCGTTTCTATCAGAAGAACTTGTGACGTTCTTACATTCAAATGGCGTAGCTGTTAGTCGAACCACACCATACAATCCCAGAGGCTATGGGCAAGTGGAACAGCAATTAACTGTACGCCACATGAAAGATTTTTTGACTACCCACGTCGGACTACGAACGGAGACTCCATGCCATCATAGTTAATACCAAATACAACAGTATTGGTAAAAAGAAATGTAAGAAACAGTAAATATGATGACTTGGTTGAAGAAGCTGAGCCCATAGAAGTCAACCCTCAATATGCTTCCATTAGACGGAAGGATCAACTGTTTCGTTACGGCAATTAGCCCCAAGGGGAGAGATACATCCGATACTGATGACAGACGGCGCATTGTGCAACTATCTGATGATAGCAGGAATCAGGAAATGTACAAAAACAAAATAATTGGATCTGACAAAGGACATATAAGTAATCTGCCGAGTGAGGAAACTCTAGATGAACCTCAAGACAAAGAAACCGAAAAAGTACCTTCACCAGATGAAACATCGCCCCAGAACAAGCAAAGAACTCGGAGAAATGTAAAACCTCCTTCTTAACTACAAGATTATGTTACATAAATTTAATAAAGAGGGGGAAAATGTTACACCTGTTACATTATAACACGTTATAACCTCGTTCATATGTATTGTCTCATTTCCGTTATTGTGTTTGGTATCAAGTGTTGTGTATGTTTAATTGAATAAAAGCCTTTCTAAAGGTTTACATTTATTGTTTCATTCAGACATTCAACCAACTCATAACACCGTACTACACGAAATGGTTAACCGAATCAGGAATACCTCGAAACATCTCAAAGGGGCTGGGAAACGATGAAAAAATAATTGAAAAGCTATACCTCCTTTATAGAGAAAAGCTATATTACAAAATATAGATAACTTTCTATCAAGTACAGACGAGCGTTGATGACCCGTAGGTTTTACGCTCAAAAATATCTGAGATAAATAAATAAATAAACATATGAGTCATTCTATCATTTTGTAAGAATTTCGACATTGTGATTCCATTAGAAAAAAATTATTCAAAAAAAAGGTTTTCTTCATAAATATCTTTATAATAGTCTACTAATGGTACTAGCAAAAATCCCATCATAGACTCTAGTCTATATGCACATTTATGAAGATGATAGAATCCGTGAAAGTGAGGGAAACTAAAAGGGTGTGAGGGAAATAGAAAACACTCACAATTCAATTAATAAAATATTTATAGTACGGATGAATCGTTAATGAGTATGAGATCAACTACTCGATTAAAAGATATCAGTTAACACTAATTAAAGATTTAAATATATAAAATTTCAAAAGAAACAGTTAAAATAATAAGACATTATATTATACATTTAAACTTTGAAATCGATCATTAGATTAGTATAATGAATATTATATTAGATTAATATAAATAGTGAGAATATATATAAAAGGACTTTTCTTTAATCTTATTTCATTTACAGTTTTTCCTATTGTAATCAATTGCCCTCACTTTTGGTGTGAATGTAATTGAATAAAGAATGACGCGATTCGAACACTTGATTTGACGCAAACTTGGGAAAACTAACAAAGGAAATTTGTTGTTACTCTCAGTCAGGTTACCCTCAGTTTGGTGAGAAGCTTCTGCAATGTTGCCTGCCTGAAATATAATGGAATGAATCTTGGTTATGATTTGGCGGGCTTTTTAAAAAAATGTGAGCGAAATAGATTGAGCCTATGGGACAAAGACATTCGAAGTCATTGGTATTATTGTAAGCAATTGGTCTCACTTTAAATTCTAAAATTCAATGTATTGCAGCTTACCAGATGTAATAAAAAAAAAGGTAAGTTAATAATTGCAGAAATGGAGAACTTATTCGCATTTGAAGTTACCAACTCATGTTCTGGGACACAGGAGGGAAATAGATTTTGACGTTTTAAACTCAAATCAATAACCATGGAAAAACAACTTAACGTTTAAGAGATAAACACTGAACATTCACTGATGCTTCCTTCACCTCAAACAAAAAATTAACAAATAAATTTGGATTATAACATTTATGCAAACGAACGGATGGGTGAACTATTCAAATCGACTTCGGCAAATGAACTTTTACCCGTTAAATATTCTTTAACGCCTATGCCATATATCAAGGCAAGTCTAAGAAATGACACACTTAAATATTGGAACATAACGGACGACCAATTAAAAAGTCATACCAGACGTTGGTCTAGCAAACGATAACAAATTGAAAATTATACATTAGTCTGATAATACGTTTTTATTTCTCACGCAACGAGGCATGCCACTGCCATGGAGAGACAACAAAAACATTTATATGACTGCCCACTTCTTGGCAAGGATAGATGGATTCAGGAAAGGACCTTCTGTGACAGACCACATTCACGTTTTACAACAGTTGTTTCCATAGAAGTATCTGTGAGGCTCTACATACGATGACAGAGTGCTGATATGCTCGCATATCATCGAAGGTTGAACTGTGAATTGTAATGGGTAAGAAATTTGAAAATAGGGAATAATAAAAGATTTCACGTGAGGTATGCAGTATGATGTAGATGAATCAATACAATTAATTCATCAATCCTAATAATAAAGGATTTGTCAAAGGAGGCAGTTCCATTTAAAGGGGTATACAAATGAATGGGCTTAAATCTGCAATTCAAATGATGAATGGAAGGACGAAGGGTAATGAAGTCGTAAATATACAAAGTGTTCGCGCCAATCGGCGCTTTTGTGAGGGGGGAAAGGGGAAAAACTTTAATATACCGTGTATTAACTAAATAGCCTTCCAGGACCCTGTTCCTCTTTTAAAAGCGATCCTATTTCCTGTGCTAGTCATTAAAGATTTAGTTCTTCCCTTAATGAGTGGTGATACTAGAGGAGGAGAGCCTGAACAAATATTGCAGCCTAGAAGCATTTGCCAGGCCGTAAGGATTCCCGGGGCCCCCGACAGACCGTCGGCGGCAGTAATAAGGTAAGAAATTTCTTCTGTATTATTTGTTTATGCTACCTTCTCAATAATATCTCCCCAAGGGTGCAAAACCTCGCTTTCATATTTTCCCATACAGTCCATTTTCTAGAGGCCGAGGCGAATTTGTCGCATCGGACATTAACATTCTTTTCCTATACACAAAGGTTTATTTAAAACGAGGGGCTTTCATCACCTAACTTTGGTAAAACAAAACTGATGGCTTAAAAAGTGGATATTACAGTTGAAAATCATCATTGAGGATGTATGGTGGACTATGTATACCTTAGGAAGTTCGTCTCATTTGCACACAAATCATGGAAGGTACACATGTATTCTACCTATATTTGATAGTCAAACATGGACCTTAACTAAAGACTTGTCGAGAAAACTGAAAACTCGGCGAAGATTGATGAAAAGAAGTATTATTAATTTAAGCTGCGTTCATGCGTGGAATTGCCTCAGTCTGAACGAGGTGGCGTGAGTTTGCCTACGACGTCATCTAGAGAGAGGGGAGCCCACGACCACTCACGCTCGGTATCAAATCTGTTTGATTTTCGGAAGAGGGAGTAAGGCTGGGCATAAGGAAGGTAGAGGCAATTAGGAAAATGCCTATACCAACGGGCGTTAAGGGCATTCGGAGACTATTGGGGACACTCAACTACTACAGACGATTGGTACCCGAGATGCCGAGACACTTAGTACCCTTGAATGATATGTTGAAGAAAGGGCAGAGGGTAGTAATCACCCCGGAAATCGAACAGAACATTCGAATGTGTATGGACAGACTTCAGACCGAACCAGTATTGACTTTCACGGATTTTTCCAAGACGTTTACAATCACGACAGACGCGAGCGAGTATGCACTGGGGGCCGTATTATCCCAAGAAGGTGACAAAGGGGAACAACCCATTGCATATGCGAGCAGGCGTCTCACAGAGACGGAGTCGCGGTAAAGTGCTTTAGAGAGGGAGTTAGGGGTGGTATGGGCCATTGAGCACTTCAGGCCGTATGTGTTTCGACGGAAGTTTAAGATACATACGGACCATCGTCCCCAATGTGGGTGGGAAAGTTGAAGGAGTCCTGAGCACGCGTGACACGTTGGAAGGAATTCCTGAACCAGTATATGGAAGTCGCATACAAACCGGGGAGAGAGAATATCGTAGCCGATTGGCTTTCAAGAACTGTTCGATCAGAACCAGGATTTGGGGAGGAAATGATTAGGAAAATTCTAATAGAGGAGTCCCGACCGGGAGAAACTTTTTACTTATATTTCGGTAATGCAGTTGTGTGGTACAAGATAAGATGGTTGTGGAGAACGGAAAGGATAGGGTTGGATCGGCCATTCATTCAGTGTAAACTGTTGGTAGAGACGGTGAAGGAGGTGTATCGGCAGAAGGTAAGACAACCCACCGGGGAGTCCAGGAGACCTTGCAGGCTCTGAAGCGAAGGTATTTTTGGATCAAAATGCGGAAAACCATTGAGATGATCCGATCGTGTAAAATTTGCCCTCCGAATTAGGTTCCAATTCTATGGGGTACCGGAGAGGATAACTTCGGATGGGGGCAGGGAGTTCGACAATGCTCGGATCAGGACGAAGATGCGAGGATTGGGTGTGGCATGGCATCTGAATACTCCAGGGCACCCGAAAGGCCGGGCAGCAGTCGAACACCTGCATAGCACGCTGGGTGACCACCTTCGCGTCTTTTATGCGGAAAAGGGTTTAGAGGCGGGTATGGCAATGCCTAAGGCGATTGTAGCGTACAATCACTCAATCCATGCAGCGAGAGTATCAATGCTGTTCGGCCTGCGCGAACGTAGAAGGGATACCCGCGGTGCAGTAGTTGATGAGGAATTCGCGGCGACGTTTATGGCGAACAGAGTAGCACTCAGGGAAAGATCGGAGAAAACGCGGAAGAAGCTCGTGCAAGAGAAGAATAGAAGGGTGAACCGCGAGAATTTTAGAGTGCGGGATGGGATGGAGAAAATCGCAATCGGGACCATCGTGTACCGGAAGGTGGTATCAAACCGGAGTAAGGAAGATGTACGCTATGATGGGCCCTTTAAAGTCGTTGCAATTCGGGAGCATAAAGTCGTCACCATCCAGAGTGTAGAAGATCCCAGGAAACGTAGGACGGTACATCTGGAACAGCTAAAAATTCCGTCAAATTAATTCTCTCGTTTTTGTTGTTATATTCGTTTATTCTCGTTTATTTCGTAGTTTGAGTCGTATATCGTTGATCGTCGATATTTCACGTATTTCATTTTTGCCGTTTATTCTTTTCATTTGTGTTGTTCGTTTCTCGTATAACTGTTTCCTGTTGTCATTAGACGGATTTCGAGGGGAAATCCCAGGAAAGACCTGTCAAAATATGGTGAAAGTTTTAAGTTAAGTACAGATGTGTACTTTTTTTTTTATTTATTTATTTGTACTATTGATTTTTGTATGTTTGAATATGGTTGGTTGTTAGGCCTGTGTAGCAGTTTACGAGGATTGTTCGTAAATTGGTGGGAGGGGGAGTTAAGGTGTATAGGGGAATAATATACATCCTAATCCCTAAACTTAATCTCAAACAATCACCAAATGTATATGAAGAGGATTTCTGAGCAATTAAGTCAGTCTATTACCAGTACCCATGATTTTATTTCGTTATTTCGTTCCTTATTTTTCTTTTTTTTTACTGTTTTTACTCGAAGGAACTTAACTTATATATATGTATATATATATATATATATATATATATATATATATATATATATATATATATATATATATATAAGTTTATAAGCTGGATCTTCCAAATTATGACTATAAACGTCTTTTGGATTGCTAAAAACAAAATCTTTATTTAAAAATTACATATTTTTTTTCTCTTTCTTGTATAACCAATTACACAAACATATAACCTTTTAAAATTAACACACATAATACTAATTAATAATAACATATGTTTTTTTAGATATCAAGGCCTTGTGCCTTTAAACATCATTACATCTCCCCTCCCGCAGAAGGTTAATTGGAAGAATTAACCTCGAAGTTTTGCCCAGCGTAAGGTAGCAGTTTGCTGCTGTTTGCGTTCGTTCCGTGTCCACCTCATAGATTGTATTAGAAACTCGTCTAATTATCTTAAAAGGTCCTTTACGAATTTCGTCCAGCTTATTCCTATTTAATCTATTTCCAGTTTCTATATACACTAAATCATTTTTTTCAAATATATGATTTTTCTTTTTTTTGTCTACTCTTACTTTGTTTATTTGATAGTATTTTTGGGAATTCATGAATGCTGATTTACGGTCTTCTTCGAAGTTTCTGTTGCTTCGTAACCCATATGGCAAAATTGATTATTCTGTTCCGTACATAAGATAAAGTGGTGAAAATTTGGTGATGCTGTGGGTGGTGAAGTTATACTCGTCAGTACATTCTATTGCCACCTGTGGCCAGGGTCTATTCTTTTGTTCGTTTATTTTGCAACGAATTCTATTTACTAAAGTTTGGTTTAGTCTTTCATTCAAGCCATTTGAAAATGGACAATCTACAGCCGTGAAGATCAACTTTATCTTGTGAAGTTTTAAAAACTTTTTAAATTTATAAGAATTAGTGGTGGGATACTGATCGGCTAGAAGAATTTTTATTTTATTTTCCCTCACGATCGGTTCCAATATTTTGATTAAATCTTTGGCTTTTTGGCTCGAAGATGGGTGAACAAAAGCGTATCTGGTGAAATGGTCCGCCAATAAGTGCAAATATCGCTTCGGAGAACGGTTTCCTGCGAATCCGCCAATTGTGTCAAGCGACATTATTTCAAAGGGTTCTTTTGCTGGTCCTAGTTGAGACAAAAAAGTCCAATTTCTCTACATTTTCGCGATTTATTCTTCTTACAAATGACACAATGATTGCAGAATTCCCTTATAAGTGCATCCATTCTTTTGAAATAATAAAGAGGTCGGATTTCAGCAGCTATGTGTCCAACACCAATGTGACCATAATAGGCGTGAATTTTTGTTATTAATTCTAGGCCAAACTCTTTTGAAACAAAAATTCTTTATCTATTTCGAAGTTTGATGTTAATAATTTTACCCTTTTTAAACGTATTTTTTTCATTATCGAATTCTTCTTTATTCCTATTTTGATCTTGAAGTATATTTTCCATAGACACTAAATTCACCACCTGGAGAACATCATCTTTATTTTCAAAATCTTCAAAAACAGGATTTCTTGAAAGTGCATCTGCTTCCATGTTTTCCTTTCCCGGTGAATATTTGATTACAAAATCATATTGTGAAAGGTAATAAACTAGATCGCCTAGTTCTTCATCTGTCCTTGATTTTATTTTAAGGTTTTCTAAGGGGTTATGGTCGGATATAAACACGAATTTGTGACCGAGTAGCCAATGATGCCAATACCTTAGTGCCTCCTTGATGGCCAAGCATTCGAGATATATGGCTTTTTTGTTTCTTTGAGTAGGCATCAGCTTTTTTTCGAAAAATAACCTACTGGATGTGGTTCACCATCATCTTGAATTTGTTTTAAGACTGCTCCTATACCAAGAGCACTGGCATCTGTATATAGAAATGTGAGGCGGTTAGGGTCGAAAATCGCTTGGACAGGGCTAGTATTCTTTCAAGGTATTCTTTCACTTGGGAAAACGTTTCATCGCATTCCTTGGACCATTGAATGTTGTATTTTTTCGGAGCAGTTCGTGGAGTGGTTCTAAGAGCTTGGTTGCATTTGGTAAATATTTATGGTAAAAATTTATTTTACCTAAGAATTGCCTTATATTTTTTTTATTTGTAGGCTTTGGAAACTCCTTAATTGACTTTAAATTATCATGGTGAGGCCTGACTGTGTTATTCTGTAATATATGTCCTAAATATTTAACTGAGCTCTGTGCAAAATTACATTTCTGGAGTTTTAATTTGTAACCAGCTTGTTCAATAACCTTTATCAATTTTTCCAGGTGTTGTAAATGCTCTTCAAATGTTTTTGAAAATATTAAAATATCATCTATATAATTGGCACAAAAGTCATGCAATTCCTGACACCGAATTATATTAGCCAGCACTCTCTGAAAAATCGCCGGCGATGTTTTGAGACCAAATGGTAAACATGTCCATTGAAAATGCCCATCTTGTGTGACAAAGGCAGTTTTGTACCTGTCTTTTTCTCTAATAGGTATTGTCCAAAAAGCAGAATTGATGTCCAGAATAGAAAACCATTTGCAGTTTCGTGTTTTAACTACAATATCTTCGATTCGTGGAAAAGGTTGAGATTCTGGTACGAACAACTTGTTAAGCTCTCTAAAGTCAATACATAGACGGGTTCTACGACCTTCTTCTTTTTTTTTATATGCTAAGGTAACAGGAGCTGCAAATGGAGAACATGATTCCTCGATTAGTTTAGCTTGCAATAGTTGTTTGATTTGTTCTTCTATTTCTTTTTGATCCGTAATTGAACATCTGTAAGGTTTTTTTGAGATGTATTTATTTTCTGAAAGTTTTAAATGAGCTTCGTGACCCTCAACGCGGCCAACGTCGTACTTGTTTGAGGCGAAATTTGACGAATACTTCTTTATTACTTTTACTAATTCTTCTTTTTTATTATTATCTAAATGTTTAAGCATATTATCTATATTCATATTTTCATTGAAGTTTAAGAATATTTTATTTGTTTTTCCAATTATATTTGTGTTTTCTGGAAGTATTTCTAGATGGCCATTATCATGCCTTAGAAGAATATTCAATTGATCGTCTTGCAGGAGACGAAATTTTTTTATTGCATCCAATCCAAGTAAAAGATCATATGAAAAATTATTGTTCTTAACAACATAAGCTTCTATATCTTGTTCAATTTTATGAATTTGTAGAGTTAGCTTTATTTTATTATGACTTATTATTTTTATTTTATTATGACTTAATTACTACACCACTAATTGTTTTAAATAGTTGTCTATTTTTGATCAGGTTATTTTTTTTGAACATTCGATAAGTTTTGAATTAATCAAGGTTATGTTGGAACCTGTGTCATACACTCCTGTAATAATTACTTTATTTTTATTAAGAATAACCTTCAAACGAATTAGTGGCGTCACTTCTAGTTTTTTTGTTCTGTTTCATTAAATTCAGCAGAATTTACTTTTCTCGGCTCTAAATGCTGTACTAATTTGTTCCTGCAAGATTCGACAGGATAAAATCGACCAGGTCGAGACTCACAAATCACACATAGCTTCTTATCATACTGTTTTTGATAAGGCTTGCTAGAAAAATGTTCTAGGTTAATATTCGGAGGTTTTTGACTGTTTTCTTCTGTTTTTTAATTTAGATTCGATAGAATCATACCGCCTCAACTGGTTCATAAGTTTCTCCGTTGAAGTGATTTCTTCTTTGTCTAGATGATCTTGAATATGAACGGGGAGTCCGACAACTATATGGTTGATTCTGGATCGAGCAGTCATATCGCCCTCAACCTCTAACAGTAGTCTCTCTTTTTTCAATGCGTAATTCATTAGGGATCCTTTCAGAAACTTAAAATTATAGGCATATTTAATATTAAGCCAACTTTTGTCGGCAAAATTCGTTAGAAATGAACCACGCCAATCTATCCAGTCAACCTGTATGGTCAACTTCATAAGCGTAGCATTGTACCATCCAATAGCATTTTCCTCTAAAAATATGCGGAGAAGCTGTATTTTTTTATCACCATCTTTTACGTTATACCGCTCGCATGCTTTCTCGTACCTCCTTAACCAGTCAGCTGCATTTTGATTCTTTCCCTGAAATTTGTCAATGACAAGCAAAGTTGAAATTAATGATAAATTCATTTCCTTCTTTGTAAGTTGCAATTTTAAGCTTTCAACTAATTCCAGTAAATCTGCTTGTCTTGTGTCCTGTTCAGATGTTGGTAAGCTACATTGTTCTTCTAAAACATAATCTTTGAATACTGGATTGTTGTCGCTGTCAAAATACAAGGCAAAAATTTCTGGAGTTAGCGTAACCAACACATTTCTATACTGACCAGCTCGAATCAAATTTTTGCAAGCATTTTTTATTGTACTTAATTGAAATAACTGATGGTGGTATTTTTCATTTTGCACCTCAAATTGGAAATACGTAAGTAGACTCTCTCGTCATCAGCCTGATGTTTTTAACTTTGTTAACCACATTTCCATCATCGCTTTCCTTTAATATATGGAATTTAACTTGATTCATTTTGCAAAAAACTGATTTATAAGTTTATAAGCTGGATCTTCCAAATTATGACTTTAAACGTCTTTTGGATTGCTACAAACAAAATCTTTATTTAAAAATTACATATTTTTTTTCTCTTAAATGATATAATGTATAAAATTAATACCCAAATCTATACCTACCTACAAAATCAGTTTTTATAGTCTTTTCTTGTATAACCAATTACACAAACATATATAAACATAATATTAATTAATAATAACATATGTTGTTTTAGATATCAAGGCCTTGTGCCTTTAAATATCGTGTGTGTGTGTGTGTGTGTGTGTGTGTGTGTGTGTGTGTGCGTGCGTGCGTGCGTGCGTGTGTGTGTACAGAGAGAGAGATTTATGAAACAAGAGATATGAGTAAAAATAATTCTTTATAAATTTACTAACCTTAGATGAAGCTTTATATGAAGAATGGTTCACCCACCAAATGAGGTAGCACCGTATCCATACTATTACAAAGGGAGGTGATAAAAGTTCTTTAGTCCAGACGCAGTAGTAGAAATTGAGTATCAAAGAAGAAAAGCAAACCAACATTGCAAAAAGAATTAGGTGAGCGTAAATGGTCCCTATTTTATTAGAAATTGATATCAATCGATTTACGGTTACGACCATCTTTTCTATAGTCACCAACTTCTTCAGGACGGCAGGACGTTTCATTCGTATCAAAATCTTCAAGCTTGAATCATATATACCATTTACGATTTTAACTAAAACTATGAACTGTCCACAACCGAGATAAACTACTAGAATGGACAATGTTAATGCATAAGAACTAATAATAGTACCACAACTGCTTCCAGTAAAAAATAAAATTAAAATGCTAAGAATAATAACGAAAATATCAAGGGACGACTTTCTTTGCGTTGACTGGTTCCATTTGTTCGGTTCTAGACCATCGCAAAACTGTTGTAAACTTTCCAAACTACAAAACGTTTCCTCTACGCGATTTCTGTTGCGATAAATGAAAAATAGAAACAAAGGTAGTAACATCAGGCTCGTACCACCTATGACCATCTTTACCAAATGTCCTAATTGAAAAAAGTGTTTCAACGGTAAATCATGACAAAAATTCCATGCAGAAGATACTGTAAGGACAACAACCATAACCACTGAATAATATACCAATAATTTATCCGTGTGCAATACATTATCGATTTTCCGAAACGGGAAAATTCCGATGATGGACGATGCTCTGAAGAAGATACTGGATTCAATAGGTTTGGCTGGATGTCGAGGCATTGTCTAAGACGGCAGTGAGAAAGGTTAACTGGATTGTGGGACCAATATGTTTCAATTATCGATGAGTACTAGGAATCCAGGTGACAGTCCTACCTAACTATTATCTTTTCATGTGATATCTCCAAACCAACACTCATGTCCCAATGTGAATTGAATTAGGAAATTAGTTTTATGCAGTTGGCTACAACCCATAAAACAGATTACACGATTATTTTTTTCTCGAAAAACTAATAAGCAATAAACTAACCTCTGACCACACACCTCTATCCATCCCACCTCATCGAACCTCAAATCCTCAAGATTATTAGACACGACCCTCCCATCTACATTCATGTCGAAACACCAGATTTTTTGCCGGCGGCTCAACATTTATTATTTTTTAGGGGGGAAGAGAGGAATCCAATCGGTTATGGGTGAATCCAACTTATTTACATGTTCATTTTAATCGTCGCGTCGCTATTTTCTGAAATGCGAGTATAACCACAAGATTAATATCCCATAATTGAGCTTAGTAAAGCCTCCTGAATCCTCATTCGGGCCAAATATAAAACGCAAAACTTTATTTTTGAAAACATTGCGGTTGTTCTTTGCTTCATCTAAGAGGTCACGTTTCGAACACATTAAGAAGAGCTGGTAGAATAATAATATTACGTATCATAATTTTTAAATATCTGGGCAGAAGACGTGAACTCACAACGGGACGTTTGCAGTTGTAACTCACAGATTTGAATGCCAATTTTTGTGTAGGTAGTAGGGACCTATAATAGTGCAAAACTAGAGTTATAGCCGCCAATGGGCATTAGGAGCCGAGAAAAAAAATAAAATATGAAAATCACGTTTTATTTTTTTCTCAGCCCTCAGTCAAGATAGAGAAATGATTCTTTCACGGTTAATTGCAGTTATGTATGCTATTAGATATAAAAATACTTTTGTTATGCTCAAGACACTATCCGGCTTAAGGTGCTCAAAAAGACAAAAATATGACAAAATTTCAAGGAAATCCGCTGTAAATCAGTGGAAACTTTTTTTCATGAACAACTGACCTCAAATCTTTATATATATATATATATATATATATATATATATATATATATATATATATATATATATATAAGTCAAGGTCCGAAGCTGGCTAGTATTAGCCTTAATCCTATCTCTAGTCACAACAAACAATGTACTTGTATAAATAGAGCTGCATCAGAGCAATAAACCAGTTATTCTTTAACAGTCATTACGTGCGTTTCATTATCCCTTTTATTTCTTTTTTTTAAAGTCTAGTTCTTCAGTCTATTTAACTGGTGCCGAAACCCGGGACCACGAGGAGCAGAGGACCGAGGTAGGAGAATTTTTTCTTTTTCTTCTTTTCGGTCAGAAGAGTGCGGATGGAAGAGAACAGCATCCTGAGGCCACCCATTCTACAGGTGAACAACGGATTGCCACCACTTCCAAGAGAGACGATGGCTGAGGCCCATGCCAACACACTCGCCTGGCTCAAGGTCAGAACAGCCACTGCTCAGGACCTCAGAAAAGCGGTCTCTGACATAGAGAGGTTTACCGGGGAAACAGGTGAGCTCAATCACTTTATTAAGAGTGTTGATAGAGTGCTAGCGAGGATAGAGGCCAAGAGAGCAGAAGATTTATTGGACGGCCACGACGCGGAATATCTGCGGGCAGACCTCATTTGCAGGGTGAAGAGGAGCGTCCTGAATTTAATTCAGGCGGATGAAGAGAACCCTGGGAGGTGATAAAGGAGCGGCTCAAAAAAGCATATGGTGGCGGCAGATGGACTCCTGAAGAGGACTTGTTTCAGCTCTTCAGGGAGATGAAGCACCCACGCCAGAGCTGTGGCAGATATGCAGGAGAGCTTCTAGCAAAATTCAACAGGGTCACTGACAAGCTGCGTGAAACAGCAGGTGCGGCGGAAGTAGAGGCAAAGATGGCGTTCGTCAGCAAGATCTTGAAAGTCCAGCTAGCCAGGGAGACGGGGAAAAAGGAAAATTTTCCCCGGGAAAAGAACTTCGTTGAGTGCGCTCAGGAGTTGATGGATTCGAGCGCCCGGGAGGAGGAGTTCAGGGCTGAGAAGGAGGACGTGGGCTGGACCAGGCTGGAATACAGGAGATCTGGCGGTGCGCCATGGAAAAAGAGAGAGATGGATGCCACGGTCAAGGCCAGCGGGGCAGAGAGGGCGAGGTCCAAGGAGGGCAGCACCTAACTCCAGCAAGAAAGATGGCCGGCGTTGCCATGGATGTGGCAAGCCAGGACACCTCGTGGCGAACTGTCCCCGCACCAAGTGCTTTGAATGCGGGAATGAAGGGCACATTGCGAGGCAATGCCCTTACATGTTTAGACGGAAGGAGAATCCTCGGGGTGAGCCCATGGAAATCAACAGGGTCTGGAGGAGACAAAGATCACGGCCAGAATCCCCGAGATCTTCTGAGACATCCGAGGTGTCGGATACCGAGAGGGAGGACCCAGGACCAGGGAGCAGCGGAGACGAGGGAACCAGCAGACGGGAGCGGAGCGGCCGGAGGAGAGCGGCACAACCTGGACGTGTGGCGGCCTGAGGAGGGTGTCCGAGGAGAGGCGACCGCATCATTGAGGTACACAACGTGAGGGCGAGAAGCGGCGGTCTGCCTATTATCCGAGTGGAGCGAGGGGTGAGGAGCCTGGTGGACACAGGGAGCTCCAGCACCATCCTGAGTCGGCGAGCGGCGGAGCAGTTCAGTGGCTGCAACGGAGCACTCCAGGTAAGGGCATGTTCCTGTAAGTTGATTACCTTGGGTGGCCCTTGTACCATTGAGGGGGAGGTAGAGATGAGTTTAGAAAAATGGTCGGACAGAGGGGAGAGACTAGTATGCCATGTAATAGGGGAAATGGCCAAGTCGTATAATGGTATTATAGGCTGTGATTTATTGGAAAAGGTAGGAGCCAGGGTGAGCAATAAAAAGGGAAGGTGGAGTATTAGGATTGGGAGAAAGCGGTATAGGTGTCGCTCGGTGTTAAAAGGGGAAAAAGGGCAAATTGGAGTAGTGAACAGGGCGGAAGACTGGAGGGGGAAAATTTTAAAAGAGTTCAATGACATCTTTTTCAAGGAGGGTGATAAGTTGGGCGTCACCGGTAGGGCGGAGCACGAGATACCGTTGAAGGAGGAGCGGGTCACGTACGTCAAGGAGAGGAGATACCCACAAGCGCTCCGTAGGCATATCCGGGAAGAGATAGAGGACTTAAAACGTCAAGGAATCGTGGTTGATAGCACTTCCCCCTACAATAGTCCACTCTGGGCCGTGAGGAAAAAGAGTGCCCCCGGGGAGGAGAAGTACAGGGTAGTCATCGACTATCGCAAACTCAATGAAAACACCCGGGACGAGAAATACCCCATCCCCAGATTCGAGGACATTTTGGATAGGCTAAGTGGGGCTAGGATATTTAGCACATTAGACTTGAAAGCCGGGTACCACCAGATCCGAATGAACCCCAGGGACCAGTGTAAGACGGCCTTCACCTTCGAGCGAGGTCATTACGAGTTCACCCGAATGCCGTTCGGGCTTAAGAACGCGCCCATTACGTTCCAAAGAATAATGGACGAGCTCTTTAGGGGTTTGGATGAAAGTATGTGCCAGATTTATATGGATGACCTCTTGGTTTTCAGTAAGTCGGAGGGCGAGCATCTGGCACATCTTAGGGCGGTATTCGGGAGAATTCGGGAGTTTGGCTTGAAACTATCGGTGGAAAAGTCGCGTCTGGGGGAAAGCGAGATAAGTTTCCTGGGGCACACAATATCGGAGGACGGGGTGAAGCCGGATAAAGGGAAAGTAGAGGCCATTGCGAGAATGGAAATCCCGCGGGACGTTAAGGGCATACGGCGGCTGTTGGCTTCCCTGAACTACTATCGTCGATTCATCCCCGAGATGGCGCGGTTCTTAGTTCCATTAAACAACTTATTGAAGAAGGGCAGGAAAATTTTATCACACCAGAAATGGAAAATAACATCAGGCGCTGCATGGAGGAGTTGCAGAGAGAGCCGGTATTGGCCTTCCCGGACTTCAATAAGGTGTTTACCGTAACTACGGTACGGCGAATACGCTTTGGGGGCGGTATTATCACAGGAGAACGAGAAAGGGGAGAGGCCGGTAGCGTATGCGAGCCGAAGGTTGACGGACGCGGAGACGCGGTATAGCGCGTTAGAGAGGGAACTACTCGGGATTGTGTGGGCTGTGGATCACTTCCGTCCGTATATCTTTGGAAGGAGATTTAGGGTCCACACGGACCATAGACCGTTACAGTGGATTGGTAAGTTAAAGGAGTCTTCCGCAAGAGTTACGCGATGGAAGGAGTTCCTCAGCCAATACAATCTCGAGATAGTGTACAAGCCTGGGAAAGAGAACGTGGTTGCGGATTGGTTATCGCGCGCACTAATGATAAATGCCGTTGAGGGGGACGAACCGGGACCGTCGGGGGATATACGACAGTTTCTTAGGGAGTGGACACCGGAGGGAGAAGGTGAGGATGAGACGCGCAGTGGTATAGAGGATCCCCAAGAAGACGAAAGCTCCGCTGATGAGAGGCCCTCAGACATGGAAGAAGTAGATGAGATAGTAAATGATAAGAGAGACCAGATCATCTGTAAAACCAGGACTGAGGGTCTCCCAAAGGCGGACTTTTCGAAATATGGGAAGAGCACGGTCGTCACCATTTGGACGGAGCCTGGGATTAGGGAGGAGTCAATGGTGAGACTACTGCGCGGGGTGACTAAGGCGGGAAGGACATATCACCTCTATATCGGGAATGCCACTATATGGGACAGGGTTAAGAGGCTGTGGAAGGAGGAGAAGATAGGGATCGACCGAACTTTTATTAGGTGCCTGAGGTCGGTAGAGGTGGTACAGGACGTCGAGCGGCAGAAGGAGGTAACCCTGTCGTACCACCAGGGGAAGACGAACCACCGTGGGACACAGGAGACTCTCCAAGCATTGAAACGGAGGTATTTCTGGTGGGGCATGAAGCGGACGATCCAAGAGGTCATTGGGTCGTGCGAGGTATGCCTCACCACGAAATACGACCGGCATCCCCCAGGGTGGGTACAGGAAGAGACACCTACGGTAGCGTTCCCCTTATCGGACCTCCAAGTGGATACGTTTAAGTGGCGGGGGTACCAGTGGGTTACTATCTTCGACGTATTCAGTAAATATGCCCTAGCTCATCTCGTGCAGGCCAAATCGGCGGAGGCGGTATTGGGGGCGTTGAGAGGCTGGTTTAGATCATACGGGATCCCGGATCGTATCACGTCGGACGGGGGTCTAGAATTCGACAACGCGTTGGTCAGGGCGGAGGCCAAAGAGTTAGATATTAAGTGGCATATCAATACCCCAGGGCATCCCAAGGGCAGATGGGGGATTGAGAGGCTTCATGGGACCCTTAGTGACCACCTGCGAATATATCAGGTTGAGAAGGGACTAGAGCCGGACATCGCGATGGAAAAGGCGGTTGCGGCGTATAACGGTTCCATCCACAGCTCGACGGGATATTCGCCGGTGGAGATTGTCTTTGGGCTCCGGGAGCGACGTCGGGACTTCCGCGACACCGTGGTAGGGGAGGAAATAATAAATTTTATTACCAACCGTCGTTGGGCATTCGGTAAGTTGTGGGGGAAGGCGCGTGAGCGCATACTCAAAGAGAAGAGACAAAGGGTTGAGAGGGAAAACGTAAAGGTAAGGGATGTAGCGGGGAAAATCAAGATCGGGATGGTCGTCTATAGGAAAAAGAGTACAAATCGAGGGAAAGAGATTTGTAGGTATGAAGGGCCATTCCGGGTAATTTGCATTAGAGAGCACAACGTGGTGACGCTAGAGAGCGTCAAAGAGCCGCGTAAGCGGAGAAATGTGCATGTGGAACAATTGAAAATTCCTTCCTATTGAGGAACAGGTTATACCCTGATCTGTGAGTGGTCCGTTGCCAGCAACGGAAGAAGAATTTTATTTTTGTATTTTTTTTTTTTTTTTTTTTGAGAAAAATGTTTTCTTTATTTTTTGAGAAAATTTTTGTTGATGTGAAATTAATTTTATTGTATATAATAGAGGTAATGTGGAGTTGTAAATAAGAGGAAAGAGATTTATTATTTTTGTACAGAGGAAATTTTTGTTTTGTGTGTGTGTGAGTGTGCGTGTGTTTTTATTTTAAAAGGGGTCATTTTAGTTTTGGATGAATGTTTAGTTGTAAGTTAAGTTTAAGTATTGTTTGTATAATGTAAATAAAGTTTTACTTTTGTACTATGTTAGGTTAAGGATTATGGTGTAAAGTTTTCTTTTGTTGTACTTTGTATCATAGAGAATTAAGATATTAGTTTTAATATGTGTAGAGATGTTGGTGTAGAGAATTAGTTGATAGAACTATGGACAGGATAGGATTAGGTTGTTTATGTATCGCTATCTGCTTCGGCCTTTGACCATGAGGGGATTAGTCTCTGTACTCCTTAATACCGTATTGGTATTAAGTGCCCAAAGTTAAAGTTTATGAAGGATGGTCATAAACTGGTGGGGGGAAGTCAAGGTCCGAAGCAGGCTAGTATTAGCCTTAATCCTATCTTTAGTCACAACAAACAATGTACTTGTATAAATAGAGCTGCATCAGAGCAATAAACCAGTTATTCTTTAACAGTCATTACGTGCGTTTCATTATCCCTTTTATTTCTTTTTTTTAAAGTCTAGTTCTTCAGTCTATTTAACTTATATATATATATATATATATATATATATATATATATATATATATATATATATATATATTATTTTTTTTTTTTTTTTTTTTTTTTTTTTTTTTTTTTTTTTTTTTTTTTTTATTAATGGCATTGGAATTATCCATACAGCCAATTGCCAATTATTATGCTATCTATTCAGTTCTTTACTAATTCAATGTTTGATATATTTATTTATTGAATATAAATATTGTGTTATGCTGATTATTTCTTCTGGTTTGTCTGTTGCTAGTACATTTTTATATCGTATATTATTATTATAAGGTTTTAGAAAATTAAGAAACTTTTCTCTTTGGTTTTTGTAAGCCGGGCATTCAGTGATTATGTGTTGGAGGGTTTCTCTTTTATTACATCTATCACACTCTGAGCTTTTCTTAATTCCTATGCGCTGCAGATAAACATTGCATAAACCGTGATTAGTTCTAAGTCTAGCAAAATTTTTAACTACATCTTTGGTTAAATTTAATCGAAAGAACCAGGGTTCCCTTAGAATTTGCGGTACGATAGACTTAAAGTATAAGCCTGTGGATGATTCCTGATATTTCTGTTCCCACTTATTAAGCGTATGTTTTTTTAACATCGAAAAGAATTCCAAGTACGGCAGTTTTATGTCAGTAGTATGCGTTAGGTTGACGGAAGTTTTTGCAAGGCGGTCTACCTCGTCATTTTCGGGAATTCCCATGTGTGCCTTGATCCAAATAAATATTATTTGTTTTTTGTTTTTTATTGCGAGATAATGCTCTTTTATGACGTTGGCTAGAATGTTATTTTTATTTATGTTACTATTATTTTTTATTGCTTCTAATGAGCTCATACTATCAGTTAATATTATAAATTTATTTTCATCTAATTTGTTAATAAGTTCAAGGGCTTGAAATATAGCATATAATTTAGCGTTGTAAATAGAAGTGTTGTTTGGTAATTTGTATTGAGCTGAATATCTAAACTTTGGGATGTAAACTGCAGAGCCTGTATTATCATTTGTTTTGGATCCGTCTGTGTAAATATTGATATGTTCTGGCCAGTTTTCTCTAAGCAAGGATTTTATTTTTACATTAATGATAACGGGAGGCAACGAGTTTAATTTTTTGTTTATAATTATATTATATTTTTGAAATAACATATCGTATTCAAGTGAATATATTGGTAGTTTACAACTGATAAATAAGTTAACGGCTAAATGTTGGTATTTTATAAAACTATCGTACATCATAGGAACGTATTTTTTCTTTTCCCAATATTTCGAGGTTAGAATGAGAGTACTCAAAGATACTATTTTGTTATAACATTTTTCATTACTTGCCTTAATCTTGAAAAACATTCTGTCTGCTAAAAGTTGTCTTCTAAACTTTAAAAATGTTTCACCAGCCTCGTTATATAATACGTCTATCGGAGTGGAATTAAGAAGTCCTAAGCACATTCTTAAAGACCTATTATGTATCGTGTCTAATTTCTTTAAGGTACTGTCCGGCGCTTCACGGTAAATTGTGGCCCCGTAATCAAATATTGCCCTGATAGTGCTTCTATAAAATAGTAATGACATGTTAGGGTCCGCCCCCCACTTATTATTAGAACAGATTAATTTTAATGTTCCCATCAACTTTTCAGATCTTTTATGAATTTCTACTATATGTTTGTTCCAATTTAATTTTCTATCAAAACGGAGCCCCAGAAAGCGAACTGAGGTCACACATGGAAAGTTAATCCCGTCAAGTACCACCTGATCTCCTAGGGGAAAAGCATGTTCTCTACTGAAGGGACAAATTACAGACTTAGAAACTGAGATATTTAAACCCGTATCAAGCTGCCATCTTTTAAGACCTCTCACTGCCTCCTCTAACATCTCGAGGCATCTGTCAATGTTTTTATGCGTTACGTATAAACATGTATCATCCGCGAATTGCAATATGGCTATTTCTTCAGGTATGTATTTTCTTAAGTCTGCAGAGATTATGGCAAAAAGTAGACCGCTAAGGATGCCTCCCTGTGGTAACCCAATCTGAGCATTTCCTGTACCAATTATGCAATTGTTAACCCTTAAAAACAATTTTCTATTACTGATCAAGTTCACAATGAATTCGATAATTTTCCTAGGGACTTTAATGGCTTCCATTTTATGCGAAAGTATGTGTATTGGAATTGAGTCGTATGCCTTTTCTATGTCCAAAAACAATCCTATCGTTTTTTTACCTTCACTAAATCCTATATTTATGTCTGAATGCAGGGTTAATAAACTATCCATACTCGACTTCCCTTTTCTAAAACCGTATTGTGAATCTGGAAGTTTATTCTGGGATTCTAACCACCATTCCAGTCTACATTTAATCATTCTTTCAAAAGTTTTAAGTATACAGGAGCTTAAGGAAATGGGTCTAAAGGAAGTAGCCAATTTTGGATCTTTACCTGGTTTTAAAATAGGTATCACATAATATTCCCGCCATGACTCTGGTATTAAATCGGTATGCCATATATTATTGAATATATTTAATAATATGATTTTTAATTGATTAGGTAGTTTATTTAACTATATTGTCTATACCAGGAGAGCTGTTAGCATTATTTTTTATTGATCGTAAAAGTTCTGGCAAAATAAAATTTTGTGACAATCGATCGTGAATTTCTTCATTAACTCTATCGTTGTCTAACGCTTGTGTAATTTGAGGTACTACCAAAGGAGGGGCTAAGATGTCTAAAAATTCCTCACACCAGTCTCCTGTAAGGGGTATCATCCTATTTGAGGTTTTTTTTTTTAGGTTTTTTAGAATGGATAATTTATTCCAAACTTCTTTAATTGTGTTATTTTTTTTATACTTGAAGTGAACTCTCGCCATGACTCTTTTTGTTTATCTTTCGTGACCTTTTTGAATTCGGCATCCGACCTTTGATATTTTATTAGATTATCGGTTGTTGGATTATTTTTATATGCCCTATACGAAAGTTTCCTCTGATTAAGGTATAGACCGCATTCCTTATCCCACCAACTTCTACTGTATTTTTTATTAAAAAATGGGAGGTATAAGGGAATCGTGCGTTCACATGCATTATTAAGAAGTTTAATAAATTCGTCATACGAAGGGTTTTCCGGGAGTACTGAAGCGTTTTCTAGAATAATTTTTTCAAATTCAGACCAATTTGCCGATTTAATTTGCCATTTTCGTGTGGTATTATTAATATTTTGAGTATCATCTCTTTTATACGGAATTTCTATTATTATGGGGAGATGATTAGAACCTATTGGATTATCATGTACTTTCCATGTAGAATTAGTGGCACTGTTTATTGAGCTTAATGTTATATCCACTGCAATATTTCTTTTCTGACGTATATTGTTCACAAGGGTTGGGGAGCCGTCATTTAAGAGAACGAGGTTCGTTTTTTCAATTGCTGAAACTAATCTGTTTCCCATTTTATCGTTTGAATCACACCCCCATTGATAATGATGAGCGTTAGCATCTCCGCCTATAATTGCGGGGTGTTGAAAACTATTTAAAAGATTTTCCCAATTGTAACTTGTTGCTTTATTTCCAGGTTTTGCATAAAACGAAACAACATTTAATTTGTAATTTTTCGAGATGGTTATACTTGCAGCGACTGTTTCAATCTTGGATCTTGGATTCTGTGAAAATTAGAAATTTGCTTAAAACGATATTTCGATTTTATTAATATCGCTACCCCTCCATAACCGTCGTTTCGATCTGATCTGACGATGTTATATCTTGGGAAGTTGACGTATTTACCTGGTTTGAACCAAGTCTCTGAGATTAAAGCTATATCGATTTTTTCTGAATATAAAAAATATTCTAAACTAGTGAAAATCCTTAGCTATGCCGTCCTTCGGAAGGGACGTGAAATAACTTTATGAGTGTCAGAATATAATGTTTTTAAGTTATCTAAAATTTCTAAATCCGATAAGTCTAGGTCGACATCCCTAATAACTCCCTTTTTTTCTAGTGTAAAACTCGGAATATAGACGTTGATTTGTTTCTCTTTTAATTTTTCTGAATTAACTAGCGCGTTAGCTTGATCTCCTTGCCGGGTTTCCACTTTAATTCTATTTCTACCTATTTTATAAATATTCAAAATATAATTATATATTTCCGGACACGAATTATGTAATAGTTTTACAATAGACATTGGATGCAATCGACTTATTCCTACCTTTTCTGTAGAACCACCTTCTATAAAAACAAAATATGGCCCCAAATCTGTCGATTCGTAGTATCTTTCAGCTCCAACCCTACTTTTTCCCAAATTTATAACCTTTTGAGGCGGCAATTTATCCCGACTACTATCTGATCCAATTTCTATCCTTGACTCATTTAATTGTCCATCACTCATATTAATTGATTCCATACTATCACCTTCAATATCTGGAGGAATTCCCCCTCGCCCATCACTAATCTCCGACATTTTATAACCAAAGACACACTTACATACTAAAACTTAAGTTAAATAAAACCAAACTAAAATACCTCCAAGCTATTTAAAAATAAAAAATAAAAGAACAAATTAATACAAAACTTAAACAAAACTCTTATCTGAAGCAGCGGTAAACACCTAGATCCTTACAGCTCGGCTGTTGAAGCTAGACTGAAATCTTGATTTAACGCACCATAAAACCCTTATATGTGAAATCTTGATTTAACGCACCAAAAAACCCTTATATGTGAAATTTTATCAAAATCAAAAAATATTGATTTTTTCCCCCTTTCGAGGAGGTTAAAACTTAGAAGTTGAAATTTCATCAACAATATCTAACGGCCCTAACAACTGGTGCGTTCAACCGATTACAACAGTAATAGCATCACTAGAATCAGCATACATTCTGCTTTTTATCCATGCGTATAACATTACCTTGGATGGTAACGGTTCGGATCGGCGACACCACCAAACTAGGTTGACCCGCGCTACACCGACCAGTTCGATCCTTACGCTACACTTCGAGTTTACATTTTTCGATAGTTCATTCCTATAACCTCACATGTAAACAATCTCTTGTTTCAACTTGGATTTTGTTGTTTAGTGTGTTATATTGATATTTAGACTTCTTAAATCTAAATAAGTGAAACAGAAGTTCACAAAATGAGTTTCATAAAGGATTAAGTGTTTTATAAATTCATGTTTTCTTATTTCATCTAATCTTATGTGTAAAAGTGTTATAAAACTTAAGAAGATTATTTTAAAAAATACATAGTAGCTTGTATCAATCTGTTACCTAAGCATGTAATTTGTACATGGATTTGGTGTTTTACATATTTTATATTTGTTCTATCAATTTAAGTGATAAAATTTACAACTTGTAAAAGTGTTATGAAACTTAACAAGATTTATTTGTACATGGATTTGGTGTTTTATATATTTGTATTTGTTATTTCAATTTCAGTGATAAAATTTCAGTATACATATTTTGTGAATGGATTCTTTGTCATCCATATTACTTTTTGTGCTAAAGTGAGACAGATTGTATAATTAATTCAATAAAACATATCAGTTTATAAATAAATGTGAGAAAGTATATCACAGGTCTTTTATGTTTTCTTATTTCCACTTCCCATGAGAAAATATAGCAGAAATTAACATCTTCACTTTCAACTAGGATTCTGTCTTATATTATATAATGGCTTATAACATGGAGAATTGACAATGTGAAAATAATCACAGATTAAGAGGTAAATGACACATTACTATATAATTGTAGAACTATTGGTATAATGTTATAGATTAATGTGTTTTTAAAAAAAATTAGAAGCCTGATGATGAAACATTATCACCGAAACATGTAGCTACAAATGTTAAATAAATAGGAGTTATGCCAAATAAATACTTAAGGATTCTGTCTTTTTTATATTTATAATTTGTTATTTTCACTTCTCTGAGAGAAAGTTCATCAGGAATTAACTTTACTGGTGGTTCAGTAGTATATTAATTGTTGATTAAATTAATATTAATTCAAAATTGATTTAGTGTTTTATATTTCGATATTTCCTTATTTCCACTTTAATATTTTCTTATTTCTCATTTTAATATTAGAAGGTAAACAGAAGTTAATATTACTTTGAACAGGGATTTAGAGTTTCTCAGTAAATGTAGGAGAATAACCTTTCTCCTCTAAAAGCAGCGACTAGAACATCGAAATATATCGGAACTAGGTTAGAATCGATAAAAGGTATTCTGAGCGGGTTTAGGGGTTGGTGTCGCCGATCCGAACCGTTACCAATAAGTCTGATCTGGCTAGTGAAAAAATTAAAAAATGTCAATATTGTGGATATGAACATATCTTTGGTAAGTGTCCTGCATATGGTAAAACCTGCAATCGTTGTAATCGCCTCAATCATTTTGCTGCTCAGTGTAGGATGAGGCCTAAGGTGGTGAAGAATATACAGGAGGATGATACCACGGCTAACAAGGACTTTTTTGTCAATAAATTGAATGAAGATAATTTAATGATATTAAATGAGTGGAATGCTAAATTAGTAATTAATGGGTACATATTAGAATTCAAATTGGATACAGGGGCTCAAGTTAATGTATTACCGGAAAGATTGGCTCATAAACTTGGTGTACTGATTACACCATCTTTTAAGAAGCTAACTACTTATTCAGGTGAGCCTTTACCTGTTGTTGGTAAGTGTAAACTACCTTGTACATATAAAAATAAAGATTATGAATTGAATTTTGAAGTGGTACAGACCCCTTATGCGGCACCATTGTTGGGGTTGGCTACATGTATTGCATTACATTTAGTAACTAGAATAAATTCAATTGATTCAGATAATGTAAGAAATGCTTATTCGGATCTGTTTGAGGGTCTCGGTAAATTAAAAGGTCTAATTCATATCGAGCTTGATAAGACTGGTGCCAACTGTGCATCCGCCGAGAAGAATTCTCTTTCCATTGAGAGATACGGTTAAAAAATCTCTTGAAAATCTGGAACAGCAAGGTGTTGTTGCGAGAGTTGAATATCCTACAAGCTGGATGAATTCTTTAGTTGTGGCTTACAAAACCAATGGGGATGTTAGGCTCTGCCTAGATCCAAAAGATTTAAATCGGGCCATCAGGCGCTGTCATTTTCCTCTTCCTACTATTGATGAAATGATCAGTCGTCTTGCAGGTGCCAAATACTTCAGTAAGTTGGATGCCATGTCAGGGTTTTGGCAAATGGTATTGGACAAAGAGAGCTCTGATTTATGTACTTTTAATACACCATGGGGGCGTTATAAATTTTTAAGTCTTCCTTTTGGGATAAACTGTGCTCCGGAAATTTTCCATGCTCGATTTAAAGACATTTTTGGAGATTTGACTGGCTGTGATATTTTTGGATAAGTTTGGAGTAAAGGAAGTAATGTACATGGGACATCGTCTTTCAGAAAAAAGGGTTCATCCGGATCAAGAAAAGCTGGCGGCTATTGATAGTATGTATATCCCTACATCTAAGAAGGAATTGGAGAGATTTTTAGTTGTTGTGAATTACCTTGGGAAATTCATAATCAATTTATCTAATTTTTCTGCTCCCTTGAGACTATTGCTTCAAAAAGATATTGAATGGCACTGGGGTGATGCCCAGCAAGCTTCGTTCCTAGCTCTTAAAAAGGCATTGACATCTCAGCCAGTTCTAAGGTATTTTGATTCTAAGTTGCCTGTTATTGTGTTGGTGGATGCTTCTCGTGATGGCTTGGGAGGAGTGCTGATGCAAGAAGGACAGCCTATTGCCTATGCTTTTAGAAGTTTAACGGAAACTGAGAAAAGGTATGCAAACATTGAAAAGGAAATGTTGGCTGTCGTTTTTGGGTGCGAGCGCTTTCACAGCTATACATATGGAAGGCCATTTAGGGTCGAATCTGATCATAAGCCTTTAGGAATGATTCACAAGAAGCCTATTCATTTATGTCCTCCACGGTTACAGAATATGCTATTGAAATTACAAAAGTATGAATTTGAATTATCTTATAAACCAGGAAAGGAAATGTGAGTTGCAGATACGTTATCAAGAGCACCATTAGCTCAGGGAGAGGAAAAGGAGAGTGAGGATCCTTATACCATTGCAATAATTAAAAATATGCCAGTTTCTGAAGAAAAGATAGTTCTATTTCAAGAAGCGACCAGAAGTGATGAAGAACTGCGCACTGTAATAAACTGGATGGAGAAAGGTTGTCCGAAGATCAAAGACCCTTTGCTTGCAAGATACGAATCAGTCAAAGATGAGCTGACCCATTGTGAAGGTATCCTCTTCAAAGGTTGTCAAATAGTCGTCCCAAAATCCCTGCGAAAGGAGATGTTGCATAAAATACATTACACTCATCAAGGGGCACAAAAGTGTATTTTGAATGCGAGAGGATGTCTCTATTGGCCTGGTATAAAAAATGACATTATGAACCGAGTGAAGAAATGTGAGTTGTGTTTAAAATATTCCAAGTCCCTAAGTAAGCAGCCGATGATACTACAGGAAGTGGTGGAAGGACCCTGGAGGAAAGTAGCTATGGATATTATGGAACTTCATGGACTTGTATATTTGATTGTGGTAGATTATTTTTCGAAATTTTGTGAAGTTGTAAAATTAAACAGTTTTGGTGCGCAGGGAGTCATAAATGCAGTTAAGGGTGTTTTCTCGACACATGGGATACCATGTGAGGTGATTGCAGATCAAGGAACTCAGTTTGCTAGTTTTGCATTTTTAAACTTTGCAAAGCAGTGGGACTTTAAACGCACTTTGATTAGCCCGAAGCACCCACAGGCCAATGGTTTGGCTGAGCGTTATGCCCAGACAGTCAAAAGACTTTTGAAGAAGTCATCAGAAGCCCGAACTGACCCGTTTTTATGTTTATTGGAACTAAATAATACTCCCTTTTCAGATATGCCATCTCCTGCTGAAATGCTCATGGGTAGATGTCTTAAAGGAGTTTACGGGATTTTTTATGCCCAGTTGCAGTTGACACAGAAGCTATTAAGAAGGTCTTAGAGGATCGACGAAGGATGAGTAAAACTTATTATGATAAAGGTGCAAAACCGCTGATTAATCAGTTGCGAAATATGTGAGATAGCGCAAATTATTTACATTCCTTCTAAAATCCTACAAAGTTTTAAAGGTAAAAAAAAATTATTTTTTTTTTTTTTATTTCGACAAAATTAAGTTTCTACATGTTTTTTGAGATGAGGAATCTGGAAATAATATCAGTTTTTAGTTTAAAAATTGTCCTCACCTACATTATATAAATAAAACGTTTTAAAAGACATATTTTTATTTCAAATTGCATAGAAATCCTAAGATTAATGAATAATCTAAAATAATTATCAGGTTTTGGTTAAAAAATATGTATATTTTTTTTAAATGGTCTTATTAGAAATTTATTGTGTAAAAACTAAAATAATAATAGAAATAGATCATTTTAAAACGTCTTATTTATATAATATAGGTGAGGAAAATTTTTAAACTAAAAACTGATATTATTTTCAGATTCCTCATCTCAAAAAACATGTAGAAACTAAATTTTGTCGAAATCAAAAATAATTTTTTTTTTACCTTTAAAATTTTGTAGGATTTTAGAAGGCAAGGGCAGGAGGGGCTGTCAATTTCTGAAATAATGTAAATAATTTGCGCTATCATCACATATTTCGCAACCGATTAAGACAAAATTTTAAGGTCATCTAGAAGCCGTAAAACTGCATAGTTTAGTCCAAATCCGGAGGTCGCAGAATTTCCCCTTATTGAAATATCTCAAGTTTTAGGTGACCTTGGATTTTTTCATTCACATCAGTTTTTGTCCATTAAAATCGGGAGTAAATCCAATGTTATACGCATGGATAAAAAGCAGAATGTATGCTGATTCTAGTGATTATTGTTGTAATCAGTTGAACACAGCAGTTGTTATGGCCAGTAGAAAATGTCGATGAAATCTCAACTTCAAAATTTTAACCTCCTCGAAAGGGGTAAAAAAAATCAATATTTTTTTATTATGATAACATTTCACATATAAGGGTTTTATAGTGCGTTAAATCAAGATTTCACATATAAGGGTTTTATGGTGGTGCGTTAAATCAAGATTTCAGTCTAGCTTCAACAGCCGAGCTGTAAGGATCTAGGTGTTTACCGCTGCTTCAGATAAGAGTTTTGTTTAAGTTTTGTATTAATTTGTTCTTTTATTTTTTATTTTTAAATAGCTTGGAGGTATTTAAGGTCAGTTGTTCATGAAAAAAAGTTTCCACTGAATTACAGCGGATTTCTTTGGAATATTATCATTTTTTTGGAGTTTTTGAGCATTCTAAAGCCGGGTAGTGTCTTGAACATAACAAAAGTATTTTTATATCTAATAGCATTAGATATATTGCATCTAATGGATTTCAAATTTCACGGATAATTGCAGTTAATAACTGCAATTAACCGTGAAAGAATCATTTCTCTATCTTGACTGAGGGCTGAGAAAAAAATAAATCGTGATTTTCATATTTTTTTTTTTCTCGGCTCCTAATGCTCATTGGCGGCTGGCTATAGTCAAGTTTTGCACTATTATAGGTCCCTACTACCCACACAAAAATCGGCATTCAAATCTGTGAGTTACAACTGCAAACGTCCACTTGTGAGTAATTTTGGGGCCGAGATATAGATAGCGTAGATACAGTAGACCGTACACACAATATGTCTTCTACATCTTCAAATTTTATCACTGATATATCTATAACACCAGATTTATAATCGTATCAACGACATATTTCGTTTTATTGAAATTTGTTACAACAGTAATGTCTTTGCCGGCTCTTATGAGGGCAATAGTGTTACCTTAACATAGTTAAGAATCTTCTCATAACTTGACTAATTCAGCAGGGATATTGTCAATTCCGGCTGATTATATGATTTTAATTTTACGATAGCTGTTTCGACTTACTCCATTCTACCATTAACTATCGGTTCCTTAATCTGAAAATTAGATGGAGGTGGATTAATATTATTTTCCGACCTCAGGGGCGTAGTGAGGGGGAGGGGCGGTCCGCCCCAGTCACAGACCGCTTGACCGTAGGCCCAAAAACTTTGATCTCTTATGAAGAATGAATAATATTTAAATTAACATAGACATATGAGTTGTCCTGGTGTCAGATTCACTCAGCGCTTTAAGGTCTATGAAAGACATGTATTCAGATCACATAGAAATACATTACGTTCTGAATCTGGTTAAAAAACTATTTGAAGGAGGAAAATCGGTTTACTTCATCTGGTCACCAAGTCATATCTGTATGTCATCTACTATATATTTGTCAAATACCGCTCACTCATTTAATACGAAATCTCAGAAACCACCGAACGGATTGGAATGAAATTCGATATGTAGCTTCCTCAAGGGCCGCAGGTGCTCGCTAAGAAAGGAATTTTAAAAAATCGGCCTGGATCGCGGCTAATTTGCGAAAAATGCGATTACAATTTTTATTGGTTGAATAATAATAGATTAATTGTCATATGGTATTTGGAGATAAGCTAAGTTAAAAAATAGGTTAGATGTTTAAGCTGCATACTTTGACCACAAATTAAGTTCCTTATATTTGTAAACAAACAAAAATACGATCGATGTCGAAACCTTATAGTATGGTAATTTCTGTGAACTCGTGGTGGCTGCAGAGGTGGACCCTTACAAGTTTGAGTTGTTTCGTGACGAGAAGCTATTAAAAGACTTATGTTAAAGAGGAGGTTAAAATACTTATGTTCTCTGGTGATGACATGTAAGGCCAGTTCGATGTACATATTCCTAATGAGCAACCCACCAACATTGCTTCACCAGTAGCTTCGTCCCCAACTACTCTTCCTTCAGTTTTCCGGTTACAAGATAATCGGCTTTTATCCATAGAAAGTCTTCCAAAAACATTATCAGAAAATAATTCTCATGTTAAACGTGTAGCTGTAACAAAACACGATGAAAGATGTTCAATGGAAAGGTTACAGCCAGTATGACCCAAAAACTGAATATGCAAAAGACAAAACCGTAGATATAGGATCACGGTCTACTTGAAATTGGTGTTATGCTGTACAATGGAAGGACGAGAGCACTGCCATGTGCTGCAGTAACGGGAAAGTCCCTTTCAAGAATATCCTGAACACTTGCACAGCCTCCTTACTTACGAACATCCTGAGGCTGAGCATCTTCTAAATAATATTCGGAAATAGAACGGTTGTTTCCAAATGACGTTATTTGGAGCAAAAGAGATATAAGAGGGAGATATAATGCCAACATTTAAGGTGTGAGGACAGGTATATATCACAGAATAGGGAGTTTGATGCCTGGAACACAACAGCAACCGTCTTTTATTCCGGTAAATTTTGTTGGTGATCATAACCATGAAAGAGGTATTCGCTGTGGTCACTTTCAAAATGTCAAGCCTGCATTGGTAGGCAAACTCCAGAAAATTCTTCATGAACATAACAAATATATTAAAGATTTCAGAGCTGCTGTTGAGTCTGTTCCCAAAGATCCACAAGATTTCCAGGTAGTTTTTAGTGCTGACAAAAAGCCTTCAAATGCTCATTGAGGACGTTACAATACTCCTACCGCTAACGAAGTTGCTGTCTTAATTGTTGGCCAGGTGGTTGAAAAGCGAGACTGATAAGAATCAGTGAGTTCTATCAAGTGTATGGTTCTCTTTAGTATCCTCTCATGTTCTACCATGGAGAAGATGGGTACAGTATTAACATACCTCAGCGTGACCCAAACACAAATACACCACTTAAGAAAACTAAGTCTGCAGCTGATTTTTACGCCTAAATGTTGATGGAGCGAGGAGGTGAAGAACCTTATTTACTTTAATTTCGTAATCTCCTCAACCAATTTATGATTGATATGTATGCAAAAATAGAAACAGATAGACTAAACTTTATTCGAAAAAATCAAAAAAATTGAGACTATATTCACTTAAAGTATGGTATAAGAACAGTTGATGGTCTGGTATCAGAGCTGGGAAAGATGGTAGTGCTGCCTCGAAGCTTCACTGGAGGACTGTTAAAATAATATAAAATTAACTTTTGCAAATTGTCAAATTTACTTATTGAAATTATCCTAAGAATGGAATTCTTCAGGTTTATTTAAGTAATAATAATTATCAACGTTAAGCTCAACTTTTACTAATTTAAGTTATGCTTAATCCTAATGATATTAAACCGTAGCGGAGCAGGGTACTTTCAGCTAGTATAGCTATAAGTCATATATCAAAAGAAGCTCTAGCCCTCCCAGGACCTGGCAAAACCTTTCTAACGGCATCAGAACTTGCACGTCCACTTAGAGAGAAGATATCCCAAGAGTGCCAAACATTGTAGGATAACAGCCCACCAAATAAACTCAAGGTTATTAAGAAGGACATAAAACCATGGAGCAGTTCCTGCCTTTTTTTCGCAGAACAGAAGTGATACTAATGCGAATAAGAATTGGCCATTCGAGAACAACACACCTTCACCTTATAACTAGATAGACTCCTCCCAAATGTGAAATGTGTGACAATGTTTTTTTCAATATACTGTCGAGAATGATTAGTTTTAACGTCAACCAGAAGGTCTCGACAAAAAAACTACGTGTTCAAAACAACACTAAAAAACACACTTTATTTTCTAACGATTACAACTAACTGAGAAGGTTATAATTAATAATATTATCCATCATTTTTAACAAAACTAGTTGCCATCGTGTTGTAAACCTTTTGAATAAATTAAGGCTTTACGTCTAAATTGGCGATTGGTAAAAAAACAATAATTTATTACGAATTACAGAATGATTGAAAGTAACAAAGACACGTCATAACCTAAGACACAAAACGTATGATTCACTATAACATGTGGAGTTGAATCATACCACACATCGCAACATATAAAAGTAGACCGTAAGCACAAAAAAATAATTGCTGAAACTAATATTTGTTAAGCTCAGTAGCTACTGCTACATTACTCCCCCCTAGTGACGGAGTCACTGAGCACCTTCTTCACCAAGCGACCGCTCCTTGTTCCGTAACGTCTTCCTGATTATTTGATGTCTGGGGTTGTCCAGATGGTGAACATGCTTAATCTTGTTATCCTTTCTATGGTCTTCCTTGAGTGGTGATGATGCTTGTTTTATTATAGTGGTTTCCGTAGGTGTGTCACTAGACAGGATATAAGCAGGCTTGAGACGATCGAGGGGGACAGTAACTTCTCCATTGCCGATCAAAAGATTAAACATCTTATCGCCTCGACGTAAGACTGGGTGAGAGCCAGAATATGGAGGAGTTAGTGCCTTATGAACATCATCTTCACGCTGGAATACGTGGGAACAAGTTGCTAAATCCTTATGTTGGAAGGTTTTCCAGTTGTACATTTCCCGTGATTTTGAGGGCTTGAGTAGTGCAAGATTCTCTTTCAACTGCTGTAGGGCAACACAAGGCTCTCGACTAGTTGTGTCCTTTAAAAAGTCACCAGGAAGTCGCAAAGGTTGCCCGTATACTGCTTCAGCCACGCTAGCTCCCACACCTTCTCTGAAAGTAGCCCGTAGTCCGAGCAACACGGATGGCAAAACCTGTTTCCATCGTGTAGAGCTAAGATAAATCGTTTTCAAGCTCCGGTGCCATCTCTCCACCCAGCCATTGGATTGTGGATGATATGCGGTAGATCTCTGCCTCCGAATCCCCATTATTTCTGAGAGCCTAAGAAAAAGTTCCGACTCAAATTGTCTGCCTTGGTCTGTCGTAATCCGCTGAGGAGAGCCGAATCGTGTAACCTAATTGGCATGAAATACCTGAGCGACAGCCGAAGCACTGATCTCAGCGAGTGGAATCGCTTCTGGCCAGTGGGTCGCTCTGTCTACCATGGTTAAAAGGTATCTCATTCCATCAGATGGTAACAGTGGCCCCACTATGTCGATGTGCACATAGTGAAATCTGGGTACCGGTAAATAACTGCCGAGAGGAGTGACTGTGTGGCGGTGAATTTTAGACTTTTGGCAAGGAATGCAGGTCTTTGCCCATTCACCAACATCCCGATCAATATCCGGCCAGAAGTAGCGACTAGCGAGCAACTTCCTACTAACTCTGATACCTGGGTGGCTCAATGAGTGAAGGCGGTCGAAAATGACGTGGCGAAACTCTTTTGGGACGTAGGGTCGAGCTGTCGAAGTTGAAGTCTCGCAAAGGAGCTCTATATTTGTACCCGGGATGATGATGAATTTTAGTTGTAGCCTGGTATTCTTCTTGAGGTCTTCTATGCTACTGCCCTTCTTCTGTGCGTCCGCTATTTCTGAGAATTCATCCGGTGATTGAATTTATTCGATTAGGGATAGTGTGTCAGCTACCACATTTTCGGATCTGGGCCTGTATCTGATATCTGTGGTAAACTGACATGAAATTTAGATGGCTAATTCGACGAGGAGAGGCTGTCTCAGATCTTTGTTGGAAAGCATGTATTAAGGGCTTATGGTCCGTTATGATGTGGAAATTTAAACCTTCAAGGAGAGGCCGAAAATGTTTAATTGCTTCATAAATCGCGAGGAATTCTCTGTCGTAAGTAGCATAGTTTCTTTGTGTATTTGACAGAGCTTTTGGAAAAAATCTAAGGGGATGCCATTCACCGTTCTTTTGCTGCTGCAGGGCACCACCAATACCTTTGTCGGATGCATCACAGGTTAAAGATACTTCCCATGAAATTCTAGGATAGGACAGTATAACAGCTTCAACGAGGCTCTGTTTGCATTGCTCAAAAGCTCGTAGTGTCTCTTCCGTCCATGCAATGGGAGTTCTATCTCTCCGTTTGCAGTTATGTGTGAGTTGGTTCAAGGGTTTCTGTGTTTCGGCAGCGTGAGAGAGGCATCTCCTGTAAAAGTTTATTATACCTAGAAACCTGCGAAGTTCACTGATGTTGCTGGGTTTCGGGTACTCCTGAGTCATTTGAACTTTTGCAGAAAGAGGCTGTATACCAGTCGCGTCCACCCTGTAGCCGAGGAAGTCGACCTGAGGTTCTCCAAAAACACATTTGCTTACGTTGGGGGAAAGGTCATATTCATTCAGCCTCTTAAAAATTTCTTTGAGATGATGTTCATGTTCCTCCTGTGATTTCGAAGCTACTAAGAAATCGTCCAGGTATGGAAAAACGTATGGCAGATCTCGCGACATGTTATCCACGAAACGCTGGAAAGTTTGTGCTGCATTTTTCAGACCGAATGGCATCCTGAGAAATTCAAACAGGCCGAAAGGCGTGATAATAGCCGCCTTTCCAATATCTTCCTCAGCAACGGCGATATGATGGTACGCACGTACAATATCTAGAGCCGAGAATATCTTGGCCCCATCTAACTGGGTGGTGAAATCCATTATGTTTGGCACTGCGTATCTATCAGGTACCGTTTTAGCATTCAATGCGCGATAATCTCCGCTGACTCTGATTTTTTCGTCTTTTTTTGGAACTACATGGAGAGGACTTGACCAGGCACTGCTTGATGGTCTGCAAATACCTTCCTCAAACATGGTTTGGAGCTCCTGCTTCACCGCTGCATACGTTTCAGGTAGAAGTCTTCTTGCCTTGCAGGTAACTTGGTTTCCTTTAGTCTCGATGTGGTGCTCGATGAGACCGGTCCACGGATCGGTGATGGTCGAGTAATCTTGGGAAATTCTCTCATGAGGTGGGCGTAACGACAATTCTGGGGTACAGTCAGTATGGTCCAATAACTGATAATCCGGATTGCCAGTCGGTCAACTGTTTCTTTCTAATGTCGATATTAATGCCATGATGGAAGAGAAAATCGGCTCCGATTATTGCCCTACTTACGTCCGCCAAGAGAAATGTCTATAGAAGAAGACATTGCCGTCCAAGATCAAGTTTGAGAGTCTTCTCTCCATAGGTAGGTATTGGAGTATTATTGGCTGCTACCAGTGTGAATTCTGTTGGTTTCTTGTGTATCTTGGGGTTACGCGGCAATATTGAGATTGAAGCACCTGTATCAATAAGGAAGCATATCCTAGATTCTCGGTCTGTTATAAAAAAGCAGCGTTGAGGTTGGATTCCGACGGTTGCCGCCTGCTCCGTCGCCCCTCTCAGTTTAAAGGACTTAAGGGTTTCCAACTGCTCCTCACCACCTTTTAAAAAAGGAGCTTACAAATCAGATGTATATACTAATAGAGGATATCTGGTGCAAGGAGTACATGCCAACAGAATGGAAAAAGAGTCTGATATATCCTATAAATAAAAAAGGAGATAAACTGCTATGTGAAAATTATAGAGGCATCTCACTTTTGGGAGTTGCATATAAAATATTTTCCAATATATTGGTTAATAGGCTCAATGGATTTGCAGAAAATGTCCTACAGGAACATCAGTGTGGTTTCCGTAAAGGAAGAGGAACAGTTGATCAGATTTTCGTTATGAGGCAGAGAATGGAAAAATGTTGGGAGTTTAACACTGACCTCCATATATTATTTCTAGATTACTGACTGCCGTGCCTTTGATAGTGTTTTTAGGAACAAAATGTTAAATACACTACGGGAATTTAACATCAAGAACAAACTAGTTCGTCTCATACAAATATCTATGAAAGGTAGCAATGCTAAAGTGTATATTAATGGCCACCTCAGTCGCAGTTTTCCAGTTACAACTGGAGTTATACAAGGGGATGCGTTACCTGCTACATGATTTAATCTTGCGCTGCACAGTGTTGTAAAAAAGCTGAATATCAATAGAGATATACTGTACTCGTCTAATCAACTTTGTGTATATGCGGATGATATTTGTTTGGTATCGAGGAGCAAGCAAGCCTTGCTAGGCGTGTTTGGTTTGTTGAAGGCTGAAGGCGAGGTAGTTGGTTTGAAAATAAATGAGCCTAAAACCCAATATATGTACGTCAGTCCAAACAATAATTCAAGAATTAGAGAAAATCTAATCGCAGACGGATACTCCTTTAAAAATGTGAAAACATTTACCTATCTTGGTGCTGAGCTCAACTATGAAAATAAGATATCGACAGAGGTGCAAAAACGGATTATGGATGGTAACCGAGCCTATTCCGCGAACATCAAGCTTTTTCGATCATCACTTCTTTAATCTTATTTCATTTACAGTTTTTCCTATTATAATCAATTTCCCTCACTTTTGGTGTGAGGGGAATAGAATTTTGAGTTTGATTTAAGATTAGCAACACTACATGTACTTCAAAACAAACCTAATTCTGAACTACATTGTGAAATTGGGAAACAATAAACCATATGTTTACTGACTTCAAAAAAAGCCGAATCAGGAATAAAAACAACTTGGCAAATCAAAAACTTTGACCCCTTGTTTACTACAAAAATAGACAAATCACTATGTGAATGTAATAGAAAACTCTCAAACAAACAACAAACTACATGGGAAACATATACTTCAGCGATTCGAAAAATCACTTGATTTAAAGACGCAAATTCGACTTGGTAAAACTAACAAAGGAAATTTGTTGTAAGTCAGGTTACCCTCAGTTTGGCGAGAGGCTTCTGCAATGTTGCCTGCCTGAAATATAATGGAATGAATCTTGGTTATGATTTGGCGGGCTTTTTAAAAAAATGTGAGCGAAATAGATTGAGCCTATGGGACACAGACATTCGAAGTCATTGTTATTATTGTAAGCAATTGGTCTCACTTTAAATTCTAAAATTCAATGTATTGCAGCTTACCAGATGTAATGAAAAAAAAAGGTAAGTTAATAACTGCAGAAAAGGAGAACTTATTCGCATTTAATGTTACCAACTCATGTTCTGGGACACTTCCTTCACCCCAAACAACAAATTAACTCTAAAATAAATTTGGATTATAATATTTATGCAAACGAACGGATGGGTGAACTATTCAAATCGACTTCGGCAAATGAACTTTCACCCGTTAAATATTCTTTAACGCCTATGCCATATATCACGGCAAGTTTAAGAAATGACACACTTAAATATTGGAACATAACGGACGACCAATTCAAAATTCATACCAGACGTTGGTCTAGCAAACGATAACAAATTGAAAATTATACATTAGTCTGATAATACGTTTTTATTTCTCACGCAACGAGGCATGCCACTGCCATGGAGAGACAACAAAAATATTTATATGACTGCCCACTTCTTGGCAAGGATAGATGGATTCAGGAAAGGACCTTCTGTGACAGACCACATTCACTTTTACAACAGTTGTTTCCATAGAAGTATCTATGAGGCTCTACATACGATGACAGGTGTAGAGTGCTGATATGCTCGCATAATTATTCAGCTGTACAAGCATATGGAAGCATTCATTTCAACTTAAAGAAACGGCCCAAATTAAGTAATGAAGAAAGAAGTGCATCAAAGGAAACCCTCTATCACCTGTTCATCTTAGTGTTATATGTATCTTAGTGCTGGGAACAGTATACTCAAGTGTGCATCAGGATCAGTAAATAGTGATTAAACTGTCTACTATTTGTAGATAATATTGTTCTGTTGGCGAGCGCAGTAGAAAACCTCTTCATGTTGAAGAACATATTGTTGGAGATATGTAAAGAAGGAAGAAAAAAAAAATCTTTATTCTGGAACACCTTGTCCCCTAAGAATATCATAAACGTACAATAAAAAGGTATTATTGTCTGGTTGCGAGCATATCAGACATCAACTCCTGTAAATTATAAGTTATATAGATTTAAATATCTAAGATGAAAATTAAAAATAAAAATAAATCTTCGAATTTGTATACAAAACATTCTTATACATAATTTCGGAAGAAGGATAATTGAAGAGATGGATGAATAAATGGTAATTAAAGGAATTGAGAGAGGAAGAACTGCGAATTGTAATGGGTAAGGAATAATAGAGGATTTCACTTGAGGTACGCAGGATGATATAGAAGGATCAATACAATTAATTCATAGATCCTAATAATAAAGGATTTGTCATAGGAGGGACTTCCGTGTGAAGGGATATACAAATGAATGGGATGAGATCTGGTATTCAAATGATGAATGGAAGAACGAAGTGTAAGGATGTCGTAAATATACGAGTATTTATAAAGAAGTGGGGCTTTCATCACCCAACGTTGGTAAAACAAAACTGAAAGCTGAAAAAGTGGATATTTAAGTTGAAAATCACCATTTAGGATATATGGTGGTCTATGTATACCTTAGGAAGTTCGTCTCATTCGCAAACAAATCATGGAAGAAAATAAATAGGATGATGAAAGTGCAGATAATTATGACCAATAATGAAAAATAATTTAACGAAAGAGGTAATGAAGTAAGTTTTTGATAACTATATACTCCCTGCCTTTGATAGTCAAACTTGGACCTCAACTAAAGCCCAATCGAGAAAACAAATAACCTGGCAAAGATCAACGACTTACACAAAGAGTTTTTATTGATTTGTATGCAGGAATTTTTTTATTCATATACACACATCAAAAAAAGTTTTGCATCACCCTAATTTTTTTATTTCGCTTGAATATTTAGGAGAAATATTTTTAGGGAGTGAAAGTGTAACTAATACTGATAAAAAGCATTATAACTACAAACAGTAAACATCCTTGTAAAATTACAAAATTAATAAAATACGAAAAATACAGAAAAGAGGAAAATGTGACATTGTTATAAAATTGCTTAACAAACATTTATCGTTTAGCGAGTACTCTGTGTTTCCTCTTTGGGCTCTAATAAGAGCCTGGACTCGTACTGGCATCCGTAAAATAATGTGGTCTATGTCTTCTTGTCGAAGATTCCGCCATTCTTGAATCGCTACTTCCCTCAGTTCTTGAAGAGTGGTAGGGACGTTGTTAGCGTCCGGAAGTGTTGAGGACAGACGTAGTGGTAGGCCACTCAGTACCACAAGGCACGAGGATCGTTATCCACTGCAGGTGACTACTTGCGACAGCTTCAGCGGGCTACAGGCACTACTGTTAGTGGCCAAACCGTCCGAAATCGCCTCCACGAAATTGACCTTCGAGCAAGAAGACCCTAAAACCGCCCACTCTTGAGTAGGAACCATCGTCGGCTACGACTTCAGTGGGCGAGGGCTCACGAAGAGTGGCTGTTGCCTCAGTGGAGGAATTCTTTGTTATCTGATAAGACCAGACTTGCCCTGGTCCCTGACAATAATCGATTAAGTGTCTGGAGGGTACCTGGGAGGCCGAGTCGCTTGAGGTACCCATCTCATAGAGCCCAGCAGCATGGGGGCTCCATCATGTTTTGGGCAGGAGTAATTAACAGGTCCAAAACTGAACTAGTACACATCCAAGGGACCATGACTGCTAATTCTCACTTGAAGGAGGTGTTACAACTTATCGTGAGACCATCAGCAAGGAGGCACGGCGATGGCTTCATATTAGTGGATGATAATGCTCACCCTCATCGTCACTGAGTGCCTCAGGGAACATGAAATTCAAATAATGGACTGACCTGCATTCTCACCAGACATGAATCCTATAGAAGATGTCTGGGACATGCTTCACCGAGCGGTACAACGTCACCAGAACGTCCCTGCCACTCTGAGAACTGAGGGAAGCAGTGATTCGAGAATGGCGGAGTCTTCGACAAGAAAACATAGACCACATTATTTTAGGGATGCCAGTACGAGTCCAGGCTCTAATTAGAGCCCAGGGAGGAAACACAGAGTACTAGGTAAACGATAAATGTTTGTTAAGTAAATTTTTAACCATGCCACATTTCCCTCTTTTCTGTATTTTTCGTATTTTATTAATTTTTGTAATTTTACAAGGATGTTTACTGTTTGTAGTTATAATGCTTTTTATCAGTATTAGTTGCACTTTCACTCCCTAGAAATATTTCTCCTAAATATTCAAGCGAAATAATAAAATTAGGGTGATGCAAAACTTTCTTTGATGTGTGTATATGAATAAAAAAAATCCTGCATAAAAATCAATAAAAACTCTTTGTGTAAGTCGTTGATCTTGCCAGGTTATTAGTTTTCTCGATTGGACTTTAGTTGAGGTCCATGTTTGACTATTAAAGGCAGGGAGTATATAGTTATCAAAAACTTACAAATAAATCGTTCATTAACTCAAACACGTAATAGAAATAATTCCAAAATGTACTAACCTTAGATGAAGCTTTATATGAAGAATGGTTCACCCACCAAAGGAGGTAACAACACATCCATACCATTACACCGGTTGGTTTTAAATAATCAGATGTTATAACTGATGAAATAATCAAGGAGATATTATAGAGACTGGTTACCAAAGAAGAAAAACAAATCAAAATTGAAACAAGAATTTGGTGAGCGTAAATGGCCCCTATTTTATTAGAAGTTGATATCAATCGATTTACCGCTACGACCATCTTTTCTATAGTCGACAACTTCTTCAGGGCGGCAGGACGTTTCATTCTCATCAAAACTTTCAAGCTTGAATCTAATATACCATTTACTGTTTTTACTAAAACTACGAATTGACCGAAAACAAGATAAACTACTAGCATTTCTAATGTTATTACATAAGCATGAAAAATATTACCAAAACTGCTAACATTAAAAATTAAAATAATAATGTTAATAAAAAGAATTAAACTATCAAGGGACGAGTTTCTTTGCGTTGACTGGTTCCATTTGTTTGTCTCCAAACCATCGCAAAACTGCTGTAAGCATTTCAAACTAAAAAAAATTTCCTCGACCACATTTCTATTGCGATAAATGTAGAGTAGAGAGAGAGAAAGTATCATCAAGCTGGTGCTAATCAGGACTAAGATCAACAGAAATCTGAAGTTACTAAAATGTTCCCACGGTAACCATAAAAAGAAAAGTGCAGAATAGACATTAAGGACAACAACAGTAACCATTGAATAGTATAGCAAAAATCTATCGATCTCCAATACATTATCTTTGTTCCGAAACGGGAAAATTCCAATGATGGACGATGCTCTAAAGAAGATACTGGATTCAAAAGGTTTGGCTGGATGTCGAGGCATTGTTTAAGACGGCAGTGAGAAAGGTTAACTGGATTGTGGGACCAATATGTTTCTACTATTGATGAGTACTAGGAATCAAGGTGACAGTCCTACTTAACTATTATCTTTTCATGTGATATCTTCAAACCAACACTTATGTCCCAATGGGAATTGAATTAAGGAATTAGTTTTATGGAGTTGGCAACAGACAATAATATAGATTACAGATTAATTTTTTTCCTCAAAACCTCTGACCACAATCCTACCTTGATCCAACTTCAATTAGGACATGCTAAGGATTATTGTCCAGTTGATTATGACACCAATCCTTGATATCCATTTTTTCCACACTTGTGGTACAAAATATTTACATAGCCTTCAGCATTCTATTGGTTCAAGATTTTCCAATCAATTACAGGAAACCCATCCCATATAAAGTACAACAATCATGTTTTATGTCACAGAAATATTTTGTTTTTCAGTTCCTCATTGTGCCATTGCCAAACTGACTTCCTGGTATCTGATCCAAACAAATTAAACTTTTTCATCATAAAATGCATTTTCCCAAAAATCTGTAGTTTTTTTCATACATTCTTTAGCAAAAGCAAGACATTTCTTTGTTTCACTTATTATAAACTTCTTCCAAGGTATTCTACACCAGAGGACATCTGAGTTTAGGGAATACCTTATTATCCTTGCACTAACTGGTGTTCCAGAACAGACCCTAAAAACCAATTCCTGTGAGCTTCCTTTACTATTTTTCAATTGTTCGTAGCATTCAGTTTCTTCAGACGGCCTGTCCTTCACCTATTTTCAGTTGTACCAAATTCCTTATATCTCAACATGACGTACCTGACACAAGAGAAATCCACCCTTAATAAATACACTATGATTTTTTCACTTAATTCACTTGTCTTCCAGGTCATTGAAAGAAAAAATATAGATTACTAATTCCAAAATATGATTATATGGAAATAATAAGGATAATAAATTATTAATGAGAAAGTAAAGGTTTGATAATACTTTTTTCCAAGGAAAATAATTAAAACATAGTTACATTTATTCTTATCAATAAACAAAATCTGTCATACAGAATAATAATGTCACTTAAAGTAGTTTTTGTTTTTAATATAGCCATGAAAAATTTTAAAAAAATTAAGTACTCTTGGATATCACCATATTCAATAATGCAAAATCAAATCGATCATGTTTTTGTTGAACAGATAAGGCAAAACAGTTTAACTGGCGTTAGAATCTATCGTGGGGCAGAATGTGGAAACTACTAAAAACACTTATAAAAAAGTAAAATAATAATCAGTCCCATAAATCTAATTTAGAGTTACCAAGTTATTGCTCCTATTGCTGGTCAGGTATGAGTTAATCATGTGCGAGTCAGGCACTGCAGTATCAAGTATTTTTACAGATCAGGTATCTATGACATTGTTACAAAATGAAGCAGGAGAGCAATACAATTTTTTTTTTTTAAAGTGGGGGGTTCGGTTCAACAATGTATATTGAAAATTGGGCCTAGATATTCAAAAGATTAGAAATCACTGATCTTATATGGTAATATAAGATGGTGATAATATACATAAACCCCGTATGCCTGAAAAGGCAAGGGAGGAAAAAAAAAAAGAGGTAATATACATGGTGTTGAATAGACAGTCAATTTAAAACACCCAAAATATTTACTGTTTGTAGTTGATAACCTAGCATCAATATTTCAGCAGTTTAAGGAAGTTATTAATAAAAGAAACTTTGATTATATAAATTTTATTACGTTATATATTAGTATATAACTCTAAAATAGTCTACAAAACTTGCCATAAAACAAATAAATCTGCTTCTAGTAAATATAAAACAAATATCTATATAAGTCCTATTTTCATTAAATTGACTAGTTACTATTTTTAAAACAAATAAGGGAGGCATTGAAATTTTTTTATAAATAATAACTACTAAGTTGATAGTTAGTATATTTTTTGTTTTTTCTATGACTAGCATTTGAAATTAAATACATTTACGGTAAATTAATTAAAATTTAATCTCTTGAATTTAGTTTTTATTATAGAAAGGATTAAGCTTAATGATTTAATCAGAAGCATATTATGATTTCTTAAGATAATTAGTAATATAAATAAAATATTATATTTATTTCAATAATGAACAATTAAAATTTTAAAAAACAGAACAGTTTAACAGAAGAAATCATCAAGCATTAAAGTAATAGTTTAGTATCCATGGTTTCAAATCGTAATTTAATAACTGCATTTAAATTATTATTTTTAAAATAATATTTATTATTACATGTAAAATATTTATTACATTAGGAAATATGACCTGTAAATATAAGCTCAACTTAAGGATCATATGTTCAAAAAAATAAAAACAATAGACAATATCTCCACTTATTTGTTTATGTTTTATTTATTTTAGCAAGTAATTCTGATAGCGCTATCAAATATAGATATATGTATATATATATTTTTTCTCAATATTTTTGATATATAATTTCTATTTAAAATATGCTATAATAAAATAAAACAAAACATAAGGCATTTCTTTAAATACGACTACCATAACTAATATGAAGGAACTTTGGTTTTTTCTTAATTTTTTTTTAAATATAGTTCATTGTTTCATCATCATTTCCCGAAACAATCTTAAAGCTAAAGTTAAGGAAACTGTAGTTTGCTGAAACTACATTAAAGCCTATTTTATGTATTTCATTATTATCCTAAACGTAACTGCAAAACTTAACCTCAATATTGATTTAAATAATAACACTATTTAATAGTTCACATACAAAAATTGTATCACTGGCTCAGTTTTGCAGTATTTTTAACATCACTATACTTCAGTATATTTCATTAAAAATAAATTATTACAAATTCAACAAACATTAAAATATCGACACCTTTTTTTTTTTTTTTCAAATATAACAAAAACCCAGTTTATCACTATTCTCAAAATTTTAAAATTCACAACAAGAATATTCTTGATATTATCAAATAACAAACAATATAAATATTTTAAGAATAACATGGTATAAATTATACAATTTATAAATGTTCTTTCTAGAAAAAAGACCAAACAGCGAATATCAAGATGAGTCAATAAAAAACATATTGAGTTGAATGGAATTTTCTTAAACTAGTTAATCTACATAAAAAAAAAATGTTGTCTTCATTAGATATAGGAAGTTTAATTACTGGTTCCCCCATTCAATCTAAAATTATCAATTATTATTAATTTTATTATAACAAATATACTTACAATTATATTCTTATAATTATTTTTAAAAATAATAAATTACAACTAAATTATTTTTAAGTCATTCAAACATAAATAATTGCTTATATATTAGTTGTTTACAGTAGAACTACACTAATCCGACTAGAATTCTCTCAAGTGGCAGAAACTCTCTACAATTGTAGAAATGCTCTACAATTTTGTTTCTGATGTTTTTTCTGAGATCTGATTGTGGAACGTAATAGAAGCAAAAGTTTGACAAAAAGTGAGGTGACATTTGTTTTTTCCCGAAAATCACCTATTTTCAATACCATATATCTCGTAAACGGTTAGAATTACAGCAAATTTATAAATGATAAATTTTATATTAGAGTCAACAGTTTTCGAGATATTATCGAAAAACCAAAAAATGGAACTTCTCCCCTCCCCCCCCCACCGTTAGCTCACCCCCCAGTGGCGGGGACTTTTAGTATGTTTACCTTCCAACTATTCCAAACGAAGCTATGAAGTCCAAAATTATCGCATATTCCATGCACTCTACAGTATGTCCATTGACTGGACTAAAACTGTAGTAAATTTAGTCTAGTTTAATTTTGAATACAAGCTTTTAATTAAAACCAACCTTGCAGCAGAAATTTTGGTAAAAAGTGAGAAAGTTCAAAATACTTGATGTTTTAACTTTACCAATTAGCGAGCAGTGGTATTTCAAGATACAATAAGCATATTTCAAAATGAAAAATTTTAAAAATGTTATATAACTTTAAATATAATTATAATACTCAAAAAATTAAAACTACCCTTCTGTATACCAAAATGTACGATTTTATTGGACTATTAGGGATTCTGCGAAAATATTGTTCCCCGAACTCCATAGGAGGGTCTGATTACCCGGAGAGCCAATATAGCGGAAGTTGGATTAGTGAGGTTCTACTGTATTAACTTCCACTTGGATGTTCATTCTGATTCCACAATCGATATCGAAATAAATTTAAAATACAATATTATCCAAAAACAGATTGTTTTAACAGAATATTTATATTACAACAGCTCAACATAGAACTTTTAATACCCCACAGGTTCAACTTCATTTAACTCAAATTTTTAATCAGCTGGAGGTGATCAGCTATTTGATATAAGTGATCAAATAGGTAACATTTTCATTTCATTTTGAATAAATATATATAACTTTGAAAAAAAAATTATATAAAACATATATATAATTTTTTTTATAAGTTGTTGAATATATTTATTACATTATAAATATATTATATACATTTATAACTTGGATATTCAAGTTTTCCTTGATTGTCATACTTAATATTCTATAATTTAATTAACTATTTAAAAAGAAAAAAAAATTAAGAATCAAAATATCATGTAATTTATTAAACACAAATATTAATCAGAAAAAGAAGAAAAATTATACAGGGTAGATGGTGATGATCAAGAAGGCTGTGAAGATTTTTTTTTTTTTTTTTTTGGAGGAAGAAGCCTTCTATTGGCTTTTGAGATCTGGTGAGATTAGTCCAGTAAAATAAGGGTTTGTCGAAGAAAAAAAAAACTGCGGAACTTTTATTCTCAACGGATCTTTATGTTTTTTTGGGGTGCTGAATTAGAATCTGAAGTTACCACAGCAACCATCGGCTTCATATTCAAAATCGCAAAAAAACAAAAAAAAAACCTTATTTTTGTTTTTTTATCTATAACACGATAATGAAGCTTTTTTCAAAGAAAGTCTACAAATATTAATTGTAGCTGGAACTAGTACCTACATAATGAAAAAAAGAAATCCAAAATCGGACTATTTTTCGTGAAGTTACGTTATTGGGAAAAAATGGAGAAATTGACCAACTTGCCGTCAGTCCCACAGCTCTGCGAAAATACGTTTGTTGTACTCTTTTGGCTATAACTGTGAAACTGTCCAATACAACATTACTTTTTTTCATCTTAAAGCTGATTAAATTTACTATATGAATCTATAAATGAAGTTTTAATCAAACCCCGTATAATGTACATGCCAGCCCGCTAATAAAAACGTACTGTTGTAAAATCCAAGTGTTTTTCCTCACATTTTCAATCTGACGATCCTCAAATATTTTTTCGATCCCAAATTTGATTAAATTCACTATCAGATGCTATATATGTAAATTATATTAATCCTGTAAACCACCCAAGCTAGCACGCTAAAAATGTATGTTTTGGCAAAATATGTAAATTATGACATGTTCAGAGACAGGTGTGGGTATTTCACAGTGCTAATTATAAGTTACATATATAGGATCTAATAGTAAATTTAACCAGCTTTTTAATAAAAATATTAAATTTTGGATCGGGCTGATGGTTTTGGAGTTATAAAGCCAAAAAAACATGTATTTTAAAAAAGTAAGTGATTTTCAGCGTGATTGCTGGTGTATTTCAAGAATTTTGATAAAAATTTCATATATAGGATCTAATTGTAAATTTAACCACCTTTCAGATTGAATAAAAACATTTTGAATCGGACAAATACTTTCGGAGTTATAATGATAAGTGCACCTAAAATCCATGGTTTTTAGGTGTCTGGGATATTATAACTCCGAATGTATATGTCTGATTCAAAATGTTTTTTTTTCAATCTGAAAGGTGGTTAAATTTACAATTAGATCCTATATATGAAATTTTTATCAAAATTCTTGAAATACACAAGCTATCACGCTTAAAATCACTTACTTTTGTAAAATTTAATATTTTTATCAGCTGGTTAAATTTACTATTAGATCCTATATATGTAACTTATAATTAGCACTGTGAAATACCCACACCTGTCTTCTGAACATGTCATAATTTACATATTTTGCCAAAACATACATTTTTAGCGTGCTAGCTTGGGAGGTTTACAGGATTTAATATAATTTACATATATAGCATCTGATAGTGAATTTAAAAAAATTATAAAACATATATATAATTTTTTTTATAAGTTGTTGAATATATTTATTACATTATAAATATATTATATACATTTATAACTTGGATATTCAAGTTTTCCTTGATTGTCATACTTAATATTCTATAATTTAATTAACTATTTAAAAAGAAAAAAAATTAAGAATCAAAATATCATGTAATTTATTAAACACAAATATTAATCAGAAAAAGAAGAAAAATTATACAGGGTAGATGGTGATGATCAAGAAGGCTGTGAAGATTTTTTTTTTTTTTTTTTTTTTTTTTAGGAAGAAGCCTTCTATTGGCTTTTGAGATCTGGTGAGATTAGTCCAGTAAAATAAGGGTTTGTCGAAGAAAAAACTGCGGAACTTTTATTCTCAACGGATCTTTATGTTTTTTTGGGGTGCTGAATTAGAATCTGAAGTTACCACAGCAACCATCGGCTTCATATTCAAAATCGCAAAAAACCAAAAAAAAAAAAACCTTATTTTTGTTTTTTTTTTATCTATAACACGATAACGAAGCTACAAATATTAATTGTAGCTGGAACTAGTACCTACATAATGAAAAAAAGAAATCCGAAATCGGACCATTTTTCCCGAAGTTAGGTTATTGGGAAAAAATGGAGAAATTGACCAACTTGCCGTCAGTCCCACAGCTCTGCGAAAATACGTTTGTTGTACTCTTTTGGCTATAACTGTGAAACTGTCCAATACAACATTACTTTTTTTCATCTTAAAGCTGATTAAATTTACTATATGAATCTATAAATGAAGTTTTAATCAAACCCCGTATAATGTACATGCCAGCCCGCTAATAAAAACGTACTGTTGTAAAATCCAAGTGTTTTTTGGCACATTTGTCAATCTGACTCCTCAAATATTTGTTCGATCCCAAATTTGATTAAATTCACTATCAGATGCTATATATGTAAATTATATTAAATCCTGTAAACCTCCCAAGCTAGCACGCTAAAAATGTATGTTTTGGCAAAATATGTAAATTATGACATGTTCAGAAGAGACAGGTATGGGTATTTCACAGTGTTAATTATAAGTTACATATATAGGATCTAATAGTAAATTTAACCAGCTGATAAAAATATTAAATTTTACAAAAGTAAGTGATTTTAAGCGTGATAGCTTGTGTATTTCAAGAATTTTGATAAAAATTTCATATATAGGATCTAATTGTAAATTTAACCACCTTTCAGATTGAAAAAAAACATTTTGAATCAGACAAATACATTCAGAGTTATAATATCCCAGACACCTAAAATCCATGGTTTTCGGCACATTTATCATTATAACTCCGAAAGTATTTGCCCGATTCAAAATGTTTTTTTTTCAATCTGAAAGGTGGTTAAATTTATGATTAGATCCTATATATGAAATTTTTATCAAAATTCTTGAAATACACAAGCAATCACGCTGAAAATCACTTACTTTTGTAAAATACATGTTTTTTTGGCACATTATTCGCTATAACTCCAAAACCATCTGCCCGATCCAAAATTTAATATTTTTATTAAAAAGCTGGTTAAATTTACTATTAAATCCTATATATGTAACTTATAATTAACACCGTGAAATACCCACACCAGTCTACTGAACATGTCATAATTTACATATTTTGCCAAAACACACACATTTAGTGTGCTAGCTTGGGTGGTTTACAGGATCTAATATAATTAACATATATAGCATCTGATAGTGAATTTAATCAGCTTTGAGATAGAAAAAAGAAATATGCGATCGAATAAATATTTGAGGAGTTAGAGCGACACTTGGATTTTACAACAGTACGATTTTATTAGCAGGCTGGCATGTACATTTTACGGGGTTTGATTAAAACTTCATTTATAGATTCTTATAAATTTATAGGTTCTTAGCTTTAAGATGAAAAAAAGTAATGTTGTATAGGACAAATAGTTTCAGAGTTATAGCCAAAAGAGTACAACAAACGTGTTTTCGCAGAGCTGTGGGACTGACAGCAAGTTGGCCAATTTCTCCATTTTTTCCCAATAACCTAACTTCGGGAAAAATGGTCCAATTTCGGATTTCTTTTTTTCATTATGTAGGTACTAGTTCCAGCTACAATTAATATTTGTAGACTTTCTTTGAAAAAAGCTTCGTTATCGTGTTATAGATAAAAAAACAAAAATAACGTTGTTTTTTTTACGTTTCTTGCGATTTTGAATATGAAGCCAATGGTTGCTGTGGTAACTTCAGATTCGAATTCAGCACCCCAAAAAACATAAAGATCCGTTGAGAATAAAAGTTCCGCAGTTTTCTCTTAAAAACGGCCTTTTGGAGCCTTATTTTACTGGACTAAGATGGAAGAAAGAACATAGCTCCAAAACTTTGGCCCCAAGTCAATATTAATAATCAGTTGATCAACAATGTCGGTTTATATAGAGGAATAATAGGAGTTGTTGAAGATTTAAGAAATAAAGAACAGATTGGGTGTAATGGAATATAGTAAAGTCTGATTTGTGACAGTGTCCTATAGTTGGTTCGTCAGAAGAAGAAAACAAAAAGGCGAAAGAAGGAAGAAGGAAATTAGTTCACTATTATTCAAATGCTCAGAAGCATTACTGTAACAAACTTTTCTGGATATTAACATTTTTCTTCATGATATTGTTTCTATTTATCATCCAAAGTTTATTTTGATCACAAGGCTATGTTTTAAAATAAATCTATTAATAACTCATTGTTAAAGAAAGAAAATTATTCTCTTGAGTTGAGCCATTCTTTAACGTGTAATTTAATATAATCCACCCTATTATATAATGACATTTTTCTGTTCTAAAATGATAACTGCAAGTGAGAAGACCTGAATAAAAAAAAAATGAGTTAACACCATCTTCCAGCAATGGCTTCAATTGATAGAGAAATATTTGTATTAACATTAATTTTATTTGAGTTTTAATAGATATTAAGTTTGAAATCAAATATATATATTTTTGATTTAATACATAACAAAAAACTGTGAATATAGTTTTTTATTTTTTACTTGTGTGTGTAATTAGAATAAGAAAAGCGCTCGGATATTTCATATTAGTACCAATTTAACCATTTTTTTTTTTTTTATATTGCTCAACCAACAAAATCAATGTTTTTCAATTAATGAGTATATTATAGTTTGAAAATTGAAGAAAAAAATCTAATAAAATATTATAAAACCATCATAATTAGTGATAATGGTAAACGGTAATAGAAAACTTCATGAGCCTACACTAACACCATTCCATAACCAATGTAAATTGTTGAAAACTAAATACTTACCAACTGGCTCTTGTTTAATATTTAAATATGAAGTTTCATCTGGTAACATATATGGCTCCTGTTTAATAAATGAATTAAATAAAGTCGTTTGAAAGAACTCTTCTTTGATAGGCAGCGGATGTTGGGTTGCTTGGTGGTGAAGCAAACCTCGCTTAGAACCAAATGCCCTACCACAATTATGGCAAATAACATTTCCTACTTCCTCCTGCCTTCCATGAGTCTTCATGTGAGATGTCAAGTATGCTTTACATTTAAAAGTTTTATTACATACCTAAAATAAAAAAAACAAATACTTTAAAATAGGGACTCATCAAGAAGGCATTGGCAAACAATGGCCACAAACTGATTTCTATATGCACCAATTTCAAATATAAATAAAGCTAGATAATTAACACTTTCGGTGCTGGTAAGGAAGGCAGCTTTTTCCCCGCGTACTGAAGGACGGCTCCATTCACCTTTCCCGTTACCTTCGTTTAGTCAGTACCTGGCAGAAATTTGCTTTTTTGACTCCAAGCAGTCACTAAATATTTCAGGACTCTTGACTCTTTTCACTGTTTTTAAATCAGACAATTTCAAGAAACACTGTGTATCTTTTTCAAAAGACTTCAATAGTTTTAAAATTGTGTTTTAAAGGTAAGTTTAATTTATTATCAAACGATATTGTAGTAGTATTTATATTAGAAAACAGGTAAATTATAATATCGTTTGATAATAAATTAAACTTACCTTTAAAACACAATTTGAAAAAATTGACGTCTTTTAAAAAAGATACAAAGTCCGATTTAAAAGCGGTCTTCAAGGTTTTAAATCAAAAAGAGTGTTGAAGGATTTAGTGACTGCCTGGAGTCAAAACAACTAATCCCTACCAGGTACTGACTAAAGGAAGCTAACGGGATAAAAAGATAAGCTAAGTGTTAATACACTTAAAAAGAAGCTAGTCATATAAATATTGTAAGGAAATTAGGAGAACTGCCCCTGTTGCTAGACGACAGACTTGCCGATAAGTATGAACTCATTGCCAGGTGACAGTAGTAATGCTATGGAATGAGAGTAGCGTGGTTGTGTTTATGTGGTGTGTTTGCTGGTGCAGCGAATAGTGATAAGAAAGAATTTGTTTTCATAAAAAGGCTTCCGAAATGATTTACACACAAAATGACACTGGAACAAATCTCCAAAAAAATGTTTTCAGCATAACATGGGTGCGAAATGACATTTCTGAAAATCAAAAAAACATTTTTCAAGGATTCCTTAAGTTCAATATACAGAGGTTCCACTGAAGTTACAACATAAAAAAATAAATAAATTATATATTTGATACCTGACATGGGAGAGCAGTGTGAAGGTGAGATGCAATATGAACATCTAACTTTGATTTTCTATTAAATGCCATTCCACACTGAGAACAAACAAAATCTCGCTGCCCAGTATGCAAGGTCCTGAAAAATATTAAATTTATCTAAATGGAAACTCAATAACTAAAAAGAAATAGAAAGAGTTAACAGTAAACTATTCAAAATACTCATCAAAGTCATGTACCAGGTATGCAAGTTTAAAATGTCGTTTATTTCTTAAAATATATACACAGTAATTTAAAATGTCGTTTATTTCTTAAAATTTACAAAAAAAAAAAGTATAATATATTTTATTCAAAGTACTGACCCTCGCTTTCTACACATTTTGTCCATCTCTCGGGCAATATGTGGATACCATTCCAAAAGAATGCTTCATCTTTATTTGAAATCCATTCATCGAGCCATTTTCGTACGTTTTCGAAATTGATGAAGTGTTGCTCCGCCAATGAGTGTCCCATCGATGAGAAGAGGTGATAATCAGAAGGCGCCAGGTCAGGTGAATACGGCGGGTGGGGTAGGAGTTCCCAACCAAGCGAAGAAATCGTTTCCTTAGTCAATCTGGCTGAATGTGCAGGAGCGTTATCATGCTGAAGAATGACTTTGGCGTGCCTGTGAGCCCATTCTGGGCGTTTTTTTTTTCGATCAATGCGTGACTCAAATTGATCATTTGTTGTCGGTAGCGCTCGGTATTGACTGTTTTGCCGGGTTTGAGAAGCTCGTAGTAGACTACTCCCTTCTGATCCCACCACACACACAGCATTGTCTTCTTCCCAAAACGATCCGGTCTTGCACTCGATGTGGATGGTTGTCCTGGCGTTACCCATGATTTTTTTTCGTTTGGGATTCTGAAAATAAATCCATTTTTCATCGCCAGTTACAACTCGATGCAAAAAACCCTTTCTTTCGTGGCGTAAAAGCAACATTTCGCACACAGTTTTTCGTTTTTTTTTTTTTCCATCTGTCGTTCGTCCAATTCATGTGGAACCCATTTTCCAACCTTTTGAATCTTTCCCATAGCTCTCAGGCGATCGGAAATGGCTTGCCTAGTGACATTCAACTGTTCTGCCATCATTTGTTGGGTTTGGGTATTGTCTTCGTCTAATAAAGATTGCAATTCGAAGTCCTCAAACTTTTTTGGTCGATTTTCTCGTTTTTGATCAGTAACATCAAAATCACCACGTTTGAAACTTTGAAACCAACGTTCACATGTCCTGACGGTTGGAGCAACATCGCCATAAGTCTCAACAAGAATTCGATGACATTCAGATGCCTTTTTCTTTTGATTAAATAAGAAAATCATGACATGCCGCAAATGCTCTTTATTTGGCTTAAAATTAGACATTTTTAACACCAAAGAAAGGTATGATACGCCCACGTAAACGACTTAAAAACAACTGACTTTTGTAAACAAATGACTAACAAACAAAATAGCGTTTAGAGATAAGCAAATCCTTCAATAGGCTAAGAGCGCATTCTATTGGAATTAAAACGACATTTTAAACTTGCATACCTGGTATAATTTTATAATTACATAAATTCACTACATTAAATCTGTAACTATATTAAAATTAGTTAACAATGGATCAATAAAAATTATTTGTTTAGCCAACTTGTATCTATAAGTTAAAGAAGTCAGTGTAAGTAACCACAGCCACAAACTATTGTGGGTAAAACTGGTTTACCCGTTCTTTATATGATGTCATAGCTAAACACGTTTTATGTCTAAGAATGAAACTGGTGAAAATACTATCAATTGTTTTCTCAGCATTTCAAGCTCATTTATTTAGAAAAAAGTAGAATGCTCAGGTGTGCCAGAGTAGGTGCAATCATGCTGTAATTAATTAATTCTGAGGTAACAGAAATGTTAAGATTTGTTTAAAAACAAGCATATATTTTACAATGATAAATAACGTTTTTATTTATTATTACAACCACTTCTTACCAATTGAGAGTGTAGAAACAATATGATCAGGTAAAAGCAATAATTGACATCTAATTTGTTTAAAATCTTATGAACATAGGTTAGCCCTGATATTTTAAGAAAAAAAATGATGCTACGCCAGACCACTTTTCACTTTCATAGTTAATTTAACACAAACTTTTAAAATCATTAAGTTTTTTGTTAGCTCCATATATTTTTATTACATAATTATATTTATGTATCTATATTATATCTATGAATTGTAGATATATGTAGTTTATATCATTGTTTGATGGATCTAATATCTATGGTACTAGTGAATAGACGGTTAAGTGCAAAAATCATATTTCAGGAAAAATGCAACTTTTTCCACAATTCACAAATTAGTCCAGTCAATAAACACATTATAGAGTGCATGAAATATGTGATAATTTTAGACTTCATACCTTCGTAAGGAATAGTAAGAAGGTAAACATACTAAAAGTCCCCACCCCTGGGGGGTGAGCTAACAGTGAGGGGGAAGGAAGAAGTTAAATTTTTTTATTGTTACTTGAAACGGTTGACTTTAGTTATTTTGATCAAGTCCTGTAATACACCCAAGCCTGAAAGCTGAATATGTATGTTTTAGCAAAGTATGAACACATTGACATATTCAGTGGGCTGGTTTGAGTATATAACGTGACTTAATCAAAATTTCATATACAGGGCCTGATAATAAATTTAACCAGATTTTAGTTGAAAAAAAGAAATTTTAGATCTGATAAATAGTTTTGGAGTTATAGTGAAAACTATGCCAAAAAAAATTGGACTTCAAAATAGTAAGCGGTTTTTGTGGTATGTATTTAATGGGACTTGATCAAAATTTAATACATAGATTGTTATAGTAAATTTAAAGAGCATTCAGATAAAAAATAGAAATTTTGGATCGAACAATTAGTTCCGGAACTGTAGCCAAATGAGTACAAACAAACATGTTTTAGCAGAGAAAAGAACTTTTGTCCCAGAATAAAGTATATTCTTCAATTTTATTTTCAAATAAGTGAGGTAAGAATACGCCAGCTACTGGAACTAGTAGTAATGGCGGAGGAAAAGTCCGACAACTTGATCTAATGGTCCTTTTTGCCAACAGAACAACCAATAGAGGACTACCCTTCCTCAAAAGCAAATTTAAAGGATTTTATTATGAATTCCAGAAGGGCTGAGATTTTTCACATGAACATATCAGCATCTATTTAATACTTGACAAGCATGGCGCATCTTAATGCCATACATAGGTCACAGTCTATTTATTAAGTAGTGTTTAACTGTTCCATGTGGTCTTCCGTGTAGATGGCATGAATTACCTCTGACTACTTCTCATATATTTAAATATTGCCCAAAAGTACTCTGATCAGAAAATGGATTTCCTTCCCACTGGGGTTAAGAAGCTTTGTCCTTGAGAGGGATGGTTGCTTGATCAATATTTTGGCTAGTCTAAAGCCAGTTTGTTTTCCAATACTCCTTGGCTGCTCTTCTCCATACAAGATCTCCTTCCTTTGGTGTTTCTTGGACATACAGTTCTGTACTGGTTCTAAGATTGAGATTTTCGCACCTTAATACTTCGCATTTTTTTTTTTTTGTACATACTTTTCAACTGACAGATAGAGTTAATAACTTTTACATTTCTCTAATGAGAATAATAAGTTAAATATACATGGAACAAAATTTGCAATTGACTACAAATAAATAAATACCTATGTACTCCAAGAATGGACTTCCTTGAGAAAGCACGACCACAAAATTCACAAGGAAATGGCCGCTCTCCTGTATGCGATCGCTCGTGTACCCTCAGATCATAATCAGATGAAAATGTTCTTTCACAATACCCACATTTTCTAGAAGCTCTGAAAAAAGTCAAGAAAAAAGTTAAAAAAAAAAAAAAAAAAAAAAAAAATAATAACAACAATGATAACTTATATATACTTAATGTATATATAAGTAATGGTTAAACATAACTTTTATGTATTTATAAATATATAAAAATTATACATCTTAATTCATGATTAATATAATAATTTATAAACCATGTTTTTATTGTATCATAAAAATATATCCAGACCATAAATAGAAACAGAAGAAAATGTTATTAAACATATTATAAAAAAAAATAAATAATAATAAAGATCTAAAAGTTTATCAAATTGTTTTTATGTATTCTTCTTTATTATATAATACTCATAGATTTAGTATTAGTAATAATAATAGTATTAACGATTTCATCAATGTTATTTAAAGTGTAAAAAATCTAAATAAAGTGTAATAATCTTTGCAAAATGTTATTAGATATAGAATAGAATCTAACCATTCATGCCATCTTCTAACAGAAAATTTCAGATTAACTTCATAATAATAACTGTTGGTGTATAGGTTTTTATAAATGTATTTGCTCATTATTAACCTGTTTCAAATTGAGTTGTTCCTTATTTATGCAATTACAATTTTCATTTTTTGAAAGATATTAAAACAGTTTTATCATCCCCTCTTTTTATACATACTACAATACATTTAACATTTATATTTACTCTTAATTAAATTAAACTTGTATACATATTTATACAATTAACAAATAAAAAGTGTGCTTTATAAGAACAGCTCAAGATTCAACTATCAAGGAACTAGTGAAATTTGAGAATTTTGTAGTATCTTTTCAGAAATGTCATAGAATTACTAAGGTTGCCTTGTACCAATGAAGGGTTTTTGGTTCAGTACTTTAGTAAGGATTTACTGTTACTAGGCCAACAGTTGAGATAGGAGGAGATTTGGCTGAAATTATGCTAAATTGCACAATTTTGGTGCCTGAACAGGGACTCAAACACTGGACCCTCAGATTAAAGTCTCATGCTCTACTAACAGCTATCCAGGCAATTCTTATGCTGAATAATTCCCTTAAAAATCTTGGCATGCACACTTACTATGTAAGAAGAAATACTTTGAATGGGCACGGTCAGGTAAAGATGGTTTTACAGGTCCTAAATTTCAATCAACCTTAAAATCGGAACGTTACATTAAACAAGAGATAAATAAAACAGAAGGATGGCGAAACGGAGATGACTCTACTATCTCTCAACAAAACAACATACGCTGAGTCTAGAATCAGGGGCCTACCTCTTCTATGAACCCCAACAATTATCTAGAACCCAGCAAACAAAATAATAGGATCTTATTGATATGGAACGATGGAATCGAGCAAAGTCTGTGACTTTGGAAGTAGATCATAATGAAAATTTATTTTAATGACATAATAAAAACTTTTGAGGTATATTGAATTTGATGGTTTCAATGGACAAATATAGTAAGTCTAACTGTGTTACTGGGTCAAGATTTGATTAAATTGGGAATTCAAAGAATTCTCAAAAGCTTAATTAATAATGAAGTAGTATTCATTAATGAGAGGTTTCTTGATGTCCCAATCTTGAATTGTTTGAGATGCTTGCATTAAATGTTAAGAGGCATATCTTCCCAACAGGAATAATTATTAGATTAATAAATAGTACAGAATAGGATGATACAGGTTTGTAAAGAAAGTATTTTAAAACTAAACCAATCATATTCAAAGGATCAATCAAATTAAGAGAACTTTTACTCAACTCAAACAAATTAAGAGAAACAATTTGAATGGAAAATTCAATTAAATATCTCATCAACACAAAAGTAATCTATTAAATTTCTTCCACTGGTAGGCTGACAAAATATTCTATTAAATTTCCTTAAATATATTTAACAAGCTATCATGATAGAACTATCAAAGAAGATCCGATGAAAACATAAGTTTCAAATAGGAGCAACACAATTAACCTCAAAAATGCAACATGAGAGCTTTTTATGTTTAAAACCTACAGTGAAAATAACTCATCTTTGATAGCATGTACATGAATAGGAAATCCCAGGAGCTTCTTTTTTATTCATTTATATATAATAATTTTTATTTAACATAATAGCAGAGGAATGAGCAATTAAATTGTTTTTAAAAATTTTAAAAAAAGTATGTATTGCAAACAAAAATACTTACATCAATACACCATGTTGCCAGAATGCTTATAAACATAGGCATATCTTAACAATTAAAATTAAAATCTAACATTTAATTTAATTTGGTTTCAATGGGATAAAATATATCTAGCTTAATCACCTTTATATCTGATCCGACACAAGCCAATTCATCTAAACATAACCAAGTATAACCAAGGTTATTCCTTTCACCAATATTTTACCTTCATAAACTGACCAATATAAAAAAAAATAAAAATAATACAGAATTTTTAAATGTATAATATATTAAGTTCTTATTTGTAATTAAAGATCAACTTATTCTATCAACTTAATCTAATTTGAAATAAATTCTAATCTAATAAAAATAAAGTCGTTTCTGAAAACTTTGAAGGATTTTAAATTTTCAAGACTGGAAAAAAAAAGAAGAGCTGTCATCATGCCTGTCCTCACAGAGGAGACCTGGACCCTGTCAGGCATTAAAGAAAAAGGTATACTTATCTTCAAAAAGAAGGTTCTTCATCTTATTTTCAGACCTGTTGAGGTCAGAGAGAACTGACGAAGGAGGAAAAACAAGGAATTATATTACCATTATGAGGAGCAAAAAGGTTAAAAGACTGCATTAGGCTGGCGTCAGTACCAGAATAACAGAGGTAGAAATCCCCAGGCAGCTACTGGATGAAAATCTCTATGGGACAAGAGGAAACCACAAATTAGATGAGAGAACTCAATCATTTGGGAGGCCTGAAAATTAATAAACATCTGCAACTGGCAAGCGACTGTGCAGGATAGAGCAAGCTGCTAGGTCTATAGCGCCATTTAAGGACATAAAGAGAAATAAAGCTGGAGAACCCATAGCCACTTCCTCAAATAAATAAGAGGATCATTTACCAATGATAATCTAATGAAGAATCCAAGATATCTAATGAAGAAGCAATGGCAACAAAAAGCCATGATGTAGGCTTACCATAATTAATTAAATAGGTAAACATAGACCAAATCATGACTTCTTTATTAATCTGTCATAAGGAATGAAAAAATCATTAATTAGTCATAAAATCCCACAGCTGAAATGAGGGTAAAGTGAGGCTTAAGTTCTAAGAAAACAAACCATTATACTGAATAGATGACAAACATTTTTATTAAACACTAAAATTTAAAGCAATTCAATCAAATGAAAGTTTGTTCATAATACTAATAAATAAATGAAATAGAGATGTAAGTCCTACTATGAATTTATATAAAATTGAGTAGCTCTTATGAAAGAACTTATTACTGAAGTAATAAATTTTTGATTCATACAATTAAAAAAATATTTAGTCTAACTATAAATAGGAATTTAGAGGTATAAATATCTTCCAAATATGAATTTGATTACTATTTATTCAATAATAAATAATAATTCCAGGGCAATAAATATAGCAATAAGGGCATCACAAGCTTAAGGAAGTGAATCCATAATATAAAAACAATCTAGACTGTATTTTTTCTACCTCACTTATGCTAGAACATAAGTATACACTTAAAATGAAAACAATTATTTCTAACGAGTTCGGTAGTAACAATTCAATGGGACAACAAATAGTTGTATAAACATACATAACGGTAGCATTGTTGTTCACCTGTGCTGCCTCGTAACATGCTGCCTCCAGGAGGACAAGCTTGGAAATGACTGATCACAAAGAGGACAGCGAAGAGGAGGTGAATGCGTGGCAAGATGCGATTTGAGGGCAACCCGAGATTCACACGCCGCTCCGCATAGAGGACATGACTGAGGCTTGCTCTCATGACCAGCACGTTTATGGGATTCAAGCCTTTCCTCAGTTGGAAATCTTTTACTGCATTCCTAAAATTATTTTAAACATATAATATATCAATCCTGAATATATTAATACATATATACATAACATGTTACAAAATACTCTGGTTGCAGCATTGAATTGATAAAATAAACAAAGATAAGTCTGGTCAAATTTTTAATAATTCATGCTTGGCACATGCAGTAAATGGCCATTTTGTAACTAGCCCTATCAATATGCATGCTGTAGGTATCATTTTCAACATTTGAGTTGTTCAGTTGACACTCTTAAGTCCACTTTTTTTGAAAATGAGATAATGCCTTTTTTAGTAACTAAACATGAGTGACTACCAAAGAAAAAATAATAGTGATATGGGAATTTTTTATAGGAAACAATTATAAAAACAGCTGTCCTGTAAAATTTGGTAAATGGACTTGTCAATTGAACGACTCTGGTATTCATATCTATCTAAGGTATTCATATCCACCGAACAGTTCATTTCTGGGTTTCTTTCCAAAGCTTTTAAGAATACTAGGAAAACTATATACAAGTCAAACCTTCTATTCATTCATAAATCTTCATGAAAAAAGGCAACTGTTCAACTTGGCACAAAAATAAGAAAAGTTAATACAGTAGAAACTCATTAACAAGACTCAGAAGTGGACTTGGGAAACAGTCTTGTTATCGAGCTTACCTTCTAATTGAGATCTATGATATCGAAGTTAAATAGATTAAAAGTTGTATTATGGATGTCACTTGTTTTTCAGATACCCAGCAACCACATTTTGAGTTAAAAAATAAATCTATTATTATTGTAAAAAAGTAAGAAATTAGTGGATAAAATGTCAAAAGGATTAAAAAAATGCACTAGGTTAAAAAGAAAGTCATCCCAATTAGAGATGTGTCAGCGAGTTTCTAATGCATTAAATACAATACTTAGAAAGTAGGACCCCCATTATCCGGAGCTCTATTAACCGAGGTTCCAAGGGGTCAATTTTTTTTTCTTTCAATTTTTCGACTATTTATTTAATATGTAAAAAAAATAAAGTCACAAGATTATTTCTAACGATTACATAATTCATCTTAAAAATAATAAAATTATATAATAAATAGAAAAATAAAGCAAGCTGGTATCATATGAATGAGATGTTTCTGGTAACTATAAAGTAATCAAATTTGTATTCTAGAACCACTAGTGTTTACAAATCTTTCTATGAAACTCCTAATAGCCTGTTTGCTCACAAAACAAAACTATTCATTCAGATGTGCTTTAATTAGTCTCCATTTAAATAACAAAATGTTGAAAATTAGATAACATGTTGTTTTAACGCTTGAACACAAATTAACCACTATAAACCAAATAGAAAAAGGTGATAAATTATGAATAAGTAATTGGCAAGGGGGTCACCTGTGGTGTAGTGGTTAGCATAGCAACCTACTAAACCCAAGATCGCGGGTTCGCAGCCCGGCAGATAACCTTAGGATTTTTTAAAGGGAATAAAAATCCTTAGCTATGCCGTCCTTCGGAAGGGACGTAAAATGGGGGTCCCGAGCCTGTACGATGTCAGGTACTCGTTTAAAATCCCTATCCTAATTATACCTGGATAGGCAAAATTTAGGACTCCCAACGTAGCATCGTCCGATTAGCCATAGCAGCATAAAGTGACGTTAAACGTAATAAACAAACAGGAATTGGCAAGCAAACTGTTCATGATATTAAAAAAAAAAGAAACAAAAAAAGACATTTCCAACTTTGTTGAATCATCGACCAATCCAAATATCGTGTTCTCAGATAACAATTGAGAACTCTACATTGAAATATGTAGATGAAGCCATCTACCAATGAGAGAGTTCCTATTTCTGGGCCAAAGGTGAAAAAGAAATATGGCTTCATGAAAACGTAAAAATTTAAGAACCATTCTCTGGCTCTACAAATCTAAAAAAATATAGGGCATCAGATAGTTGGCCATTCAAGAAAAAGATCTAAGCTAAGATAATGTTACAGCCATCTAATTTTTAACCTTCTTATCAATCACATTAAGACAGTAACATGTAATTTGATTATCCGTGAATCACCATACCCATCATTACCCTGGATAACAGGGGTTCTACTGTACTTATTATGTACAGTACTAATGCAAGTCTTTATTAACATCTATATGAATATTTTAAAACTAAAATAATACAAAAAATATGTCTTTGATCATACACTAATAAAATTATACATATAAAATTTACCTGGCACTGAAAGCCACGCAGACTCTCATGTTCAGTAGAATGCTCCCTCAGTCTTCCTCGGTTAGGAAACGTTTTATTACAGATGCGACAAAGAAATATTTCCCCTTCGGAGTGCAATCTTGCAGTGTGATCTTTTAGGTGAGCGTTTTGAGTGAATGCCTGACCACATTCACCACACTTGAAAGGCCTTTCACCTAATGCATATGACATTTATTAATAGGACACTAACACCTAGGCTGCTCTGTAAAAAGGAGTAAATATTTTTTTTTTTTCTCAGGATAAAAGCTATTAGTTGTCATAAAAATAATTATAAATGTAGGAATCATTTCTAATTAAAAATACACACAAAACATATATTCATAGAGCTTTAAACACATTCAGCATAGTGGTTGAATAAAGAAATGCAATATACTAATATCATTCAAAACACTCCATATAATAATAATTATTAAAGGCAAGGAAAAGACTGATAAAATTAAAACAAAGTTGCACATAATAATGGTCTTCTATCACACTAATCACTTTGTGGCGCATTTTGTTAAAAAAGTAGCAGCACTTTATGTATGATAATCGAAAACAATAGTCCTTTCAGAGAAATTATTGTGGTAATTAATATCAAAGAATGTGAGAGCAAAGCTACAAAAAAATCTAAATTATTGCAATGAAATATTCACTAATTGGAAAACAATACAATAGATACTTACGATAATGTTAAGTGAAGCACACACTACTATGTTGCTTTTTATTAATAACCCAACAGTCTATAATCGACAGAACAACAAAATAGCTTGTACTGGAAGGAAACATATTCTAAATCTAACCAAAAAAATATCATTGATTCAAAATATGAACAAATATTGTATTATAACTAACAGCTAATACCATTACTATAACCAAAATATAATAAGCAATAAGCAAAGATAATTTAAGTTATAGATTAACAATAATTGATAGACAGAAACTGAAGAAGATATAACTCAAAAACTTTGGTAATTACCCACCATTTTATTGTATGAGGGTCTGGAAAACTGGAAAGCATTTTCAAGTTTTGGTAAGAGAATTAAATAAGATTATAAAATTACCTGTATGAATCCTAAGGTGAACCATGAGGCTAGTACGCGAGGATAATCGCCTTCCACAAATATGGCAAGTGGCCGACCCAGAAGACTTTACAACACCACCTTGGCTGGAAAGAAGACCACGCCCACAGCCAGATTTCGCATGGTAAGATAGAGTTGACTTATAACGGAACAAAGCACTGCACCTTTAGAAAACATGATAATAAGCAAAAAAAAGTTATGAAGCTAAATAAAAAAAATATTTTAAGTTCTTAAGCTATCACCCAAAAAATAAGAATAACCTACTACACACACTTCCGGTAAGAAAATATAGCCAACTGATCCAAAATTTATATATTTAATTAAAGTAAAACATATTTTTGAAAAATCAAAGCATTAAAAAAAAATTATAACATTTACAGTTTTATAGTTCATGCCAAGACTTTTCAAATACATCACAATTTGAATTTTAAAAAAATTAAATTAAATTTTTTATGCTTCATTGGGAAGCAAGGTAGCACAGTGGGTAAGGCACTTGACTACCAAGCTCCCGGGCCCGAGTTCGAGTCCGTCTGAAAGCTGAAAATTTATTTTCTGTTATTTCGGTTGTAGCCTCTATAAAGTGGGTACCCTTAAATAGGGAAAAACCCTATGGTTAGTAACTAGAAGAAATGGTGAAAACTTCGTGTTATAAAAATATTTCCAGGATTAAATTTGAACATGGTGAGCAATTCAAATAAATAGGGTCTACCACAGACATGGGCAAACTTTTGAAGGGAGGGCTGGATGAAATAGAAAAACATCTAGGCGGACCGAAAAAGTTGGACAAAACCAAGTTTTACAGCTAATAAACTTTATTTTTGACTTTATCTCATTACACTCAAGTTATATGGTAAAACGGTAGAAGATCCAGAACGCAATAAGAAGAAAACAATCATTCTATTCTAGCTTTGCAGAAAATAAATTTTGTCTCATGTAAAAATTGTATGTGACCATGTCGAGGGCCGGATTGACTAGCCCAAAGGGCCGCACTTGGCCCGTGGGCCGTACTTTGCCGATCACTAGTCTACCATATCAAAGAAAAATGAAATTTAAGAGGAAATAAGGGCTAGGTTAAAAGACAGTAATATTTGTTATTTCTCGGTTCCAAAACTACTGAGTACTTTCCAACAATTTAAAAATCATGATATAAGTATATTATACAGTTCACTATGGATGAGAAACATGGCTGCTTACACTAAGGGAAGAACAACACCTTAAAGTTTTCAAAAATAAAGTACTGCATAAAATATTTTGCCCAAAAAAGGATGAAGAAAAGGGAGAATTCAGAAAACTTCACAGTGCAAAACTACAGGAGTAATATCCGGTAAATGTGGTTCACATAACAGTGGCACAACAGCTGAAAAGGGCATGTAAAGTAGTTGGGTTAATTCATGACCAAATTCCAAAAAAGGTAATCAGTTTTAAGCAGCCAGGTAAATTGTAATGATTGTAATTAATCATCATTTTAATTTATTGGCTTGTACTTGCTAATCCATTTTATTTTCCACATTTAAGTTTCATGAATTATATTTATTAATTTCTCTGCTCAAAATTAATGCAGCCAGACAATAGTAGAATAACATTATGCTTTTATTTTATTCTAAGGGAAAATTAGACCTGGAATAAAGTTAAGTTTATTTATTTATTTTCATTACATTTATAAATAAGATATCTTGAAACAAAGCTTGCTACTTCTACATCCTTAACCAACATTGACACAATTATTAGTAAAGAATTACTAATAAAACTAAATAATTAGTGGCTAAGGTATAAATGGGACAGAAATATAATTATGAAATTCATTCAAAAATATAATATTAACTTACTGATTACACTTAAATTTACAAGCCGATTTTGTTGACTTCTTTTTCCCCTTTCTTTTACGAGTTCGCTTTACATCTTGATTTTCCAAGTAGCGGGTTACTTTCAGTTCCACCTGCAAGCAGTTGAAAATATATAAGCTGTATTAAAATAACATTTAATAGTTAGCCAACAGTTTAAAGACCAAGATTGATAAGAGCAAAAAATACATTTCTGGATTTATATTTGAGATGGTTTGAACAATAAAAGCTAACAAATTAAAAAAAAAAAAAAAAAATGTAAATTGTATTGCCTAGCTTAATTTACATTGTTGAAAACGACAATTTTAAAACTAATTGTATTTCACCAACTTTACTAAACTTTCTGTATAATATAAACAAGTTAACCAAACAAATCAGACTAAAATAATTTTAACTGTTCCCCCAAAAAAATATTGATAAAATAGGCTCTTAATACATTGTTCAAGGATTCACACATTTTTTTTTTCAGTAAGCTAGGATTATTATTTGTTTATTTCGTTTAACGTCACTTTATGCTGCTATGGCTAATCGGACGATGCTACGGTGGGAGTCCTAAATTTTGCCTATCCAGGTATAATTAGGATAGGGATCTTTAACAGGCTCGGGATCCCCATTTTACGTCCCTTCCGAAGGATGGCATAGCTAAGGATTTTTTACTCCCTTTAAAAAATCCTGAGGTCATCTGCCGGGCTGCGAGCCCGCGATCTTGGGTTTAGTAGGTTGCTATGCTAACCACTACACCACAGGTGACCCCGGAAGCTAGGATTAGAATTCAATCTATTATTCAATCGACAATATATTAGAATTCAATCCTTGTCATGACTAGCATCCTAACTGTCTGTCATGTTAACGCCCAGTCCCTCCCAGCTCACTTTACCGAATTCCATCAATACTTCTCTGATAATTTTTATCATATCATTGCAATATCAGAAACCTGGCTTAAGCCTTCAATTCCTTCCTTCAGTGTCTCCCTTCCTAACCACTATCTGCTGCGTCATGATCGTACTAACCGCACTGGCAGAGGTGTTTTTATATTTGTACATAATAATTTCCGAACCAAAGTCCTAAGCCTATCCCCTTCTTCTGAACATCCCCACATTGAATTCCTGTTTGTCAAAATAACCATGCATTCACAAACTATCCTAGTTGTAGTAGTTTACCGCCCTCCCAATGTTCCTTTTGACTACCACTTTGAAATCACTCTTTTCAACATTGTTCCTCTCTACTCACATGTTATTATTGCTGGAGATTTCAATACCAATCTCCTCTCCGATTCCTCTGACAAGTCTTATCTTAAAAACCTTTTTTTTCCCTCAACCTACATGTGATACCATTCTCACCTACCCACCACACATTTACATCAAATACATGGCTTGATCTCCTAATAGTTGATTCTCCTAAAAACCTTATTTCCTCTTCCCAGTTACCAATCACGTTTCTTTCTAATCACGATTTAATATCCCTAACATACAATATCCAAACTCCAACATTCATCCCAAAAACCATTTCCTATCGCAATCTTGATTCCTTAACATTTTCCTCAATCCAAAATGATATTGACGCTCTGGACTGGGACTCTATATATTCCTCCCACACTATCGACAACATGGTTGACATCCTCACATTCAATCTCTTATCGATCCTTGACTCACATGGCCCCTTAAAAACCATCCTAATCCAACATCCACCAGCACCCTGGATCACAAAAGAAATCAAAAACCTACAAAAGAGACAAGAGGCCGCCCGAAGATGTTTTCGACGGACTAGACTTCAGGACGACTACGCTCTGTTTAAATCCCTTCGGAATCAGACCCAAACTGCCATTTGAAAAGCTAAATCACAATATTTTCATGAAGCCCTCTCCAGTGTCTGTGATCCAAAATCAAAATGCAAAATTCTATCAAAACTTTCCTTTAGTAAATCCTCCAATGTTCCACTTTCATTCTCTTTTACTCCTAATGAAATGAATTCCTTTTTCACTACCTCATCATCAAACTTCCATCCCTCTGATTTAATAAAATCATTCTCCCTTATCCAAGAAGACCTTAACAGCATTTGCAAGTGGGCCTCTGATAACAAATTAAAATTAAATATAGAAAAAACGCAGGCTATTATCATAGGTTCTAAAACCCAGTTAAGATCCTTTCCCCACCTCCCGATCCTGTCTATGAACTCCCAACCTATTCGATTCCACTCCACAGTTAAAAACCTTGGTATTACCTTCAACCAAACCCTTTCATGGAAACCTCAAATCTTCCAAATTTCTCGACGGGTTATATCCATCCTTAAACTATTCCATTCTTCCCAGGACTCCCTTTCGAAACCTACTCGTCAACTTTTGGTTTCTTCCCTTATCCTACCCCATTATGACTACAGCAGTGTGGCATATGGTGGGTAGACGGCGGAACTCGAAATTAAACTAAGAAGACTAATGAACTGTTTCATTAGGTTTATCTTTAGGGTTCCAAAAGCCTTCCACACATCACATCTATATACAGAGTTAAAATGGCTTTATCCTTCGTCCCGCAGAAATTACTTCCTAGCCTCCTTCCTCTATCAAACCATTAATTCTCGGAATCCCTCCTACATCTATAACATCTTCCAGTTCAGATCCTCGGTCTCCTCCCGCACAAGATCACGCTCCTCAGACCTGTATACTTCTTCCCATAAGAGTACATCATTTGACCACTCCTTCATTACCCGTGCTACTTCCTTATGGAATTCACTACCCTGTAATATCCGTAATGCTCCATCTCTGTCCACATTTAAATCCCTTCTCTTTCAATACCTCCTTTCCCTCCAGAATGATACTGACCAGCAAAACCTCACTAAAAAAAAAGCATTCAGTAGATGTAAATAGGTTTTTATTTTTTCTCCTACAATTATTGGATTTTTGTAATTTTTATTTCATCTGAGTCTGTTTTTGTTCTTTATTTGTAAAATTGTAAATAGTTAACCAGATTGTTAATTTATTTTATTTCATCTGATGAAAGCTAGACTCATTGTATTTATTTATGTACATTGTATTATTCTTAGGGGACATCGTCCCAGAATAAAGTTTATTTTCTATTCTATTCTATTCTATTCCATTTATTTGTCTCTATCAAGTTAAGGAACAATAATTTAAAAAAATCACAAAAAAAAGGATCACTTTTTGTAGTAGGCCATTACTGTAAATTTCTAGGGATTCATATTAACTTTTATACAAAGAAACATCTGGTAGACAATCAAAACTGTCAAGTTGAAAAGTAATTGAACTTAAATCATACCTTATTTTAATTTATAAAGGAGAAAAACATCTTTAATATTTAAATTAATCACGATTATACTACCTATTCCAGGCTCTAAATTCACTTTTACTAACATCAAGATATCGAACAAACTCAATAGATGATATCCAGAGCAAATGCATCCAAAGACCATAAATTTCTTCTAAATACTTTTTACTCTTCTTATTAACTTCATCCGTTTTGCAATACTCGATCCCAACATTTTAGATCACAAGATACCTAGTTTAATCTAGAAAATCAACTGAATTAGAATCCAGTTAGAATGTACTTTGAAAGTACATTAGAGGATATTGATAAAATAAATCAATAAAATAAAAATAATTTAAAATTAAATAGACATGAATGTAACAAACAATACACCAAAATAACTGAAACAATCTGAAGAGAATTTTAAAGAACCTGGGTCATTCTTCCAGAAAGGGTGAATCCTCATCCCATCAGTTTTAGGGCTTCTCTGGCAATCGAATAAGTCTGATTTTTTTTTTTTTTTTTTTTTTTTTTTTTTTTTTTTTTTTTTTTTTTTTTTTTTTTTTTTTTTTTTTTTTTTTTTTTTTTTTTTTTTTTTTTTATGAATAAGGGGAGGATTATTTTAGTAATTGTTAACAATTCTTATACTATTGTAAGTATTTTAGAATAAATGTTTTTTTCAAACATCAAACTTTCATTTCCTCACTCTGTTCCAGCCTGAACAGTGAAACTGTTAAACATTACTAAATTAAAATGAATAATGTTTTGGTTTCAGAATTTTCTAGGCTAATAGGGAAAGGTTAGAAGATTCCCAAAACCCTTCAATTGAGAATTAAATAGATTCACAAAATTTTAAAAGGGTGTCCCAGAGTTTCATTTCATTCCCTCACCAGGTCATATTAAACTCTAGAGGAGATCTAAGACATATCAATGAAAACTAAAGATTTCCCTAGGTTTTGCTACTTCCTAAGGAAGGTAGCAGGCATGACTGAAGGAGTTCAGTGCTTTGGTCTAGAAGTGCCCTGTTTTCATTTGCTTTGAGACAGCTCCGTATTTTTATTGTGATTCATTCCCTCGCTCAAATTTAACGAGCTAGTGAAGTGAATTATTATAATTTTTTTCAAGGTGTGACACATTAAATCTAGATATCTAGATAATATAGCTATAGACAGCTATAGCTCTGAAACTAATATTTTTTTATTCACACTTAATAGATATTATTATTTTAAAAAACAGGAATTAATTCACACTTTTAATAGATATTTTATTATTTTAAAAAAAAGTCAGGAATTAATCTCATCTCCTCCCCCAGTCTTTTTTAATAATAATTTATTTATCAAATTTCATTTGGGGGTGTGTAAAAAAATTTAACTTTACTAAACACAATGTCAAAAATGTTATTTCCATGTGATGAAATGAAATTTAAATTGTATAAACAATTTTTAAAATGTCTGATTAGAATTAAAGTCATTAACCATTGTGATTTATTCACGTTTTTGTGAATCTACATTCTCTTATATTCAGTTTCTCAATTTTACATCCAGTGTGGTCTTTTTTTTTTCGAATCAAATGATTTTGTTGTCGGTATTTATTGACTGTTTCGCCGGGTTTGATTTATCAAATTTCATTTGCACTCGATGTATGGTTGTCCTGTGTGTTTGGGATTCTGACATAAAAATTGAGATATAAATTATACTTCAAACTGACAATGTCAAAAATGTTATTTCTTATTTAGTTCATTGAATATGTTATACGTAAATTGGTAAAATAATACAATTTGTATTCAAATTTCAACATCTTTCATATGTACACGTAAACGACTTAAAAACACCCAAATGACTAACAAACAAAATATTTAGAGATAAGCAAATCCTTCAATAGCCTCAGTAAAAGTCAACAAAAGAAGCTTAAACCTAAGCTGTGAATATAAAATATTTACTATTTTAGAGGTAAAAAAGTAATCTGAATGTTTTTTTTTTTTTTTTTTTTTTTTTTTTTTTTTTTTTTTTTTTTTTTTTTTTTTTTTTTTTTTTTTTATTGTACGTTAATGTATGCAGATTTCAGACCTGCAGCAGCCCAGTTAGTATTAGTCTTATTTTGATTAAAGGTTTAATGCATGGGAGCAGAATCTGTGAATCTTAACCCCGTTTAAATGACAGTGTTTGGTGTTACGGAACCCACACTTTCATCTTGTAACTATGCTTAGTGCTGACTAAGTTATGCAAGTCCATAGAATAAAATTTTGTTTTTAGAGACCTGAAGGATTCCACAATGCAAGCAGAAGTTTCTGTGTTCAATTAATTACAGTGTTTTTAATATTAATATTCTTATATTATATTATATATATATATATATATATATATATATATATATATATATATATATATATATATATATATATATATATATATATATATATATATATATATATAACATAATATAATATTAATATTTTTAACAATCTCTACACTAAAATGTCTTAACTTTGATTTCTTATTTAAAAAATGACAGCTAGCTTACTCAGTTAGATTTCGTTTTTAAAATAATAAGTGGGAAATATTGTATTAGAAGTATAATCAGTAAAATGATGATTACAATCAAAAGGCAATAGGTTACAACAAAAATATAACCCATTATAAACATGTCAACAAGTCAGAAATCTTTTATATGACTGAATGTATACATATATATTATTTATAAAAATAGATCATGAAGTTTGTTTTGGGGTTTCCGCTATAACATCAGCACTCCAATGGTACAACAAAATCTTTAGAGGTCTTTCCAAAATAAGGGACAAGATAAAATCATATTATGAGTACTTCATCACAATTTTAGAGTTATAAATATCAATATAAAAATTCCAAAATTTAAGAAGTAATCTATCAATACATAAAATATGAGAAGACGCAGTAGGACTCAAATTAACATAATAAAATTACATTTGAAAAATAAATTAGAGTAGTAACAGGTGGAAACAAAAACACTGTAGATGAGAGGGCTAGGTTTAAACATGATGGTGAAAGAACATAACACTCGCCATATCAAATCAGCTAAGCATTTTAGTACTATTTAACCAAAATATAATAGTAATAAACTCGCAATCACATTTTAATCCCAAATTTGAATCTAAAAGTGAAAAAAATAAATAAAACTTTAATCATTAAAAACAACAATAGTAAGACACAAAAAGTATATAGGAAAATCAAACATTCAGCTAAAAATAATTCAACAATTTATAATAAACTAACGGACAGAAACTCTACGGAAAAAAATAAAATAATAAGAACTAAATTTATCAATAGTTTCTTCACTGGATATTTTTAATACATACACACACATCTAGTCAGCATATTCCCTAGCTGCTTGGTGAATTTCATAAATGGAATAAACAAAAGATATATATGTATATAATGAACAACACACCTCCAAATCTTCTTCATCCTCTATTTCTTTTTTGGGAGATAAAGGAATACTGTCATTTTCTTCATCTTTGCTCTTATCATTATTGTCATCCTCCTCTTTGATTGATGAGTATTCCGTTTTTATTTTGGTTTTAAGTTCATTAAGAGAAACACCACATCTAAACAAAGTGGTATTACTAAATTCAATCATACATTTCAGATATTAAATGTATGAATGATAAACAACTGACCTGGGAATATCATCCTCATCTTCACTAAACATTAATTCATCAGAGTTCTCAAGTTTCACAGAATCTATGGAACTGGAAGCCACGTCCATTTCAAATTATTTTAAGGCGTGGCTTGTTACAAACTAAATGGAATTTCTTTTGGATTTGCCATATATTTGATTAATAAACGAAGACTATATTCACTATACAACTGGGCGTTCGAATTTTGAGGTGAAAAAGTTGAATAATTACTTGCGCACAACATTTTCACATCCCCTTCGGCCACTTATCGGTAAAATAACCTCTCCAGTATTATCACTAAATCCCGAAAACCAATAACAGGTCAACCACAACATACACCCATCTTCTTTAATTTAAAACAGTTTTGCAAGCTGTTGGACATAAGCTTTTGCAGTGTCTATTTTTGTAAAATATAAGTTATTTTGAAACGCTCATAGGTAGTTTTATTAATAATCATACAGAAATAATTTCTAGAATGAATGAATACATTGATAAACTATTTTTTTCACAAATCAAAAAATACTTGTATTGTTCCAAAGAAACAGGTACGATTTCATGGAAGAATGTGTCTTAAACATGAGGCTAGAGCAAAGAGAATTTTAACATCTTCGTATTAGTTTATCAATTCTATATATTTTCCAAACGGAATAAAAATTTAAATTACTGATCAAAGAAGAAGAATAAATTCCCATAAAAAGCTACAAAAGTTTTAAGACGTTCTCGAACGCCAGCAGTAAAAAAGGATCTGCAGTAATAATCATTATTATTGGTCGGCTCTTATAATTATGTAACCTAAATAGAGAGACAAATTTTAAACAACTGGGTTGAATATGGTAGTAATTTGGTATTTTAAATACGTTAAGGGATGTTAATGATATTCAAAACAGATAAATACTGGAGAATACTGAAGGTTCACTGGCAAGACAATAACAGCAGTGAAGCGCCTACTTCCCGATTATCTTCGAAGGAAGGATATCCTATAACAACCGGAGAGTTAAAATTTGGGATATTAAGTATATTTTCTTCTTTGTTAATGATTAGAGTTTATAAAAAATTATTAGACGATGTGATCCCCAATGATACTGGTATATCAAAGCAGCTTTTTTGAAGCCTCATCATATTCTCAGACCTCTAAATAGACGGAAGTCAGTAACAACAGTTTTTTTTTAGCATGGACTTTGAAAGAGAGTTCTATGCCTAAAAAAACATCTTTCCAAATATGCTGGTATTCTAATTTGACATTGAACAGGACACTAGTTTGATTAGAAATAAATGGACTCAGAGAAATCAGTTATTAGAGGAAGAATAGTATCAGCTCTTTGAAAGACCATAATGCTTCATGTTTCCCACTCACACTATATTTTTTAATAATCAAAAAGAACTCATTGAATGATTGCATCTCATATGACTGAAAAGAGCAGTAGTTTTACCAGTCCTAAATCTGATAGAATCTTTGATGATTAGCCACACATATCCTTCTAGAAGTTTTAATGTTTGATAAAAATTATTGTAGAACTCATGTGGTCCAAAATGGATATTGTGGTATCAAAACAGTAGTATGACAGGAGAGAGTAAACTATGAGAATAAATATAAACAAATGTTAAAAGAAAATCTTAGTTGGACAGTAGTAATAAACAAGAAAATTTTTATTAAACAAGTTGCGGTATCGGAACAAACTCTAAAACATTCAAATTATCTTTATAGCTATAGTAGTACTGTGATTATAAAAACTATGATGATGGTCTGACTTGATCATAAACTGGTACCTTTACTTCAGAAAAAAAAATCAGGCCTTTTCAGATCAAATATCTCAGGAACTGATTTTGATTCACATTGAGTAATGATATTATTAAATGAATTGTTATTCAATGCATGAAAATTGGATAAAAGTACACCTATTTTTAAAAGTTCTGAGTCCATCATTTGTCTTGGCTAGTAGCAAAATATGTTAAATTAGGATGAAAAACAATTTTTTTTTTTTTAATTAGTCATTTCTTGTTCTTCGTAGATTAGACCCAGAAAGCAACAGCCAATGCATAGTCCCTTTCCTCATAAGCCTATTAATTTTGTAACAAGAAAGAAATTGATTGGTATGCTATAATTTGAATCAGGTTCCTTTAACCTCAATCTGCAAGACTATCTTGCTCTCAATAAGAGCATTACACTTAACTCCCTTAGGGTAGCCTATAAATTCTTACTTATATTATGAACAGCAGTATATAGGTCTACATTATTTTTTAACACTTCTAATCCAAGATATCTCTAAAATATCTGTTTAATAACTACCTGGTCAATGTTATGCCAATTCATGACTTAACCTTAAAATCAACTGAGGAAAGTTTTTCAAGACAGATTAACAAAATTTATTTATATTTTTTTTTTATTTTTCAGTATGGAATTACATTACAAAATGAGTTAAATTAAAGTGATCTTATATTTTTTTTATAATAGTTACTTTTCAGTTTTATTCAATATTAAACAAGAGTTGAAGCACTGGAATATGCTAAATTAAAATAACAAAAATAATAATAATAAAGTAAATATCTAACATAACATACAATAATAATTTACAAAAATTAATCAAACCTATGAAATTCTGAATTCATGTTATTTCATAAACTTTCATTTTTTTTTTGTAAGTCTTTCTATAAATGAAGCAAAGTATATTCCATTAGAGTGCAATCGTATTAATTTATCTTGGTGACTATAGAAATACCAAAAATATTAATTACTACAACAAATTAAAAATTAAATCTGTATAAACCATGACTGGTTTTATTAAGATGTCACAAAAAATACAAATAAATTATAAAAATATAATGTAATTCATAATACATTCTCTTCAAATACTATACCCAAAACCTATATATATTTAATAATCAATTTCAATACTGTAAATAATATAAATTACTAATGATTGCATTAACGGGGAAAGTTAGTTAAGAAAAAAATATTATTATTTTCTAAGAAACATTAATAGGTAACTGAAATTATGATTTTACAAGATAATGTATGATTAATAAAATATTATTATATTAAACTAAATTTTATGCACATAGCAGAAAAATAAGAAATCATCCTTAAAACAGTTACGACCTAGTTAATCCATATTCAATAACTTTTATTTTTGTAGAAATTATAAGAACTATTACTAAAGTGTCTCTAAGATTGGTTAAAGTAACAGTGATTAGTAGTAAGGAAAAGTAAGGATGTGTTCCTCATGAAATAATCAAGTTCACTTTCCTCCTTTTAAGTTTATTAATTTAAAGTGCTACTAAAAAATTTCAAAAAATGCCTTTGAGCTGTAACAGATCTCAACCCATTTATTTCCTTATCAATACTCTCAACAATTGGGTGAGAACCAAAAAGTAAGTAATACTTTGAAGGATATAATAACGATTTGAAAGTTAAAAACCTGAAAAGAATATTGAGAAGGAAGAACAATGTCTATTTAACTCTTAACCACAAAAAAGAAATAATTTATATTTACAAAAAATATATAGAACCCTTTATATTCCTTTAATATTAATTATTTAATAAAATGTTAAAAATAACGTTAAAGCTCTGATGACTATTAAATGTTAATTTTCAAAATTATAAACAACAAATAATTGTATTATCACCAGGCAACTAAATTTCAATTGATACATAATGGTTGATACCATACATGAACATAGCATGTATGAATGTGTCCACTTAATATATTTTTAAAAATTTAAAAATCAACAAACTAGCTTTGGAATTTTTCATATCATTACACATTTATCAACATAATTTCCCAGGGGTGACTACTCTGTAGATGCTGAGGACACTCCAACAACATACTTTACAGCAAATACAAAAGCAGCTACACCAACAAGAACAATAATATTTGAAAGGGCAGGATGCAATGGTGATGACGGCTGGTAAGATATTGGAGTCACGACAGATTGTGGACCAGAAGTACGTGCAGCATCAGCAGCAGCACGCTTCTCTCTAGCTTCTAACTCTTTTTCGATTTCCTAAGACATGGAATATCAGTAAATGAAATGTTACAGATGCAAATATATGCTAAATACTTAATGATAATTACCCAAGATATTAATTTAAAAACATAACTTTTTATTTTGGTGCTGGTGCTACAAATATTTAGAGCTACTCTTCATCAAAAAAATCACACCATAAATTTTGATCTCTTTCGAAGCCTAACCCACATTTCATTTTACTTATTTTGACAGGATTAATTGACAAATAAGTTCATGAGGGACAGTATAGATTATTTATTCCATTTTTACTCACTAAATGCCAATTAACAAAGGATTAAAAGGTTTTTCTTGATAGATTAGGAAAGCTTTCCCCGTACATCAGTTTCTTTGTTGCTCATATATTTCTCTGTTTATTCCAGCCTCAATGAGTCATTTAAGCTGTGATGATTCCGTCAGAATAATGACCTTCATGAAAGGAGGAAAATCATATCATTACATTTTTCTTTTTTCATTTTTCAGTATCAAGGTAAAGAAAGACTGGGAATCACTTAACATGACCAAATACAGAAATTCAAAAATCACTAAACCCATTGAAGATTGTTTTCTTAAAATGTAAGCGCTCATTGTGGTGTTCGAGGGATAACAATCTCAGAGTCAACCGTTAGAAGACTGAGAGGGTCCAAAGGCCTCTAAAAGGGCCTCTAGTTACTGCAGAACACCGTAGACAGAGACTAAGAAGAAATGGAAAATATCTTATTTGTTTGTTAGGCAAGGGTGGCTCTAAACAGTCCAGAAGGCAATAGAGTATGAAGAAGGCCTGGGGAAAGGTACAGTCACTGTTGTGTGTCAGAAAACAAAGCCATATCATGATAAGGTGGCATTTCTTAAAAAAACATCTGCAGGACCAGTGTCCCAGTCAATCATAAATAGGTAATAATAAATAAATTAATAATAAATAAATAGGTAATAAATAAAAATATATGGCTGGAAATTCAGATGACCATTAAGTTCTTCAAAAATCTACTAAACAGTCGATTCATTAATGTTATTACCACTCCATACTTTTCATCTGATGGAAAGTAGATCATAACTACAGTGATGAAGATAAAACTAAATAAATTGGAAGCAAAGTCGAAAAATGGCCAATAGAGCCAGGCCACCAGTTCTTTAAATTTTTACGATTTATTTTTATTTTTTTTAAATAAATAAAAGGGAAATTCTACAATATAAGAGTATTGAGTATTCACGCACCAACTGAAGCTGCTAATGATGAAGAAAAAGATCTTTTCTATGATCTCCTTGAAAGAACCCTCGATACCTGTCCAAGACATGATGCAAAAATAGTAGTAGGAGACTTCAATGCTAAAATTGGGAAAGAAAATATTTATACCCCTACGATTGGAAATCATAGCCTCCACAGTATGAGTAATAATAATGGTGTAAGAGTTATAAATTTTGCATCAGCCAGAGACCTTGTAGTTGGATCAACCCTCTTTCCACACAAAGATATCCATAAAGGAACATGGATCACGCCAGACAGGAATACGTTCAATTAAATTGATCATATACTTACAGACAAAAGACACAGAACCAGTCTACTAGATGTTAGAGTCTACAGAAGTGCGAATCTAGACTAGGATTATTACCTCTCGATAGCTCACTTCAAAGAAAGGATCTGCCGACTAGGTTCTGAAAATACCCAAAAACACCATAAGAAGAACTTCAACACACGGAAGCTCATAGACCCAGATGTGTTAAACCGATATTCGATAACACTGGACCTCAACCTCTGGACTAGTAATGTGAAGGATAATGCAGTCGAAGAACAATGGCAACCTCTCTCCAGGGTAATAGAGGAAACAGCAAATAATATCCTGGGACCAATCAAGAAGGAACCACGATCTCAGTGGTTTGATAGGGAATGTGAGGCTGCAACTCAAAGAAAGAATGAAGCCTACAGAGCAATGACCCAATGAGAGACAAAGAGGAAGGTTGAAGAATATAGTAGACTCCACAGAGAAGAAAAAAAGTTACATCGGCAGAAAGAGAAACTACGAAAGGGAAGAACTCCAAAGGATCGAGGAAGTGCATGATGCCAAAGAAATTAGGGATTTTTTCTGTAAAGTAAATAAGTGGAGGAAACCATTTGCACCCCATTTGACCTATTGTTATGACGATGATAACAATCTCTTGACCAATATGCCAGAGATCTTAACACAATGGAAAAACTACTTCTCAGAACTTTTAAAGAATAATAGTTCACCCACTACTGAAAATAATGAAATACCCCTCGAAATAGATGAAGTTGAGTGGGAACCTCCAGATGAGGAAGAAATTATAGATTCCATGGATAAACTGAAGAAAAATAAAGCCCCAGGGCATGATGGAATCCCTGCAGAGCTCCTTAAATATGGAGGAAGTGAGGCAGTGAAGGCTCTTCAGAATATACTGCAGACTGTTTGGACGGGGGTGATAATGCCTTCTGGATGGAACAAATCTATAATCCACCCAATACAGAAAAAGGGTAATCCCCTGAAGTGCTCAAACTACAGAGGTATCTCCTTACTACCCACTGGCTATAAAGTCTTCTCTAACATCATATTCCAACGCCTATCACCATACGCTGAGAGAGTGTTGGGCCCATATCAAAGTGGTTTCAGACGTGGTAAATCCACTACTGACCCAATTTTTACACTCAGAACTATCCTGGAAAGAGGGCACGAATATAATATTAAGACTCATCACCTATTTATAGATTTCAAGTCAGTATCAACAGGGAAAAGCTCTACCAAGCCATGGGAGAATTGCAGATACCCAGAAAGCTAATACGGCTGGTTAAACTGACAATGAAAACTGTCTTATGCTCAGTTCGTATAAGTGGAGAGCTTTCAGCAGAGTTCAACGCCTCAGGAGGAGTAAGGCAAGGAGATGCTCTCGCCTGCCTCCTCTTTAATATCGCCTTGGAGAAAGCAGTAAGGGACACAGGTATACAGACCGATGGCACCATATTTAACCAACAAGTTCAACTTTTAGCCTATGCTGATGATATAGACATCGTAGGACGCTCCTTCCAGGTAGTCAAAGAAGCTTTCTTGGCACTGGTGGAATCAGCTGGAAGACTCGGGCTTAAAGTGAATTAATCAAAAACTAAATATATGGTGACGGGAGATAAACCGAACCCAAATGAAAGCGTTTCATTTGGAGAGTATACTTTTGAAAAGACTGCAGACTTTATATACCTAGGATCAATGGTATCGCAGGATAATGATGGTGGAGCTGAAGTAAAAAGAAGAATAATATCTGCCAACCAATGCTATTTTGGCCTACAAAAACTTATAATTGGACATACGCTCTCAAGACAGACAAAACTCCACCTTTATAAAACTACAATTCGTCCTGTTCTGATGTACGGTTCAGAAACCTGGACTCAGACAAACACAAGTGAACAGGACCTCCTGACTTTTGAAAGAAAGATCCTGCCAAGGACATTTGGTAGACTATGTGAAAATGGTGTATGGAGAAGACTTAAAAATCAAGAGGTTTATAATCACTTTAATGAATTAAACATCGTCCAGGTCATTAAACTGGGCAAGTTGCGGTGGGACGGACACTTGGCGCGAACGGAGGGTGAAATGCCAAAGAAAATACTAACTGAGCCCCTCCATAGAGCAAGAAAAAGAGGAAGGACGAAACTGAGATGGGCCGACGGAGTGGCGGCTGATGCAAATGAATTCCTGGGGGTCAGGAACTGGATGGCAGCTGCCCAGGACCGTGAAGATTGGCGGAGGCTTTTGATGGAGGCCAGGACCCTCCATCTCTGGGTTGTAGCGCCATGAGAAGAAGAAGATTTTTATTTTTTTAAGCTCTCCTTCATTTGTTTGCTGACCTGCTTCCTTTGATCTTCAGTCAAAGTTTATCAACTCCTCTTGAGCCTTCCCTCTACTTGTAACCCTTCCAACTTTTCTGAATCATTCCTAAAATCCTTAATCGACATTCTAGTGGTCTTCTTCCTCCAGAAGCAGTCAAACATCTCTAAGGATAATCTGTTTATCTATTTTGTTAATTCTTCATAGATGTCTGATAAATGTCAGCCTGCTCCTCCACACAGTATCTGAGGTTCTTCCCACATTCTGGTATACTTCTCAAATGTTCAGTCCAAAGGGAAAGAACTTAAGGTTGCAGTTCATCAAGAGACCACTGGTGGTACAGGTACAGTTAATTCCCAATTATACAGGATAATCACTGGAATGTTGAACAAGGATAATTCAAAATACTGGTTGGCAAATAAAAAAAATAAAAAATTAAAATAAATAAAAAGGGAATTTATACATAGTCTACATTTTCATTTTAAAAACTTTATAAAGCAACAACACAATGGAATAAATTGATTGACTAGACATGGTTTTAAACAATAAATAGATAGCTCATTTTTTGGATTTAAAAAATAAATAAATAAATAAATAAATCCAGTTGACAGGCACCAAGGATGACTGACCTAAATATGGAAAATCAGGAGTTTAGTCAATGATGGCAGATTCATAATAGTGATACTGTAATTAATTAATCAAATATTAGTAATTTGAGTTATTGAAAAGTTAGAATCAACATAAATACATTTGGACAATAAATAGCCAATGTATTTCACACGCTGTTTAACATTTTTGTAAGGAATGGTCCCATTCACTGGTAACCTTTTCAATTAAAACCTAATAATGAGAAGATTTGAGGATACATTATTTTTTGAATGTAAGATCTTAATTATATAAAAAAAATATTACCTATGTAAGTATCACAAATTTTAATCATTTACTATTTATTACATACCTCAACAAGCGAGGGAAATTGCTCTTTAAAAATGCTATCAGCCAGGTTAAAACTCAGACTCCTATATGCTAATTGCCTTTTTTCATAATCTGATGTTTCAATACTTCCTAATGTTGGGCTAGTCTCCAACTAAAACAAAAATGTGAACAAAGAGGGTTAAGTTAAGTAAGTTTCATTGATCACATATTTAATACAATTAGAGCCGATGATAATGCTTAGAAAAATAAAAAAATAAGTACTTTGAAGATGTTAAAAACCAAGAAAATTAACAAAAACTGCTTTACCATGAAACTCAGAAGTCCGGTTAAAATAGTTGAAACAGACCAGGCTGGATTCCAGGTATCTGGGTGGAAATCACTGATGGAGAGGCATAATCTGGTATTTACTTTAAATCTGGGGGGAAAAAAAATCAGCTAATCAATATTTAATCAGATCTAAACAATTATAAGCAGCATTTAAAATTTAAATGCAAGGCCCATAAAGATAGACCATGTTAATTTATATTCCTTAAATTTTTATTTAATAATTCAAAAAAAATAAATATTATAGGCGACATGCCTTTGTCGATTTAATTCGTCGAATAAATATAAAAGAAAAAGCGATAGAATTTCATCAGGGAAACAATATTTTACATCGAATAACACTTAATAAAATATTTAAATAATTTCTTTTTTGTTTTTCATTAAATTATTTAATAATAGGAACAATCAAACGATCTCTCATTGACATTTTATTACATTTGGTTTACTCGTAAGAATAAACAAATGATAATAAACTCAAAATGAAATGCGGGGAACAAGTGCAAAAGACCCGTTTTTTCAATAGACAATTAAGTGTGCAGAGTCAGAACTGAAACCATATTCATTTAGTAAAGTAGTAGTCATGGGTTCACTTAATTTTCCTACAAAGGGCAGTTTAGCATACAAAAAACAGGATTTGTTTTATACAGCATGCTACAAAACAGCATTTTACAATATTGCATTTTACTACTAAGAAATAAAATTTTGACCAAGAACTAAATAGAATTCAAAACAGACTAGTTAAATTTTACACACACATAAAAAAAAAAAAAAAAAAAAAAAAAAAAAAAAAAAAAAAATAAAAAAAAAAATAGTACCTGCCATTTGGAGTCATCATGTATATACTAGGAGGTTTAAATGGAAACTCCCTGGGAAATACCAATTTCCCATGATACATTCCTCCCTCATAAGGTGTTTTTTCAGGTCCGATCACAACGTAATGCCTAAACAGTAAAAAGTGTTAAGGCTACAAATAAAAGAATACAAAAATAAAACAATACTAGCATATAATCAATCATGCTTCATGATAGTTAAATAAAATAGAACATGCATAAAATTATAAAATTACTATGTCAGTCTTGAATTCTTAATTAGAATCATTAAACTTGGAAATTTTTAGAGAAATAATTGAAAGAAATTGAAGATTTCATGGAAAATTAAAGTTTAAATATGATAAATTGTAACTTAAGGAGTTCTAGAAAAAATTGAGATTGATCTATTTTATATCATACCATCAACCAGCAACTGCATCTTGACAAAATACAAAATAATTTAAATTAATAATACTTAATACTAAATTCCAGAATGAAGGAATACCAGCAAGAAGATAAAAATTGTTAAAAACTAATCAAGTGATTAATACAATATTCCACACAAATTTAGTGTTGCTACTTTATCTAATGATGTTTTAACAAACATCCCATTTCAAACAATTAAAGTCAAAGAAGCTTACATTTTTTCAAGTCTAGTTTATTTTTACCTTTCAAATGACATTCTTTTTTAAGGAATTCAATGTATATTGAAATACGCCAAATAACATCAACTATGACAGTAAATTAATTATGATGAAAATTCTTTTCTCTTTCTAGCATATAAATAATATGTAATTGTTAACTATGATAAGATCTTACAGATATGTAAAAAAAATAAAACAAAAATTACATTGAAAATGAACAGGAACTACTATTGACATTTACTGATGTCATCAACATTGTAGTAACAGAACCAGGCATTTGACATTCACATCAATTTAAAAAAATATATCAAACAAGTTTCAAATGATGACAAGAAAACAGAAATCATGCTCTAAAATTTTAAAATACATCAAAAGGAAATCATATATCAATCTATTACAACCTATTAGTTTCCTTTAAAAAAAAAATAGACTACAGAATATATAGAAGAGGTTATGGTTACATAAAATCAAATATTGTATACCATTCTAATATATTTGATGGTAGGGGCTCAGCAAGTACATATGGAACAGGATCTCTCTTCAGTCTTATGTAGTCTTGTTTAAGTCTGGATGTAGCAGAGTTTGGTTTTCTAGACATGCTTTAGCATATGATGAATAAAAATCTTATATCAAGACAAAACACCAACAAGTTTTTGAATAAAGAGAGATGTCACTTTAATAAAAAAAAAGTGAAAGAGAAAGTAAACGCCAATAAAATCACGAAAAGAAGAAAACACCGAATAATAGAAATTAAACAATCATAACTTTTACTAAATTAATCATGTTCATTAACTACCACTTTAAAGTGTAAGTAATAATAAACAATGAACAATAAACGTAATCTACAAGAACAGTAACCATTACGAAGTAACAGCTGTTTTGGAACAGCTTATCTTTTGGAGGCTAGAGGGGGTGGGGATTGCACCAGATTTGACGTTTTTAAGTTTAACCTTCAGTGATATTGGGTACACTTTTTATTAACTTTATTATTTTGTGACTATGTCACTTAGGTCCGTCGTGTCCAGGTTTTGGACACATGGACGGGCTATATTACGAGGTTGTAGGTACGATTACAACTGGCGCAGTAAAATTTTCGCTCATAATTTGCGGACAGAGTCCCGAAGTTCTCCATCTTCTGGAGTTCAAAAACACTACGAAAATGCTAGAAAAATATTCGCAAACAACATTCTCAGAAGAGTTACAAATCCAGTGTCATCTGATTTAAGAAAACGCACAACTCAGCAACTGCTTTATGGCAATTCAACTCCATTTTTCGCCTTCGTTGGAATAAGTCTTGCCTCAGGAAGTATTATCAGTAAAGAAGATGAACTTGAGGGACTCTGTTGGGAAATTAGGGTTTGTATTAACCCCTTTATTGATTTTAAGTTATAACAGAATCTTGGAACTAAATGGTAATTTTATAACTGAAATATTCCATTTTGAAGCCGAAAGATTTAAAATTTTGGTTGTTTTCCCTTAAAGAACTAATTCGTAAAGTGGTCTTAACCATCTCAGTCATTTAAAGGCCATTTTCAAATGTGTCACCCAAAATATTGCTTTGCCTAATAGTTTTCACATTCAGAAATTGATGTTTTTGACATTACTCCCAATTTGAAGTGATTATTTGTTCTTATCTTACTTAATATACAGTTCAGTTGTATTTATTTAATTGCCAAAAGTCAAGGCGACCCACTGATCGCGTCTAACCATTATAATCATCCTCATAATTATTATTTGATGTATTATTTTTTTTTTTCCTTCAGGGATTTTCCAAAAAAAATTTTAGCTGATTCAACCTAGCTTTATTATGTGTTCATTATCTTTATGTTCCCTATTGTTATATTGCTACTTTTTATTAACTGCAGTACAAATATTCAATATAAGTGTTATAGGAAGAAAAATATTTATATTGGAAAGAATGTCATAAATTTTAGGATGATTTGTTCAAATTTTAATCAATTTACTTTATTTTGGAAATAAAACAAATTATCAATTCTTTAAACATCTACTTTTTCTTTTTTTATTAAATACAATTATTTTTATTTTAAATCTAGGTTTTAATTACAAATATTTCATCAATTTAATCAACTTTTTCTCCTCTTTTGATTTTGATTGTTCTTTATATTTTCATGATAAGCATTGTTATGGCTGAAATAATGATTTGTCAAAATAGAAATTCTCCTATAATTCTTTATAATTTACCATATTTAGTAGTCAAAAACCCACCTCTCTTATTGTAATTAGCTTTTATTAGCATTATTAAAGCTATGAAATAAGCAAAATTTATTTATATTATTATGATTTCCAGGAAGCCGTTGAGCGGATGCAGGACTCTCTTTTTGAAGCTGAATCAGATTTATTTAATCCTGAAGAAATAATTGATCTAAAAAAATTTGCTATTGGTCCATTTCTTAAAACGGGATCAAATGCAGCAGTGTACGCTGCTAGAAAGTCAATAACAAAAGGTACATTTTATATTGTTTTTTAATAGATTAGCACCTGCTGCTTTGATTTTTATTTATTTTTTCCCAATTCCCTAAAGCTCTTGCAGTTTAATATCTAAAAAATTCAAAAGATAGTTTTGTTTTCCTGAAGGCTATGTTAGAATAATATAATATATTATCCTATCATATTATTATATTATAATGTGTTAAATTATATGATTGGATAATGTGTCCATGATCTTTTATGGTTAATCATACTCTTTCATTCAGTACAGAATTTAATCCTGATCGGGCAATGGGTGTTATTCATTTCACTGACTGCAACTGTAGTCCATTAGGGGAATTCATACTTATTTTTTGAGCTTAATAACTTTTTTTTTTTTTAATAGCAGTTTATTTTAAAATTCTTAAGTAATTTGGATGTTAGGAACATATTTGACAAGCTATGTAGTTGTTATCATCATTGAACTCCTCAGTTTCTAAGCATCTTAATTGGACTGTGCTGTCTCTGTTTTCTATTTTCGGATTAATTGCTACAACATAAGTCAAACAGAACTTTTGTATAGTCCAAGAAACAGTAGGAAGATTGTTCTTTATATGTTAATTATAGTATAGTAAAATTTATTGTTAAATTATGTGATGTCTTTTATTTTTGAGGTAAATAATAAGACATCTCTTAGATGAGCTTATAACATCTGCAAAGAAAAATTAATGGATTAATTATTCATGAATGAGAACTAATAGTTTTTTTTTTGTTCTTATTTATTTTTTATCAGGGTATTTGTATAACATGTATTTTCAAATTACATGAGTCCAAAAATTTGATTTGAACAAAAAAAAATTATTACCTAATAAATATTTGCAAATAAATTGTAACAATAATAGCAATAAGCAAATATAATTTACATGTAACAAATAAAAGATATAAATAATTGTATTCTATTTTAGCTGAAATATTTAAATGTAAATACTTCATAGTTTGCTTTTGATTGTGAAGCAGTTTATTACTATAAATGATGTTCAAACTTTATTTTACTTTTCATTTTTGATTATCATCTCTAATAACCTGTCAAAATTTTCTACTGGGAAATTTCTTCATGGGAAATGAAGAAAATATTGATAACTCTTATCTTAATTGGAAAATCAGTGTATAGCATCTATTCTGTAGGTTTTAATGATTAAAAAAAGTTTCAATAATTGACAATCATGATGAATATTTTTTATCTATATATATAAATATATTTATCATTTTTCACATGATGCATTTATTATGTTTTTTTTTTTTTTTTCAAAGTAATTTATAATTATTTTGTATTAAAGTTGCATCATATATATTGTTAGCACTCCTAAACGATAATAAAATTAGTCATTTCACACTTACAGTTTTATTTAATTTTATATTTTGTTTTATATTTTCATGTACTCCCCTATTAATTTAAACTAGCATCCCCGTCACGGCTTCACTCTCTCTCGTCAATATATAACTAATAATTGAATTTTTATTTGTTTATCGATAAAAATCATTTATTGAAATATGCAATATGAGCATTATTTCTTTAATGATATTTACACACTATGAACTCATTTTTAACCAGGTTAGAACTGTACTGAATAGGTATTTGAAAATTATGTAAAATTATAATTGGGTATCTAATGTTTAATTTTAATATATGAGTTGGTTGTCCACATGGACAGAGACTATTAAAAAAACTCTTGCGGACAATAAAATGCATTATCAGTGCTTACAACTAAAGGCCCATGAATCATATTTTTACACACAATATCAAAAAGCAAAGGACTGACATTTGATTTAGTAATAATTTTTATTTTGCAGAAATAATATTTTTGATTTCAACTGGTTAAATTTTAATCTCTAACCATAAGTTATCATCATAGGTATACGATAGTGTGACAGTCCTTTTTTCTGCTACTCAAAATTGTACCTTTAATTTTTATTATTGTAAATTTTATCATAGCTAAACCTTCCTATAACTAAAAGCTGCAGTTAAAATTTGGTATAAATGGGTTCAGTACTTTAACCATTGTAAACTCTATTGCAGAATGGTGCTAACCACATATTCTGAGATTTTCAAATATCACTGGGATCCACATGTCCCACCATATATTTAAATATTTTTTAATAATTAAATTGGATATAAGTAAATTATATTATCAATTTCAAGCTCCATATAACACCATGCCTTTGTAACCTCTCATGTAGTATAGCGCTTGCCCCCTATCGATGAATTTTCAAACTTCACTGTTATCCACATATTAACGCTTTTTTAATAACAAAACAAGTCAAAATCAATAGATTTTATTATTGCTAAACCTTCCTGGTTCTATAAATATGATGTGGTTAAAATGTGGTACAGATTGGTTCCGTAGTTTTCGTGGTTAGTGATCACAAACTAATAATGGCTTGTCCTTTTTATGTAATAGTACAGAAGAACCTCGATAATCCGAACCTTTGTAATCTGAATGCCGTTTTGGAAGAAATAAAAATAATCAGAATCGTAAGCACAAACTGAGAGAGGGAAGGGGGAGTGTTGTTATTGTGTTATTGTGCCTGTGTTGGTTTTTGCCTTCGGTCGCTCTCTAACCGCTAAAGTACAATCTGAATGCTGTTTACCTCAGTTGATCACGCTAAAAAAAATCCTTGATTTAGCAGCCAAAAAACGTTCTTCAACCTTAGTTCAGATAAAAATGACTATTTTCCAAATGTTTTGTTTTCTTTAATTTCTTTATCTTTTGGTAATCCGAACGATTTGATAGTCCAAACCACCCCCCGGTCCTAATTAGTTCGGATTATCGAGGTTCTACTGTATAGATATAAGATGAACACAAATAATCTAATGATCGATAATTTTCATTTCATAGAGTTTTAAATAACATTAAACATAATAATATATATTTAATATTATATTATAAATAAATAAATATTTTTTCATTGTAAAACTTGTGATTCCGTTGCAGTTCATTCAATTTCTGAACTTTATTTTATCTTTCTAGTACCATTTTAATATTATTTAAAACATTGCCATTGACCTTTTTTTTTTTTACCTCTTAAGGCTACAAAGTTTTGAATGATTATTACCTCTATCACCTAATTTTCTACCATTCCTAGTATTGGTATATTTCATCAATAGTTTTATTTGTTTCAGATTATGATAAAGCTGAACAACCTGCTGTAACTTTTGATACAAAGTCACATATTTCTTCATTCCCCTTTGCCTTAAAAATGATGTTTAATTTTGACATTGAGTCAAATGCAACATCCATTTTACGAGCTATGTTACGAGAAACTATTCCAGCACGATTTCGATTTGTTTCTAACGAATTCGCACCCTGGATGCAGAGGTATGCTTCAAATAGATAGTTCCTTTAAATATATTTTTACCAATGTGTTCATTGTTTGTGCACATATTTTTCAATGAAAACTTCAAATTTAGTTTCATAATTATTTTCTATTATGTACTTTCAAGGAGTATATATAACTATGTGTGAATAGTGTGTAAGGTTAATTTTTGGGTTATGAATATCACCAGATCCCCTTTGTATATATATTTTTATTTGTTTCTCATGAGCTAAGTTATGTGGCTATTATATGGATACTATGATGTGATTATTGATTCTTCATAGACTTAACTGTAGACTAATTATTGTTTATAATTTTTTTATATTTATTTATTTTTTTTTTTTTTTTAGCATGTATGAAAATTTAACAGTTCTTCCTCCTCATCCCAATATAGTTATGATGCATTGTGCTTTTGTTGATTTCGTACCAGAACTTCCCAGTAGCAAACATGAATTTCCTGCAGCATTACCTCCAAGAATAAATCCAACTGGGTTTGGTCGTAACAAGACTTTGTTTCTTTTAATGAAGAGGTAAGAAATTTATGTTATTACTGGTTGCTTATTCGTAGAAAATGCTTTTAGAAATATTAGTGTCAATATTAAGAGCTTATGATGAGTTAGGAATATTAAAAATATTATTTGATACTCCATACGTTTTTTGGATTAATATTTTGATAATATTACGCCGAATCCACACCAATGCCAACATTGTTCGCAAACAAAATTTGAAGGAACAAATTTTCATGAACAATTATTCATTGAAATGTTCGTGAACATGCTACATCCACACTAAGCGAACAACGTTTAGTAACAATTGTATCTAGGAAGATCTCATTTTGTACAGTGTTCTGGCGACTATTATGAATTTGGAAGCGGCTTCAGCAAGAAGAAAAAGAAGATGGTGGATAAAAAAAAAAAACAGCAATATCTGGTGTTCATTTGTACAAGAGATGATGATTCCCGGGCAATTTACACTCCACCAGTAACTTTTGACAGCTAGTTAGTTATGTAACCTAAATAACAAGCAGCATAAAATAAATTTTGCTTTGCAGTTTCCTCCAGCGAGGCTAAAGTAAAACTGAGGTGATGGAGTTGGAAAGGGGTGGTGGGGTCGGCTACAAACATTTCTTCCTTTTGAGGTTTACTGCCTCCTTGTGGAACACTCTTTTTTGTTCACAAACAGTGTTATTTCATCATAAATTTCTTACCAACGTTCGTGATGTTTAATTTCCAATGAACAATTCCAGTAAAGTTTGTGCACAAACAATGTTCGTGTTGGTGTGGACCCGGCCTTATAGGTGCTCTGCAATATCTAAAAGAAATGTAATTCAAGAAGCCTTAAAATATTGTAAATGATGGGTCTCACTATCTATTATAAATTTACTCAGTCTACACTATTGTTCAGAAAACTGAAAGTAAGAATTAACAAAACTGTAATACTTGCCACTGTTTTTTATGGATACACGTACCTGCTACTCTTAAGAAAACTATAAGTCCAAATATATATATATATATATTTTTTTTTTTTTTTTCTAAAATAAAGTATTGCATAGTTTTTGACCTGAAGATGGATGTCTTGCATCGAGAATTTAAAATGTGGCTAGTAAATATAATTGAAGTTATAGCATCATTGTTACTGCAATGAGCATGCCAAGTTGTTGATCTGGGTGACAAATGTATCAATAATAGAATAACTACTTCTAAACTGATAAGTGAAAGTACTTAGGATAGAATTAATTTAATAGTTTGTCTATTATTTTAAAAATTAAAATACAAATTATTTTAGTGTCCACAATCAGTCCACATATAATTACCCCTTTTATTATCATATTTGTTGTGAACTCACCATCCTTAACTCATTAGTATCTAATGTCGACAAATTTATTAAGAGAATTTAGTGATTTCTTCAATCCATCCCTACTTGGTTGCCGTATTGCATTTTATGTTATTGCTCTTAAAAGTTTTTTTATCTTTGAATCTTGTTATTCATCGAAATGGTGTTGTAAAATGGAGCTAATTTTTGAATGAAAAAGTAATGTTTTGCATATATATATATATATATATATATGTATGTATGTGTGTGTGTTCAAGTTCTGTTGGTGTCCCTAGGTTCGAAAATTTCCAGACAGTTTCCTAATCCTCTTCTATAGAAATATCAAAAATGTATCGAACTAACTTCAAATCACATCTGATACATCTCAATTGTGATTGAGGTTAATAGATAATTGAGGTACCCTTTCGATATTTCACACAAGAATGTGAAAATTGTAAGTACATTTTTTTAAATTAGGTTTTTGAGTTTTGTTACTTTAGAAATACGTGTGCGATACGTATCCTTGATCATGTTTTAATCAATTTTTTTTTTTTTTTACTTGTTAGTATTTTCCATGGTATATTAACCTTTATTTTTTACATTCTTAATGAGGCTATTATTTTATTTATTTATTTATTTTATTACCTCCTCCATGCTGTCAATATAAACAATATTTTGAATTCCTTGATTACTTTCTGTTATTTCTAAATGCCTTGTGATTTAAAACCTATCTTTAAATAAATAAAGTTTTATTTAAAGAAATAAATTTTTAACCTGGTTAAAATTGCACTAAATAATTGTTTGAAGATTACGTAAAAGTGTAATCAGTCATCCAACTTTTAATTTTAATGTATGAGTTGGTAATCTAGATGGTCAGAGACTATCAAGAAATACTTACAGATAATGGACTACAGTATCAGTCTTTACAACTAAAAGGCCCATGAATCATATTGTTATGCATAATATCAAAAAGTGAAGGATCAATTTGTTTTTATTTGGCCTAAATAATGGTGTTGATTTCATCTGGTTGGATTTTAATTTCTAACCATAAAAGTATATGACATAGTGGCACATCTCTTTTCTGCTATTCAACATTGTACATTTAAATTTTATTGTATGAATAGCGTTCTGATTATAAAAAATGTTGTATCGTAATATATTATATGCTAGCATCCCCCGTAAGTATTTATTATTGTAAATTTTACTATTGCTAAACCTTTTTAGAACTATGAAAATGATGCAATAAGATTTGGTATAATGATGATGTGGTTAAAATTTGGTAGAGATTGGTTCAGTAGTTATTGTGGTTAGTGATCACAAAAGAAAACTGACTTGTCCTTTTATAGAATAGTATAGCTAATATAGATTAGATAATTGTTTCTGGTTTTATTAGAATAAAGTTAGTAAAAATATTGAATTTACAAAAACATTATTTGCTTCAAATGAAAAAACTTAAAACATGGTATGCCATATCACAAAATTTGAGCTTTTAGTTTATCTTGCGCATTTAAGCAGGATATATTATTGTATTCTATTATATACTGCCCCACAAAAAAAGTGACACAAATAAAAATATTCAAATCTTTCCTTCCCATTGGAATTGTTTTGACATTCAATGTTTTTTTTTCAATTAACATTGAAAGTTTTTAGTGATGATGCTATAGATATGAAGGAAACCTTCTGAAATTAACATTGAACGTTTTTAGTGATAATGCTATAAATATGATGAAAATTCTTGAAATTACCCAGCAATATTCGATCATAGTTCATTTTTTATTTGTTTGGGATCACTTCATGTGTACTAACAACAAATAGAGCAGCAGGCTGTTTTACAATAAATTATGTTTTCCTCTTAACACGTTAACTGTGATACATGTCTCCGGGGACATGTAAGCAGTGTCTTCTTCAGTGCGGGATGCTTTCATGGAGTACCACCCTCCAGTGCGGCAAAAAAAAAAGTTCTTAATGCTCGGAAATGTTTTTGAAATAACTTCAGTATGCATGGTTGTTGACTGTTTCGTCTCCTACAATCGTAAATTATTATTATTATTATGTCCCTGGAGACATGTATCGCATAATGGTTTAAAGAGGTAACAACGATGCGGTACATGTCTCCGGGGACATGTACGGACAGGCTGGTACCAGTGAGAAAAACCATAAAATAGTAATGTAAAGTCATATTTGAAGTCTTATTCGGTACCACTGTTGTGAATTCTTGGCTGATCTACAACTAACTAGTAACAAGTTTGCAATCATTTACTTTGGAAGATCTTTGATTGAAAGTATGGTTTCCTTCAGTATCACGGAAAATATTCCTCCCACAATCAATGACAACACGCGGAGATATAAACAAAATCTAATAATTCCTCTGGTCCGGGAAGAAAGAAAATGCGCGTAAATCGTGGCTGTTACACGAAACTGAGGAAGACAATTTCAAGTAGTGAAGCGGATAAACGTGCTAGGCACGTCACCAGTTATTGTAGTAGATGTCCTGGTGAGCCAGGTTGTTGCCTTGAATATAAAATAATTTCATTTCATTTAACATTCATGTCTTAAAAATTTGAATTATTTTTTTCAAAGAATATTATTATTTACGTCTTTTGTTATTTGCAATTTAATGAATTAGTGAATATTAAATTTAACTTTTGTCGTTGTTTGCTTTAAAAAAAAAAACAATAATAATAGGTTGTTATATTTTAAGAAAAGATTTGGATTTGTGTTCCAGTTAATAACTATTCATAAAAATAAGAATATAATAAATGTCTAAATCCTGATATGTATATTTTCTCTAATAAAGTGTAATTTATAATTTCAATTGTTCTAACTCCATCCTTAATCATTAGCTTCCCCTCCTACTATGACATAAGTTTTATCTGTGATTCCTGTAATAATCTAGAAAAAATAAAGATTAGTGGACCATTCCTGATAGCAGAGTGAATTTTTTCTGTAATGTAACATTTTGTTTAAATACATGTCCCCGGGGACATGTAACGCACTGGGAGGAGTAACGGGTACATGTCTCCGGAGACATGTACCGCGCAGATTGGGAGGTAACCTGAAATCCATCCCGCAGTTAATGTGTTAATACACCAGATTGACTGACAAGTGTTTGCTGATTGTGTGGTAAGTGCTACGACGAGTGTAATCTCCTTGGGAGGGCTTAATTCAGATGTGTTTCAATGATGGTCTGGGTTGATATATATTCAATGGGAATATGGAAAACCACACGTTTCACAGGCCTTCTCTTAGTACTGATATTTATGAGAGGGAAATCTGTAAACAATATAATCCCTTATGTCCTTTTTGTTTATAAATATTATGCATTATATTGATATACAGAATATTCAAGGTTTACTTTTTAATTTATTAAAAATAAATTGAATATTTTAATTGGGGTGTCCTTCATGTTTATAAACCTATATCACTCCAAACATCAAATATTAATTGAAAAAAAATTTCTTATCAAAATAATTTAATTTTTATAAATGTGAGTTCACCGTATTTTAGTGTAACAGTTTATATCAAAGTAATGTAGATAGTTGCCTTTTCTATTTCCTTCTTCTTCTTTCTCAGTCCCTGCACAACAACTTCATTTCGGCGATGGTTTTGTTTCTTTTGCCCTCAATCCTCTGGATGTATTGTATGATAGGAGATCCTTGGGTGACCTTGTGGTCTTTTACTTGTAGGTCTTGCTTCCATGGTCTTTCTGGGTTCTCTCACTTCTTCCCTCCGACAGACATATCCAAACCATTTAAGTTGTCTGTTTTCGATGATTGCCTTTAATGGAGGCACCTCTAACCGTTCTCTGATCCTTTCGTTCCTAATACAATCTCGCTTAGTTTTTCCTGCTACTCTGTGTAGGAACTTCATCTCAGCAGCAGTGATATGGCTGATATGCTTATCAAGCATTACCCAGCTCTCGCCGCCGTATGTTAGGATCGGAAAGTATATAGCTAGCCTTGTATATATTCATTTTGACATTTTCCCCATTTTCACGGTGACCAATTAACCACTATTATTGATCTGGTGGTAAACCTGGTTTGCTTTTGAAATATTTTTTCTATTTCTAAATGAATTAATCTCTCTAATTAATATGTTTTGTTTGTTATTAAATCCAATGACTTTACAAGCTCATTTTAAACATTGTGCAGCTATTACCTGAACTATACTAGGTCTGATTTTAGATACACAATATAATTTACATAATTTAAATTCTCCTGGATTTTTCTTATCCCAACTTTTGTTGCTAGATACTAAATGTAGCAATTATTGTAATCCAATATTTGAGTGTTGTTTGCCTCATTGGCAAAGATAAAATAAAAACAAATTACTTACAATGAAGTTTGCCTCTTTCACACTGGATTTGTTTGCTTATTTGGTCTTGATGTCCTTATATACTCCAACTAGGGCAGGAAGGACAGGTTATCCTACAGGTTACTAACATATTATAGTCAGAGGGAGAGGTCAAGATTTATTCGTGGGTTCATCACAAAGTAAATTTTAACCCGCCCAGGTGGGATTCGAACCCACGACCTTCAATACCGCGCATGCTGAAACCCTTGCCCAAACTCACTCGGCCATGGAGCCCCTTTCACACTGGTTGTGCAATATCTATTTAATATATCAGGTATATAATCTTATTTATCAATGTAATTTCAATTATTCTGTTAGTAAAATTTATTGTATAAATTCTAATATTTATACTTACTTGACATTGTTCTCTATTTTATATTTAATTTGACTAGTAGCTGATCACATTTTGAACAGTTATAGTTATTAAATTGAATGTCTCTTGCTGAGTTCCCAGGCATATCTCTCCTGTAAATATCATATTAGTTATTTTATATCACTGCAAGTTTTTATTTATCATAAAACTTTTTTTTAGGATTAATTGGGGCTGAAATTGATCCAGATACCCAAAAATCTAGATAATCAGATTTACTATTGAATTAGGGTATAGAAATAAAAAATACAGATATAAGTAATATTTTAACTATGCATTTTATTGAATAATAAAAAAATGTGGCTGTTTATAAAATTATATTAATGTAACAACAAAGTTCAGTTAACATGTCGGAAATCGTGGATGTTCCGAAACAGAACTCAACCACCAATTTTTTGCCAGATTTGCTTTTCCTAAGACGTCCTACAATGGACAGTTTTTCGGATAAAGTTAATACAACATGTTTTCTTTTAGATGCCTTAACTTTTAAATGAAGACACCACTCGCGATGGCAATAGGGTCGAGACTATGCAAAACTCGTGTAGGATGGATGTGCTATGCTTCTAAAAATTCACTTAGTACGTTTAATCAGAACTGGACTGTTATGAGGTGTGTGGGCTCCACCCCCAATTTGGAGACGCTATCCTAGCAGCTGCCGCTAATAAATAAAATAAAAATAAAAATAATAAGACGGGACCTATCGTATTCCACATGAACTATGAACCAGGACCTACAATAACTGTTATTTAACTATTAAAAAAAAAAATTTATGTAATAAACAATATATATATTTTTTCTTCAAATCAATCCAGATAATTGGAGTTTCACTGTATATATAATTGTTCACTGATGATAAGATTATTGATTTGAATGGTTCTGTTGGTTAAGCCCTTCGGGTTCGCTAAGCTCTTATTTATTTATTTAATATTTTAATATATAAGATTTACCCAATATAAGGATGAAAGGTTTTGTTTTAACCTGCAAATCATAGTACTTATTTTAAAAAAAATGGTTGGAGTAGCAAGAAGATAATATACATCTGTGCTCTGCAGTAAGAAGACATTTCCTTAGAAGGAGGTAACTATTTAGATGGAGTCATAAATAACTTCTGTTTTTTATCAGACATTATTTTGTTCTCATTGAATAACAATTATGTATTCATTACTATTATCTATAGCCATAAATTTGTTTGTTTTGGAATGGAAGAAGTTTTTGGTAGCATGCCTGCATTACTCTTCAGAAGTGGAGGTTATAGGTAATAATTGAAGATTATATTGTTATAGGTAACCCTTTTCTCATCACTTGTTACAATCCTGTTTAAAAAAGGCCCAATTTTTACCCTTACCAGCAGACTTGTAGATATTGACATGTGATCTTTATTCCTTTCACTGAGATGGTGAGGTACCCATACTCTGAACTTGCCGGCTATCCCTAATTTTTCAGATGGTGGTTAACATCTGATTGTGATGCTTTCTGCCATACCTCTTGTTGATTGATGTGGATTTTGCTCCAATATTGCCTTTAAAAGGTTGTTGTCGAAGTTGGAAGGACATCCTGCCCTTGGTTTTTCTTTTAAGGTCGTATCTCCAGAATAGAATTTTACTGACCAATTTCTATCTGCTCGGTCAGTTATTAGTCCTTCTCCATACACACTGCATATTTTTTCAGCTGTCGCCTTAGCGCTATTGCCTTGATTAAATTCCCAAAGCATTACATGAGAGGTTAAAAAAACCAGTTTAATGTAATGTCACAGTTTAAATATAAGGTAAAGGTTATATGGTCACAGGTAACCCTTCCCTTTTTTCATTGCCTGTTACAATCCTGTTTGAAAAAGGCCCTATATCACCTCATCCAGATAATAGAGATGTGGTTTCTGAGGAAAATAGAGAGAAAAACTCTGAAGAGACAGGACAGTATGAGAAATATCACCATAAGGTCTGGTATACAAGCGGACCACACTGAAACAGGAATCAAGAAATCTAGACTATGATGGTTCAGCCATCATAGTATTGCTAATGGATGCCTTACTGAGATGGCCTTGTCGTAAAAGAGTATTAGATAATGATGATAATCATTGTGTTTTAATTAAGAATTTATTTATTGTTTTAAACTGTATGTTTTCTGTACTAAACCAAATCAATTGTTTTTTGTTTTTTTATTTCCATGTAATGGTTTAAACACACTTGAGATTTGAGCTATTAATGTGAGAGGAAAAGGCCCCCTTGAGCCTGTTGGCAACCAAAGAAAGTATAACATGGAATATGAGTCAAAAATAGGGGTTTCAAACCAGACTTTTTTTCATTTAAACCAATATAGCTCCTAAACGGTAGGTCATAGCAACAAATGCTATATTACAAAACATATTCTCCGTTAAATTTTTGACCTATAGGATGTCGTCAAATTTTCGATCCGAGCAACACTAACTGAGCTAGGCAGTGTCAAAATTGGTCTTATGCTTAGAAATAGATGTTTCATACGTTTGTTTCATATTAGTAGAAACCGAGTCAAAAGAAGCTCACTCATTAGAATCTGCCTCCTAGCCAAAATATTATAATAAGAATTTACTATAAGAAGATTTGAGCTCTTAACTGCTCTTACTCTCCTAATATCAAACTATGTGTAACGCCCTTACGTTCCCCAAAAATATACTGCTTTTGACTAAGTAGGTTACCGGTAAAATTTGTTCCATCTTAAAAAAATCACTTATTCACAAAATTTATTAGTGATAATGAAAGAGATAATTATTATAATGTATAAAAAATAAATAAGATTGATCTATCATTAATTGATAAAAATTAAAACTATGGATAAAATATTTTCATCTCTTTTTTTCCTTCCATCTCAAATAATTAAACTGATTTGGCCAATTCTTTCTATTTGTATACTTTAATTGATTCTGCCTGCAGCTTGCGTTTGCTGTTAATAATCTTAATATAACACTATGTATTATATTTGTATAGTAGAAAAAAAAAAAATTTTTAAAATAAAATACTTTCTTATCTTAATTTTGTGATCACACTGAAAGGTATTTTAAATATATTTTAAAAACTGTTACATATAACATTACTTTTGTGATGGCATTTTCTCAACACGTGGAGGAAACCCTTTTATATCAGGATTAATGTATCTGTGTGGTTTTGATCTAATAATTGATAGGAAGACCAGTAAAGCTATTAGAACGTAGGACACTATTAAAATTATATCAACCCACCACGTACTAAACTCATATCTAAAACATACAGTTGTGTTCAATTAGTAAATGATTTACAAATGATGGGTGGCCGTATATTTTAAACTCTGCTTATATATTTGTTAAGGCTGGGTCAGGGTGAATGAAAAAAACATTTTATTATGTTAATTTATTTGATTCACCAACATTTTAACTGTATTGTTGATCGTCAAGGCTGATAAAAAAAATAAGTATCATGCACACATATAACAAGCATCGCCATGTTTGCTTTGATGATCTACAATGTGATTTGAATAGAAGTTATAAAATATGTGTTGTATTCATCCTGACCCATTCAATATATGCTCATATCATATTTGGTCAATAGTAAATAAATTATTTTCTAAGTATTGTTTAAAACTGAATAAAAACAAAATAGTGATATATACAGAACATTGAGCTTTTTTTTTAGTTTACCAAAATTTCTATTACAATTGAGCTAGTTGGGATGCGTGGTAATTCAGTAGGTAAGGCAGCTGACTGCCAAGCTCCCGGGCCCGAGTTTCGAGTCCACCTGAAGGTAGAAAATTTATTTTCTGTTATTTCAGCTTTGGATCGACTTCAAGATCAGGAAACCCTCCTGGGGCTCACTAAGCCTCTATAATTTAGGTACACTTAAATGGGGAAAAACCTGGTGGTTGAGAATGATTTTGGCCCAATATCTTTTTTTCACAACCGTTGGCCTAGTACATCCTTAACAAACCCAAGACCCTTGATGGGTTGTAGTATTACAGGGTTTTTTTTATTGAGCTAGTTCTATTATGCTTCTAATGTGTATCATGTTTACCTGTCATTACGGTAATCAAGTAATTCCATAATTCCTAATTGCGATATCATGATTAATAATTATAGCTTATAGGAATGTTATGTTATCGAAAATCTTAGTTTGAATATTTGGTTATAGAATCTGTTATGTTTGTTGAGATGAATTTTCTTATGTGCTCCAATAGTGCAAGAAGAACAGGTTATGCTACAGGCTACTAACCTATTTTAACAACAGTAAGAAGACTGAGATTCATTTTGTGGAATCGCCACAAAATATATATCAACTTACTCAGGTGGGAATGAAACCCACAACCTTCTGTATTGGGCGCTCTTAGACTTGCCAAAAATCGATTATGATGGTTCCAAGAATCTGTTTCATTGTTTCTTTAAATTGTTATTTTTTCTCTAAATAAATACTTTTTAACCTAAAACATTTCTTAAGCAAAAATAAATTGTAATCTGAGAACAAAAAAAAAAAAAAAAAAAAATGTCGTTATTTTTAACCAAGATATCTTGTAAATAACAAGCAATGATAACTTATTCACTTGTAACTTCAAACCAAATCTGAAGTATTAAACTAGTTTTTATTTGGTAATTTTCAGTCTTAATTAATATTAGTTGAGAATTTACCCGCTAGGCCTTGAACAGGAAGATATAATGCCTTCTTTATCTACCATTGCAAGGGCAGTTTCTTCTAATACCGCTGGGACCTGGTCCATTATACGTACTAGCTTGTGTCCTAGAATTATTATAAATTTATGTTATTTAAATCATTATTTATTTTTTATTTGCAGTTATAATGCAATTTTTTTGGTGAATGGTTTTACATTAATCATTCTGTGGTAGCAAATTTCTTTCATAGTATTTCTATCTATTGGCAGTTGTTTGTTTTGTTTCAAATCTGTCTTAAATGTTATATTATTTATGTTATTAATTTCATCTTTTCACTTTTTTAATGTTAGATACTACTGTATACTACATGTACATCTAGTAAATGTGTGGGAAAATGAACAAGTGTTGGTGGCACTTCTTTAGTAGAAGGTCTCGAGGGCATCATCTTTACAGATGCCTCAGAGGCTTATCAGGAATAGAATGTGAAACCAGTTGATATACTAGTGGGTTTGTGTGGTTATGGAGTCTATTATGAAAGGATAGGTGGGCCATTCTCATGGCAGTGAATCGGACTTAAAAACGATTCAACTGATTTTCCTCAAATTGTATATCGGAGTTACATACCTATATACCAACACTTTTATAAGGCTGAAACATCACTGATTAATAATTTTCATTTTTTTTTTTTTTTGGGGGGGGGGGGGTCAGATTTAAAAACAACTAAACCTTAATATTTCTTTTTAAGGCACAACTCATATTTATCTTTTATTTTCTTCAACATGTTTTGGAGTACATGTTGAAACCCATATGTTGAACCCACTGCCATATGCCTGAAAAGGCAAGGTAGGGGGAAAAAAAAGAAGAAAAAAAAGAGGAAAAAAAAAAAAAAAGAAGTTTCGGAGTACATTGCTCCATCTTCAGGATAGCTGTGATTTTCCTCACATAGTAACAAATGCATGTCCATACCGACCCTTAACTGAGGGTCAGTATGGACATGCACATAGAGTTATGCCTTAAAAACAAATATTAAAAATTAAATCTCATTCAATAAAATAGTTTTTACAAACAACTAAACTGTTTTTTTGTAAAATTCTTCCAGAATTGATCAAACATTTTTTATTACTTTAAGTTTTTATGTATCAATAATAAATTTTATTTTTTTATTTATCCATTTGAGGATTAATAATTTTTTAATACGAAAAAAAAAATGCTTAAAGAAAGACTAACGGTCAAGAGCATTACTATGAAAAGCTCTAGCTGCTTCAAAACAGTGGTAAATAGAAAAAAAAAATTGGTCTCACCTGGGAATTCAATAAATATAAGGTATATATTATAATAGAAAACTCAAAAATTATAAAAATTTAAGCAACTTTAAAAATTCAATTTTTTTTTTTTAATTTAGCTGAGGCTATGAGAATGACCCAGGTATCTGGCTTGGGCTAAATCAGCAACATATGAAACATTAAGATCTTTATGGATAAATTTGTTTGTGACAAAGTAAGGAGCATTGAGGATTTTTCAAAGGATTTTGGATTGGAAGGAATTGGAAGGTTTATTGGAGCCCCAAAACCTCAACTCTGTATGTCCAAATAGGTCTAATTGTTGTCATATAAATGAGTCTTTTGTAATTAATCAGAAGGTTAATACACTATGAAGCTAATATAAAAGTGGTCCTTTTTATTATTCAGCAAGTCACTAGTAGACATAATCTTTCTGATCATTAAATTCAATTTTTTCATTTTGCATAATTATTCACAAGATTGGCCAGAGTTATTCCATGAACATTTATGGTTAATTTATTTCAACTGAGTAAATCTTGAATTAAGTCATTATTAATTAAGTTCAATTTTTTAATCATAAATAATTTATTTTAATTGTTAGAATAAGAGCCTGAGTTCTTACAAATTCAATAAATACCTCACTTGCCTGGTCGGTATTGGGTAGTATGGCTATTAACGCAGGGCTTCATGTTTTCATAAAATCACCTCTTTAGATAATAAAACTTATTATATTTGACGGATTATTTCTTTGTATAGATGCCTTCATTTATTAATCGTCTTCCTAACAAAACTTTTTGTTTTTTATTTCTGTAGCATATAACCACTTGGATGTAATCCAGTTTGTACAAAGATATCAAATCTTGATATTTGTCTAATTTTGTTTTACGAGTTTCATCTTGGTCCGAACGGGTCCAGTGGGCCAGAAACATTAACGAAGTCTGGGGCGATTGTGTGAGGTGGCAGTGTGAGTGAGTGCACCGTTCAGCGGTGGTTTAAAAAATGTGGATGGAAATTTCAGCCTTGAAGACAAGGAAGATCCTCAAAGGATTCCACCCCCCTGATGAAAATGGTCTGAGAGCTTTTTTTGGGGAAAAAAACAAAATAAAAAACTGTTTTAATAACTTTCAGAGGATTACTATCTACATTATTTAGAAAAATAAAAAAATTGCTATACGTACTTACACCTAAGTACAAAATCAAGTTTGTATATAAAAGTTTTTTCAAATTTTGGCTTCTTACCTTTGGTTTGCTGTTTTTATGTACTGTGTTACTAGAAACCGTCCAGTAAGTAGTTGGTACGACTATATCAAAACAAACACAATATAAAACATCTCCATCACCCTTAAAAGTCTCAAATAGAGAACTCAATGCATACTTTTCAACACAATCTTTCGTCTTTGCAAGAGTGATTTTTGGTATTTTAGAAGTACCTACACTAATAAACAGTTAACGAAAGATGTGTCTTGGTGGACAATGTGTGAGAGTCTAGGTGATGGAGTGATGGTAGGAAGGAGGGAAATAAGAAAAGTGGAATAATATTCCAAGTATTTGAGTGGAAAGAGTGTGAGAAACTAATCCGATTAAACAATTCCAAGAGAAGCAGATGCGATCAGCACCTGGATAAACACAAACTCATTCATTAGGAGGAGGAGCCCCCATAGCTGTTTTCTGGTTTTTATTTAATTTTTTTTTCTACTTAAAAACATAAAAAAATTCAAATGTCAAATACTGATAGGCCATATATGCAATAAAACTTCAAAACATGTATTTATAGCTCAATATGCAAAATAAAAATAGCTCAAATTGACTCCAAATGCCTCAAAACATATACATTTGATGATATTAGATATTTTAGTTGGCTAGGAGAAATATGCAAATGCATATACTTCACAGCCCTACCTATGAGCCTGCCTCCTCCACCCTACTCTCCAGACAGAGGTTTACTACTTTTAGAGTCATAAAATTTCATAATACAAATTCAATAGAAAATACATTTTCAGAATTTTTTAATATCAAAGTCTCAAACTTCTATTCACAGGCATAGAAAAGTTGGAAGAAATGTACTGATAGTATTTTGAATTATATGTAATGTTTTTAGATAATTTTTTTTAATATTTTAAAAACATAAACCTGCATTAATTTTCGGACTACTCTATATTTATGTTGTCTGTTAAAAGTCTTATTATTTTGTAATTTGGTATAATAGAATATATATACCTTGGTACTTCAGGATTTATTGTCGATGCTCCATATAGTTTAAAAATCAAAAATATTATTGTAATCATCATAAATGCTTTCAAAAAATAAATGACAGCATCTTCTAAAACTGCCATTTCCTTTGGTGAGTGTCATTGTATACCTGTGATGAATAAACTTTTTTATCGTAAACAAATTTGAGTATAGTTATTAATATAATTGTATTTTTGTAATTACAATTTATGCTGAAGAAGATTTTATTATTTATACATGTCTTTTTTTGGGATAACTCCTATTTTATTCATATATATGTTGCAACATGTTTCAGGAACCTAATCCCACCTTCAGGCTTCTCATTAGCTGTGTTTATTTGCAAATTGTCTTATCATACTCACAACCGATTCACTGAATAATTCAACAACATTGTAATTGAATTGAAAACAAGATTGTTCAGTGAATTGGCTGTTAGTTTGATAAGACAATGTGCAAATAACCACAGCTAATGAGAAGCCTGAAGATGGGACTAGGATCCTGAAACATGTTGCGTCACACATAAGAATAAAATAGGAGTTATCCCAAAAAAATACATGTATAAAGTATTTTTGTAATAAAATATGAGTTGCTGATAGAGATGTCATATTTTTCTACAGCCATAGAATGATCCAATCATTGGCTAAATATTTGTTTTAATTCCCTGACTATGGCTGAAGATGAAATTTGCTTGTAGTCACTTTACAATCATCGAAAAAAGAGAAATTTTAGGAAGGGTAAAGCAATATGCGAAGGGTAAATTTGTCCCGCACCACATGCAAAGCTTGTTTCCATAATGTAGAAATCGCATTAAGGATGTATCTATCTCTAATGATCACAAACAATTCGGCAAAAAGGTCTTTCTCAAAATTGAAGCTAATCAAAGACCGACTACGGACATCCATGACGGAAGACAGACTCAACCTTTTGGCTTAGCTGAGTACAGAACATGACATTTTGCAGCAAACCAAGCTCAAAGACATCAGCAAGTTTATTGAAATAAAGGTTAGACGTAAACCAATAAGTAAAAATTAAATATTTATTTACTGTGGGGTTACCATAATACCAAACAAAATTGTTTGTAGTTAAGGATTTGTAGAAATAAAATTGTGAAAAATGGAAAGGGACTACAGGGAAAGGGACTACGCAAAGTTAATTCGTTTCAATTGGTTTAGCATGTTCATATTTTATTCTCATCTCAAATTACTGCTTGTTCTGATGCTCCTATAATTATCAGTTGAAGGGCGCATGATGGTGTAGAAGGATTTATACAATTAGGATTTATGGATAATCTGCTACTTCTATTACAATCGATCTATTTGTCTTGAATTTCTGTATTTTTTTTTTATTTCGGAATTTAGCATACTTACGCAAATGACAAATAATTCATCTCATTATTTTTTTGTCAAAAATAATTCTTTCAGTTGATAAAATAAAAATATGCCATGCATTTTTAGTGGATAGATTGAGAACTGAATAATGACATAACCTAGCAATATGGAAGTGCTTCAGTTTCAACCAATTATCCTTTAAGAATCATAACTCGCTCACCTTGGTACGTCAGTAATAGGACATAGCATACAGACTGGAACATACCCACTGTACAGGAACATATTCACACTTCCTACAAACAATTTATGACAAACTTCCAGGACACTAGAACAAACTAATTGTTTGTAAAACATGGTGACTTTGAATATGCCAGAGACCACACGACGAAGGCTGAAGAGAAGCTGGTTAAGAGATCTTGAAGATAAATCTTTTAAAAATGTAAGACTGGAGTAGGTACCGCTGTGTGCTAAACTCCCTCATGCGTGACATGCCAATTTTTACATAATTTCTCACATCACATCCGCTTATTGTCGCGAATTGAGTGAAAGGTGTGGATATAACAAATAAAGTGAACAAAAAAAACAAAAACAATTATCTTGCAGTTTCTTTGTGCATGCTAACCTGACGACTTGAGTGTGAGGAACGACCTCAATGAATGGAAATCCTTATTTTATCTTTAAAAAGAGATTTCAAGATAGTTTTTATTTCCTTGGTTGATAATATTTTCATCTAAATCACACTGGATTGTTGGCAAAGTATGGGGAACTTATGTTATCCTTAACAAATAATCCAAATTCGCTTCAGTGAGCGATTAGGTACGCATGTAAGAAGGGAAAGCCTAAGGCGCGGTGCACACTGGAGAAACTGGTTTCTAGAAACATGAAACTGAAGTTGCTTGCAACAGATAATAGATAACATTAAAATAGGAGCGTTTCATGAAGCGCTGTGTGCACCAACCTGAGTTAATCATTTCCATCTGTTGCAAACAACTTCAAAGATTAACATAGGATGGTTTCATGAAACGCTGTGTGCACCAACTCGCGTTAATCATATCTATCTGTTGCTAGCAACTTCAGTTTCATGTTTCTAGAGTTCTCCAGTGTGGACCGCGCCTAAGTGGTCAAAATGGACAACCTCTACCGTTTCCAAAAAAATAGCACCATTACGGCTAAACTTATCCTGTCTTCTACCTTATTGTTTCTTAACTAACATTACCTTTATTATCAACCAGTTGTCTCAGTTCTGTCTTTTGAAGGTTACGAGAATGGTTGCTGTGACGTATATAATAAAGACAGCCCCTACCATACTCCACCAGAAGATGAACATGCCTCAGGGGGAAAATGTTATTTTTGTCATTTTAAACTTTACATTTTGTAAAACACATGTTTTACAGGTAAATAGACCATTGGTTACATTTTAAAGTTGAACAAACTATAGACCATATCATAGGAAAATTTATTATAACCTTGATTAGGTGCTATTGATTACTGGACATGTTATCACCTAAAGATATTTTTATGTATCGCTTACTTATCCTTGCCAAGTATATTTGAATTATTTTTACAAATCGGAATTTCGATTGCCTGAAAGGCCTCGATGAACATATTTTGACTTCATACGACAGTTACTCATGTTTTGACACGCCGATTGCGTTGCTTTACTTCCAGTTTCACATTCAACGATAGACCTTTCTTATAACTTGACTGTTCTAAATCGAATTATTGTTAGTGTGATTGATACAACTTTCCACTCATATTTCTTGATAATATTAAAATAGTGTAACACCGAACTGTAATATAGTAGAATCTATATCTATACTATTATATATAAGGCAAGCTATTTTTCATTTTTTATCACTAACTACGAAAACTACTGAACCAATCTGTACCAAATTTTAACCACACCATCTTTTTTAGTTCCAGGATGGTTGAGCAATAATATAATCTACTGATTTTTAATTCATTTGTTATTAAAAAAGCAATAATATTTGAATAACAGTGAAATTTAAAATCTACCGATATGTGGCTTGTTTCATTCTACATGAGAGGTCACAAAGGTACTACTATATAGAACTTTAAATTGATAATAAAATTTGAGAATGGGGAAATTTTTACTTGAAAAATCCTATCTTGCACAAAATGTAATGATCTACACAGTGGCGCAACCAGGATTACTATCTGGGGGGGGGCTGGGTTTATACACTGCCGGTCAAAAGTTTGAGACCACCCTGAGCCAAAGTATGTAAATTTAAAAGTTTAATATCTTTAATATCGTTCCGCCTCTCTTTTTCTATCTAATTTTATGTTGATGTTTTTATTTATAAGTAAAAACACTTTGTTTCACTTTTGAGATTTTCTCCGTAATAAATCAATTACGAGCTATTCCACTCAGGAAAAAAAAAAAAAAAAGGAACTTAGTTCATAAATATCTAATTAAATTTGAAATGGCTCAACAAAAATTCCCGCTGCCTTCATTTAATATGAATGGGAGATTTTCGTTTCTCAATTTTTAATTCAAATTTCAAATTTTTTAATCCAAGGTTATTCTGTCGGCAAACGATATTGTCGGAATTAATAGAAGAAAATACAGTTTGTTTTAAATTATGTATTGAAAACTTAATTTTAATTTCTTCTCTTAAAGGTAGATGAACTTTAAAGATCTTGGTATAAACTATATAAATGCGTTTAATTTTATTTAAATCCATTTATTTTTCACCTAACATCAAACTTTTAAATTTACTGGTATCTTTTCAGGGTGGTCTCAAACTTTTGACCGGCAGTGTATGTATATATCGGTCTACCCCTCGGTCGTTTACCTGAAGGCTCAAAACTTATTACTTTTTTATGTTTTAGTTAAACTAAAACAAGGAATGGGTGGTGTTCGAAACTATATAAATTAAAATCATACTTATCGACTAACAAAAATTAGTCGTTTCGGTCGTCTAGGGGGGGGCTTCAGCCCCTAAGCTCCCCCCTTGGTTACGCCAGTGGATCTACAACTTGTAGTATGTAATATTAATTTTATTAAATTAGCCATTTCTGTGTTATAAACTCTTCAACATGACCAAAACTAACTTTTTAAAGTTGACAAAATTCTTCGATGTTTGACAATCGATTGTGGCTAAACGCCTCAATCAAATTCAGCTTGAGGGATGTCTTTCGACGCACAATTTAATAAACTTTTAATTTTGTAAGTAAAACATTGTTCGATTGAAAGCATTTTTCTATGTTTTTTTTTTCCAAAATCTGAAAAAAAAAAAAAGTTCAAAAAGCTTGGGTTCTTTTGCCCCCCAAACATTTTCCTCTTATCAAATTTAGTTTCATTTTTGATATTTTATTCTCAGGACCCATCTGGATCATATAAAATTATAAAACCTACTACTTTACCTTTTGCAAGGCAAATCCCCCCCCCCCCATTTTGGGGGTAATTTAACTAGACCTAGACTAAGTGATGACAATTATTTTATTGTCATTGGTCCTTAAAACGTATACAAATTTTCAAATTTATCAGATTGCTGGATATTGGTGAAAATTACGACGAAAGATTCCATTACATATAGGTGAAGTTAATAAAAGAATATTAAAAAAGGACTATACATGTGACTTATAAAGTCTTATATCAGAATTATAAAGAATAAAATATGTGATATGTTGATTCCCGTGAAGTTTGAATATCGATAGTAAGCGCCATTCCACAATAAAGTTTACAATGGTAAAACTGGTATTGAACCCATCTATACCAAATTTTAACTATATCTTCATAGTTCCAGAAATGTTTAGTAATAATAATATTTACAATACTTACAATACAAAAATCTAAATGTACAATGTTGAGTGGCAGAAACGAGGTTTTCCACACTGTCATATAGTTAGTTGTATGATGAAAAAATAAAATCTAACCAGATGAAATCAATTTCTGCTGAGTAAAAATTATTATTAAATCAAAATGTCGATCATTTGCCTTTTGGCGTTGTGTTAAATATGATCCATGGGCCTTCAGTTGTAAGCACTATAATGTAGTCCGTTCTCCGTGAAAGTGAGTTAATGTCTATCTGGATTACTTACTCGTGAAAATTGGACGTCCTATAGCGCTTTTACGTAATTTTAGAACTCACTATAAGTGTAACTTTAACCATGTAAAAAATTACTACTATGCGTGAAAATATTATTGAAGAAGTAATGCTTAATTACATACTTCAACACAAGATTTTTTATCGACAAACAACTAAAAAATAAATGAAAATAACTTCAATTACTATTTAAAAATATCGTAAATGCTGTATTAATAAGAGCGGGCGAAGCCGTGGAGGGGATACTAGTATTTAATACGAGTGTAATAAATATTGTGATGACGGTTTATTGTTAATCTCCTTAACATGATATTGCTTTTTTCAGTGAATTTCATAATTTTTTCAATCCATTTCATACTTTTTTCAACCAATTTCATAATTTTTTCAACCAATTTCATAATTTTACCAATCAAATTCATAATTTTGTCAACCGATTTCATAATTTTTTCAAATAATTTGGCCCCAAAAAACAGTATCCTTAAATTGTTTTTCAGACCTGCCTGGATCTAACGATTTTTTGAGGCCGTTTATATTTAAACATATGACTTGAAAGAATAAATTTAAAAAAATTAAGAACTAATATTTATTTAAACTTTGAAATCGAACATTAGATTAACATAATGAATCTACTATATATTTGTCAAATACCACTCACTCATTTAACCCGAAATCTCAGAAACCACCGAACGGATTGGAAAGAAATTCGATATGTAGCTTCCTCTAGGGCCGTAGGTGGTCGCTAAGAAAGGAATTTTAAAAAATCGGCCTGGATCGCGGATAATTCGCGAAAAATGCGATTACAATTTTTATTGGGTGAATAATAATAGATTAATTGTCATATGGTATTTGGAGATAAACTAAGTTAAAATATAGTTTAGATGTTTAAGCCGCACACTTTGACCACAAATTACGTTCCTTATAGTTGTAAACAAACAAAAATACGATCGATGTCGAAACCTTATAGTATGGTACTTTCTGTGAACTCATGGTGGCTGCAGAAGAAGCTATTAAAAGACTTATGTTCTCTGGTGATGACATGTAAGGCCAGTTCGATGTACATATTCCTTACCAGCAACCCACCAAAGTTGCTTCACCAGTAGCTTCGTCCCTAACTACTCTTTCTTCAGGTTTCCGGTCACAAGATAATCGGCTTTTCTCAACCAGGCCCAAGTTGTACCTAGCATTTCTGAATTTCATTCCCTGAACCTAGAATATACCTTTTTCCCAGTTCAGATAAGTCTATTGCAACATTGAAGTAAACCCATCAATCTAAAAATAAACAACGTAGGAAACGATTCACAGATTCAGTTCGCAATAAACAATTAAGGAACTCTGCTGCAAAATATATTTAAGCACATACAGAGGTCAATAGGGAAGCTGTTAGGAAATACATGACAAATCATCCTGAAATTAACAGAAAAGTGGTTAACAAACATAAAGAAAGCCAACCCGAAGTTAAATGATATGCTGTATACACATAGTCTGAGAATCACCCAACTGTACTTAGAGGGACTGTACAGAAGTATAAGAAAACCCATCCTAAAATCCATAGAAAGTCTTAAAAAAAAATTATCAGAAAATAATCCTCTTTTTAAACGTGTAGCTGTAACAAAACACGATGAAAGATGTTCAATGGAAAGGTTACAGCCAGTATGACCCAAAAACTAAATATGCAAAAGACAAAACCGTCGATATTGGATCACGGTCTACTTGAAATTGGTGTTATGCTGTAAAATGGAAGGACGAGAGCCTTGCCATGTGCTGCAGTAACGGGAAAGTCCAACTTCCTCCCTTTCAAGAATATCGTGAACACTTGCACAACCTCCTTACTTATGAACATCCAGAGGCTGAGCATTTTCTAAATAATATTTGGAAATAGAACGGTTGTTTCCAAATGACGTCATTTGGAGCAAAAGAGATAATGCCAACATTTAAGGTGCAGACAGGTATATATCACAGAATAGGGAGTTTGATGACTGGAACACAACAGCAACTGTCTTTTATTCAGGTAAATTTTGCTGGTGATGACAACCATGAAAGAGGCATTCGCTGTGGTCACTTTCAAAATGTCAAGCCTGTATTCGTAGGCTAACTCCAGAAAATTCTTCATGAACATAACGAGTATATCAAGGGCTTCAGAGCTGCTGTTGAGTCTGTTCCCAAAGATCTACAAGATTTCCAGGTAGTTATCAGTGCTGACAAAAAGTCTTCAAATGCTCACTGAGGACGTTACAATACTCCTACCGCTAACGAAGTTTCTGTCTTGATTGTTGGCCAGGTGTTTGAAAAGCGGGACATTGTTCTCCACAGCAGGGACAAAAAACTGTTAAGAATCAGTGATTTCTATCAAGTGTATGATTCTCTTCAGTATCGTCTCATGTTCTACCATGGAGAAGATGGATACAACATTAACATCCCTCAGCGTGACCCAAACACCAATAAATCAATACACCACTTTAGAAAACTGTGTCTGCAGCTGATTTTTACGCCTAAATGTTGATGGAGTAAGGAGGTGAAGAACCTTATTTACTTCAATTTCATAATCTCCTCTACCAATTTATGCTTGATAAATACGCAAAAATAGAGACAGAAATACTAAACTTTATTCGGAAAAAACAAAAAAGTTGAGAAGTTGAGACTATATTCACTTAAAGTATGCTATAAGAAAAGCTGATGGTCTGGTATCAGAGCTGGGTAAGATGGTAGTGCTGCCACGAAGCTTCACTGGAGGACTATGTAAATAATAGAAAATTAACTTTTGCAAATTGTCAAATTTATTCAATAAGTAAATTTGAGGTACGCATGATGGTATAGAAGGATCAATACAATTAGTGCAATTAATTCGTCAATCCTAATTACTTATTGAAATTATTATAAGAATGGAATTCTTTAGGTTTATTTAAGTAATAATAATTATCAACGTTAAGTTTAACTTTTACTAATTTAAGTTGTCCTTAATCCTAATGATATTAAACCGTAGCGGAGCAGGGTACTTTCAGCTAGTATTATATATAGTAGATTAATATGAATAGTAAATATATACAAGATACTTTTTTTATCTTATTTTATTTGCTCTTTTTTTGTATTGGGAAATAGAAATGAGAGGAATAGACTTTTGAGTTTCATTTAAGATTAACAATACCACGTGCATTACAAAACAAAAAAAAAAGCAAATGGATCTCTGAACTATATAACAAGAATTGAACTTACCTTTTTTGAAAAATCACAATGTAAGGGAAATAGAATTAGGAATGACGTGATTCGAACACTTGATTTGACACAAACTTACAAATCTTACAAATTATGAAATTGGTTGAAAAAATTATGAAATTGTTTGAAAAAATTATGAATTTGATTGGTAAAATTATGAAATTGGTTGAAAAAATTATGAAATTGGTTGAAAAAAGCTATAATAAAGTTATAAGGCATAAGAAATTAATATTCAGCTGATGGATATAGAGGCCGCTGAGTGATGACATAAATTTCAATTAATGTAGTTTTCACTCTAGGATGGGTAACAAAGGACAGCAATCCAACCCCTCTATAAGATGTGACGGAAACATTGAAATCAATCGAAATGAGGTGACAATCGAAAAAAAATATTTTGGACGGGAGCATCATCGCCGTTTTATGTGATATATACAATGTATTTATGACTATTTCTCCCAGAGGCACAGCTATTGACTTCTCCGCTCAAGAGATAAACAAATGCCCTAATGGTCCTTTTCAATGGAAATTTTATAACTTAAAGAAGCCAAGTGTATAAGATTACGAAGGAAGAATATCAATGCCAGGTTTGAACCTGATACAACTAGAAATAAACAAAGTATTTTATGCTGAAGGGGCTGGAGCAATGTTGATAGCTACCTGTTGAAATTTGTGTATAATTATCATGTTTTTTAAAATTTCTTTCTACATTTCTTGGACTAAAAGAAATTATGGTATCCTTCCGTAAGTTTCGGTTATCCATGAATAAGAAAATGCACATTTATTACACTTTAATAAATTTCATTTTTGACAACTTTTGGATTAAGTGTAATTTAATTTTTAGGAAAAAAAAATCAATTAGTTGCAATCATTTTCTAGGCTTTGATTGAATTTATTCTTTTATTATTCTTTTAGGTATGATACAACTTTAAAAGAATATCTTGAAAACCATAAAGTTGAAGGAAGGGAAGCGATATTGATCGTTGCACAAATATTAGAAGCTGTTGTTCATATAAACAGAAATGGCATTGCACATAGGTAAGTTTTATTATTTATTTCAATTCATTATTCCTTTTTTTTTTTTTTTTTTTTTTTTTTTTTTTTTTTTTTTTTTTTTTTTTTTTTTTTGTCACTCTCAAAGAAAATTATTATGATCAAATTTTTAATTTTAATCTGAGAAATTATTTCTATGTTCTTTATGGTGTTTTTTATTAGGGATTTAAAAAGTGACAACATTCTTATGGAATTTGGAGAAGATGGATACCCTAATATTGCATTAACAGACTTTGGCTGTGCCTTAGCTGAAAAAAATTCAGGACTAGTGATTCCATTCAGAAGCTATGATACCAACAGAGGTGGAAATGCCGCTCTTATGGCACCAGAGGTAATATCAAACACTGCCAACTGTTCTATAATACCTTTTTAAATTATTTTTAAAAATTATAATGTGATTTAAAGATATATAAGAGGGATATATATTCATACCTTAAGTCCAAAATCACTCGCATGTTTTTCCAAAATACACCAGCAAAACCATTTTTGATGACTCTTCTTCACTTTCAAATCTAATATAAGATTATTGTTAATTATAAGAAATTATTAATATTTGAAATGTAACAACAACTAAAAGAGGTTTTGGATGGAGTATTGATAGGTAATATGTATATTTTATTATTTCCTAAGTAACCCTTTGAAAGAACCATTTATTTAAACTGGTATGTTCTTCATGCCATGTATAATATGTTCTTTATACAACTTCATATTTTGTACCTTGATGCAAATATTCACAAATAATTCAAACCTTTTACAATATATTTGAAAGAAAAAAAAAACCATTAATAGTTTAGTGGACCATTAAGTTATAAATGTGATATCCATATTTAGATATCCTAATTAATTTTTTGTTTCAGTAACTTTAACATCTTAGGGTTTTCTAATCTAACACCTTGCTCATATAGTCGCCAAATATATCATTCTAGCATGTTATCAATAATTCTTTACACATCTCCAAAGCAATACCTAAATTTATTATTAAAAACAAGTCTTCAAAATTAGCTTTATTAGTATTTTGCATTCCAATAGGTATTTGCCTAATGTTTGTCTTAAACAGATTCATGACGTTATTATGTTATCATGAACCAATACCTTTTTCTTTAACATTTCCTGATCTCTCTTGTACTATACAGGTTGTCCCGAATTTAAATGGCAAAACTTCTAGGGGACCGAAAAACTAAGACAAAAAGTCCTTTAAAGATTTGCTTTTTTTTTTTGCTTAGTTTTAGAGAAAATTGCAAAAAAAGAAACAAAACAAGTTTTCATTTTTATGCTTATTTATTTACATTTGTTCTTTTTAATGTAAATATTGCTCAAAATGTTGTCCTCTTGCACCAATGCAAGCATTACATCTAGCACTCACTTGATAAATTGCAGCTAAACATTGTTCTGATGATATTTGGTGCACTGCATCTATGATTCGGTCTCTAAATTGCTCTCTTGAGTTGATTGACGCCGAATAAACTTTCTGCTTCAAGGTTCCCCATACGAAGAAATCCATGGGTGTCATATCAGGTGATCTGGGTGGCCAAGGTACTACTCCTCCATGTCCAATCCATCGTTGTGGATAATTTATATCCAGCCAAGCTTGAGCAACTCTGCTATGAGCTGGACATCCATCGAGTCGGAACCACATTTCAATCCGCTGCTGTAAGGGAATGTCATCTAAATAATTAGAAAAGTCGTTCTCCAAAAAATGTGTTAATGTGATACCATTCAATCTTCCAGGTAAAAAATATGTTCCCACCAGTAATCCGTTCCAAATTCCAAGCCAAACGTCAATAGCAAATTCATGCTGAAACTTATTCTCTCAAATAGCTCTGGGATTTTCAAAAGCCCATACATGATAATTTCTTTGACAACAATTCCTCCTCTTGTAAAGGTAGCTTCATCGGTCCATATAATTTTTAATTGAAATAAATTATCCTGAATTTCGTGAAGAAACCAGTTACTAAAATTCAATCTCTTGACATAATCTTGAGGTAATAAATTCTGAACTTTTTGAAGATGGTATGGGTAGCAATTATCACCTTTCAAAGTTGCCATATTTCTTGCCGCGATATTGGCAATGCAGCAGATGCTCTTTGGATGCTAGTCTCAGGATTGTTATCGAAGTGGCGTTGGACACAATTTCTTCTCCAATAATCTGCTCTTATTGCTGCCTGGAATTGGTTTCCTTCATGACGTATTGAGAATGACCCAGTCTCTCTTAGTCTATTAAAAGTTAACAAAAAGACTCGTCAATTAGGCACTCTTCTATTTGGAAATCGGCGCGCATACTCCCGCACCGCTTCTAAAGCATTACCCTTAAAGAAACCATATACAAAAATCATATCAGGGTATTCAACATTAGGATATGTATGCGGCATTGTGGCTGATGGTATTCACACAAAAATATCTGAGTAACTGACTGAAGACTGATTTAGGAATTATAATCCTAGAAGGAAGCCAAAATGTAAACAAATAAAAAAATGTAAAGGATAACATTAAGTATTTACATATCTCACTGCCTAGCCTGACGAACTTTGAAAGGTGATAATCGCTACCTGTAACATTTTTGTTTTGTTTCGTTTTTTGCGATTTTCTCTAAAACTAAGCAAAACGAGCAAATCTCTAAAGGATTTTTTGTCATAGTTTTTCGGTCCCCTATAAGTTCCTGAAGTTTTGCCATTTAAATTCGGGACACCCTATATAACAGCTTCGATGAAACAAACTTTCTTGTTTCTCTAAGTGTTCATTTCTAAAAATAATTTTAAATTGTTATCCTGTTTGGATTTACATCTTTATAACTAGCTTTATATTATTTGCTTTATGTGTTCCGAAAAACAGTTAATACTCTTTAATTATTTTATACTCTTTATGAATTATATAATATTACAATAGTTATTTTGCACCTACCATTTGAAAACTTGTGATGTTATACTGTTATTGTTTTGCTTCAGGTGGCTTGTGCTCAGCCAAGCCTACTATCTGGAATAGATTATTCAAAATCCGATGGGTGGGCTGTTGGTGCAATGATAGCTGAAATTCTACTTGGCTGGAACCCATTTTATCGATGTACAAATAATCCAAATCCACTCTTCTCAACTTCTTATAAGGAGTCTGATTTACCAGATGTTCCAGGCCCACCAATTTTATCAGCTTTGTATAAATCCTTACTGACTGTAAAGCCTTCACAGGTATATTTATTTACTTAACTGTCAATATATATGATCATAATCAACCAAGGTGTAGAATTCCAGAACCAGATAAATCCCATTTTCAGATTTAAAAAAAAAAAAGTTTAACCATTTTTCTACTGGACTATATTTAGGTAAAGGTTTTCTCAAAAAAGTAGTTAAATCACATTGAATCAGATCACAGCCATACGAAACATAATGCCCAGTCCTATTTCAGTCTGACCTTTAAGTTTATTGACCGGCTGTGAAAAATTTTCAAAATAGACTTAGCTGGTTTTAGAATTCTACACTTCAACTCTAAAGTATCAAATGAAAAAAAAAAATTACTTTTAATGAGGCTTAAAAAATAATTTAAATGAACCGATTGCAAGATGCTTTTTTTGATCAATTATAAATTTTTATGTGAGCCTATTATTATCATACAATCATTTGGCATCTTTCATCTACATCATTCCTTAATTAACTGTAATATGGTGATTTTTTTTTCATTAGATACATACAAACAGGTTGACCTGTCGATATAATTTGCTTAAAAAATAAATTAAATAATAAACATTTTTATTATTCATAACATTTTACTTATTTATTGAATATAAAAATTTGATTTTTAAAATTTTACATTATGTGATTTTAGTTTACTAAAACTGTTGTAATTTCTTATTATAGAGGCCATCTGCTGAATTTGCAGCTAATGTTCTTCAGCTTTATCTGTGGTCACCAAGTGATTGGTTAAAATCTGTGAACCCTCCTTCTAATACTGAAGTATATTAATTTCATTATCTTATATATAAGATTTTTTTAATTTCTTAATTATGAAATAAACTTATAATAAAAGTTATTTTACCAATATTAGTTAAAATTTCAGAAAATGTTTGTTATTAATAGGGCTGTGAAATATATGCATTTGCATATTTCTCTTAACTAAAACATCTAATTTTATCAAAATATATGTTTTGAGGCATTTGGAATAAATTTGAGCTATTTTTAATTTGCATATTTTGCCATAAATGCATATTTTTACATATTTTGAACTAGACTTGCATATTTATCTAAATATCTAGCATATCAACATTTGACATTTGAATTTCTTTATGTTTTGGAGCAGAAAAAAAATAATATATATAGATAAAACCAAAAAATAGCTATAAGAACTCCTCCCAATCTTCTTTTTTTTTGCCTAGTCAGTTTGTTTGTATGTGTCAAAGTGCTGATTCTTTGATTTTAGCTAACTTTCGATCGTATTTGCTTCACTTAAAATTGTTTAATCCGATTAATTTCTCGCTTATACTTCACTTAATATTATGACTTCACTTTTCATCTCACCCTTCTCCCTTCCATCATTCCATTATACAGTCGCTCACACAGTGTTCACCGAGACATATCATTTGTAAACTGTTCTTTTGTGGTAACCTAAAATACCGAAAGTCACTTCTTCAAAGACAAAAGATCTTGTAGGAAAGTACGTAGGTTAGCTTTCAAATGAGACTTTCAAGAGTGATGGTGACGTTTTATATTTATATGATGTAGAGCAGTAGTTTAGCCGTTTCAAATCTGTTTTAGGGCCCAACAGGCGATCTAGTTTGTTCAAAAACCTGAAAAAGTGGTTGTCTGCAATTCAAATCTACAACAGTGAATAAGTGGCATGAATAAGTCGGGAGTGTTTCTTTATGGTCGTTGCTTATTGGTTTTGATGTATATTATTCTGTTTTAAAGTATAAGTATTTTGGTTGTGATTGTTGTTTAAGTTTTTTGGAAATTAATGTCTTAATTTTTATCGTTGTTAATGTTCCCTGTTTAATGTGTTTTATTTATCTTTAATAAAGGTTTTTAACATTTGTTTTTGTTTTTTAATATTAGCTTTTGTTCCTAATGTTCCCCTTTTCAACACAATTAGTTATTTAAACTTGAGTTTGTACTTATGTATAGGTATGTATTGCGATTTTTTATTTTTCTAATAATGCAGATAATTGCATATTTTCAGTATTTAATTGCACATTTTACCCAATATTTCTGCATATATATGTGCATATTTTTCAGTTTTTATTGCATATAATTCACAGTCCTAGTTATTAATTTTTTTTTTTTTTTTTTTTTTTTTTGTAAAATTTTAGATCATGCAGTGGTTACTTTGCTTAACAACAAAGGTACTCACAACCTCTAGCTTTGGGCAAAGAAGAAGTGAAGCTGAGTATCGTCTTATTGGATCCTTTTTAAGTAGGCTAAAACTGTCATCTCTTAAAGCTGCTCTGTTTTGGCTGAGGTCCCTTCAATAATTATTGTTTATCTTTCTTGCAAGCCCTTAAAATTGTCCTAGTCCGCTGAAGTAATATATTTATACAAATTGTTTTTGTTAAAATGTTTTCTTTGGTGAAGTAAATGATTTTTATATGATATATTATATTTTGAGAAATAATTTCATTAGCTAGCTTATGTATCTTTTTTTTTTTTTTTTTTTTTTTTTTTTTTTTTGCCTAGCTCACATGAAACTATAAACCAAATAACTATTATGTTTATTGATTTGTCTTTCTTTTATCTATAATTTCTATGGCCCTTTTGATCAAACAGATGACTTTTTTTTTTCCCCCATGAAGTTTGTCATAAAACCTCTGTATCAATTGGAAAATAACATTTCCTAGTTTTAGTGGTGTTTTTTCATTTATGTATTTTTATTCACAAATGTACTTATATATGTAATATGATAGTATATTAATGCCGTAAGATAGACTGAAAATATTTATTTTTGAGAGTATTATCAGAATATGTGAAAATTATTATTTTAAATTAAATTCCAGTATATATGAATAAAATGTATATATTTGTAATTGTTTTGATTTCCCTATTATATATTCAAAAAATATTATTTCATATAATTTTTATTTGAATCGTATTTGTATATAATATTTAGTGTTTCGAACATTTGAGTAAATATGCTATCATAAATAAAGTTAATCTTCTGGTTTAATATTACTGTTATGAATAAAAATAACTGGCATTGTGAGACAATTAAGCATCATTCATTACATATTCTGCCAAGCATAGTTACTGTCTTCCAGTTTTTCTTTATTAAATTTATTTTTTAAACATATGAATTATTATTGAAATGAATTTAAACACTTCTGGTACTCATTCACACCTTCATAAAACGGATGATATATTCCAAATTGATAGTGATCTCATAACAAAGAATTTACAATGGTAATTGACTTCAGATTTAGATTAATTGATTCATTTGATATTTAGATTGTCATTGAGACAGCAAAAAAAAATTTAGTCCAGTGAAAATGTCATTATTTCCCTAGTATATTTTAGAAACCAAAGTTCATCAATAGGAGCTGTGAGAGATTTATTCTGAGAGATAAAACTGCTTTGGGGGGCTTAAGGTCCCTATTTACTCCAACTAGGGCAAGAAGGATAGGTTATCCTATCCTAAAGGTTACCAAACTATGCTAGCCAGAATGGGAATGCTCATATTCCTTTCTCTGGACCTCCATGAAATAAATATCTGACGACCCAGGTGAGAATTCCACCCATTACATTCTTTACCAAGCACTATGAAACCTTCCTCCCAATGTAAACTTCCTGTTTACAGCAGTAATCATGCATATTTATCTTGGCACCACACCTTTCAGCACCTAAATTAAGATTGCTCATGCATTTTCTCAAGTGCGAAAATTAAATTACTCCAAAAATAGATTAGTGAATCATGCTAGGGACTTATGCATATTTTTGGAGCTATACCACTGTTTATAGCTATTTCATCATGATTACTTTCCTGAAAAACAAAAATAAAACTACAAAATCTGGTTAGGCTTGTAGATTTGATAACTATGGCCCAGAGATGTGGTGTATCTCTACTGCAGAAAGCAATAAATTAAAGAAAGATTTTTGAAAGAAAAATAGGAGAATCTTAGTTACAAATGAAATAAAGTAATAAAGACAAATGATAAAATTCAGATCACTTTAAATAAGGAGAATATCGTTCAATTAGGATTTGTGATGGAACAAAAAAAAATCTGTTTTCTGAATATTTTAATTATTATTTATTAGTATTATATAAAATTATTTCAAAATTAATTTGTACTTATATTTATATAAAAAATTTAAAACAAAACAAACAAATAGGTAAACTGAAAAGATATTTTTAACTAACTTGTACATAAATTCACATGAAAATTTTTGAAACATGGGGTGATACAAAGGCCCACATCACAGCTCTCACATTAAATTGTACTTTTTTTTGGTTTCTCTTTAGTGCTACAAACTGCACATCTTCTTTGCTTTCATCTAACAGGATAATGCCCTGTCGGCTTATCCACTTTCTTGGATACAGGCTTATCATGTTTTTTTTTTGTAACAATAATTTTTTTCAAATGCTTTGATCTACTACAAAAATTTCCTATAAGAAGATCAGCAAGTTGACTTCTGAAAAGTAGGTGTGATGTGGGCTTCCATTTGTTTTTTTTTTTCATCTCTTCCTTATATAAAATGTAACTATTTACAATCGAAGCATCTAAAAAGTGGTAAAATCCTTTCACCCACCACCGTTTGGATTTCCATTGGGTAGAGTAATGCAACATGTACTGGTCAAATAAATTAACTCCTCCCATGTGTGCGTTATAATCACAGAATACAGAATACAGTAGAAGGGGCAGAGGGACTAAAGCTGTACGGTCCCCCTGGCTCCAGTTCAGCCGGCTCTCCCCCCACCACCTCCACCCCGGGCTGCTCCACCTCAGGCTTATTTACAACTTTATCATCCTCAACACATACGAATTTTATTGGATTCCATCTAATTGTTCAGAAATTTATCACATTCATGCATAGGTAGGTAGTTTATGAACGAAAATAAAACAGAATATTACCAAAAGAAAATTACTAATTTCTTAATTTTCGATCTTATTTTATTTTTATGAATATTATCATTGATATTTTTCAAAAAATGGTGGATTCGGACTTTAAAAAATATTATTCCGATAGATATTATTAATAATGAGTAATAAGAGCCATCTTCTAAAAAATGTGAAAATGTAGAAAAGTTTCTCCCAAGGTATTGTTTTAGAAGTAGCGAAAGCAAAATTTCTATTCTCTATTTAATTAGTTATTTTCTTTTTCTTCGCTAAGTTTTTGTAGACTGTATTTGTAGGCACAGTTTTTTTCTTATTACCGCAAAACGTTTCGGCGTAGGTTTTAAATTTGTTTTTTCTTTTCAACCTGTATTTTTTTTTTTTGTGGTTAGAAAGTGAATTTTCAGTGAAGCTTGATGAATCAGCTGTATTTCGAAGCTGTACAGATCTTTCATCAAGTGGTTTTTTTGAGCTCGTTTATGTTTTTATTAGTGATCTCTAACATTTTTTAAATCTCTTTTTATTTGGAAACCTAATATTTTTCAACGGGGTCGCAAGCCTTTTTATTGGTCCCCTTTCCTAAAAAAAAAAATTTCAACATTTAACTTTTATGTTTAAATACCTATGTATGTTGGTAAAGCAGGGGGAAAGCGTAGAAAGTTATAGATACCTTTATAATCTGTCTCAAATGATATGGGAAATCAAAAAAACGACTGAATTGCACCTTTCTTTAGATTTACTCGAAATGAAAAAGATCTGTCAAAATCGTCCTCTTTAAAATGTTTTGAACTAATAACACTTGTATTTGTTGGCTTCCATTTTTCTTGCCTCAGGGCTTGAACCCACTTATTTCGTTCCTCTTCAACTGAAGGGAAGCTGAGGAAAAAATAAAAGGTAAAATTGGAACTGTTTACCTTTTAAAGATTTATTCAAATCTAAAACTATATTATTGATGTAAAACGTATTCTTAAGGTTTAATGTTTAAGATTCGAAACTAGTTTTCAAATAATTTCAATAGAATGAGCAATTAATTTATCAATCCTAATTGAATATACAGAATATTCTGTATTATGTGGTTACAATATCTATTATTGTTAATATAGGGGAGTTTAACTATAAAGTTAAAAAAGCTCCACAATAAACATATTATTACTGTGGCGAAAGGGAAGGAAGATTTGTTTTTCAATTTATTGAAAAACTAAAGTGTGTACGTTTAAAATGTACCGGTGAAGGGTTTAAATCCTTGTTGGACTCTTTTCTAGAACATCCAAACGCGGCACAACACGACATTATTTAATCCAATTGAGAAATAAAAAAATAAAAAACACATACACACAACAGAGACCTAACAATTAGGAATTGTTCCAAAAAAACACGGGGAAAACAGTGGTACTGATAGGGACAGCTGGGGTTTAGGTGGTGGGGATAGCGCTACTTGCCGGGAGCCATCTCCCCCCACCTACCCACCACTTCTATCATATTCTGTATTCTGTGGTTATAATTGTTAACTGAATCAGGACAATTTATTTCAACTTTCTCGCCTTCTTTGTTTTTTCGTAAAAATTTTTTGGATCCAGAAGGGTTGTCCATAGAACTCACCACACATACACATTTCTGGCCTCTATCTTTCCACTTTTTTAGACCAAAATCTTCTGTATAGCAGTGGTCAACTTCCCCATATTTTAAATCTTTATCTGATTTTACTATGTTGGACGGGAAAAATTTTCTATTTTGCAAAATTGTCGCACACACGAAAAAGTCCTTGGACAATAATTTTTTTATTAATGTAAAAGATGAAAAAAAAACTATCAAAAAACAAACAATAGCCTAAGCTTTCGAATGCTTTGGTTAAATTAAAAAGAACCTCCTCTGCCAGTCCCATGGTTCTTGGTGTCGCAGATTTGCTACAATAAAAATCGAAAGCTAATAAATATCCAGCAACATATATGTAATATTGTTAATAATATTACTGAGCAACATATCGCACAAACTTTAAATCCTCTTTTCATAGGTTTTATAGGCATATATTTCTTGAAACTTGACTGCCCTTTAAAAGCAATCATACTTTCATCGACTGCTAAATACCTACTAGGGCTGAATACATCTATAAATTTTTTTGAAAAATGTTCCAAATACGGTCGTACTTTGTACAATTTATCAAATGCTGGGTCATCTCTAGCTGGCGTTTGCGAGTTATCATTCAAGTGTAAAAATCGCAAAATTGTTAAAAACCTACGGAGGGGCATTACATTGGCAATCTGCGAAACAAACAAATTTTGATTTGTTGACCAATATAAGCGCAACGAGGGAAGTTCATGGAATCCAATTATAATAATTATCCCCAAAAAAGCATGAAACTCTTCCGTGGTAAGATTAAGGGTATGGCCTTTCTGACTCGCATAGAGTTCAGATTGTAAAATAATAAAGTTTGTCAGTTCTGTGTTGAAAAATATTAAAAATATTTTCTACGTCTATAGTTACTTTGGGTCCAAATGGTTGATTGAATACTTTTTTACTGAAATTGTTAAAAATCTCGGCTCCTCCTGAGCCCTTCTTCCAGCAGGGAGTATAATCAGCTTTCCCTCCACTTTCCGGCGATGATCCTTCCGCATCTTCATCACCGAGTACCACTTCAAGAGGAAAAGTCACATTTTCTACGATCATTTCATCAACTTCTTCCTCTTCTGTTGTAAATCCTAAAAAAGAAAGAAACAATAATAAAAAAAAAACTGAAAAAGAAAATCAATCAATCAATTAATAAATTTAGGAAAATAAATTATAAAGATGTGATGTAACTAGATACCTGATGAAGAAGCTGATGTCGTCGGACCACTGGTGGTAGAACTACAGGGAAGAGAAGACTCAGACACGAAAGACATGCCATCTTCCCGTGAGCTCAATTTCATTATTTTAGCCGAAGAAGGAGCCCTTACAGGGAAGCCATCATCTGCTTCACTGTCGCCCCCATATTCTGAATCATACAAAGTTTCGAAGGTCATACCTTCCGACTCGTCAATAGGAAGGTTGTCCATCTTGAAAAATAAGCTAAAATAAATTTATTTTCCACAGCATAAAACAAATTACAGGTACAAAGGGGCTATGCAGTTAAAAGGACCCTCTTTTACCTGCATAACCCTTGAATCTATATCATTATTCTACGATATCTTGCAAGCCAAATGGAATTTTTTAATGTTTTATTATTTTAATTGAAGAAAAATTAGCTATGAAGATGATACATACATTTTTAATTATAAATAATGAACCAGTTAATTGAAAAATTTAATATTATCGAGAAAGTCAGAACTGACCATAGAACTCTTTTTTAAATAATTTATTAAAAGAGGTGAAATAAACGAAATTCAACAAAACCTTTTCTACTGCATAAAACAAATTAAAGGTAAAGAAGGACTATGCAGGTAAAAGGACCCTCTCTTACCTGCATAGCCCTGGAGTCTATGTCATTACCCTGAAAGATCTTGCAAGCTGAATGGAATTTTTTAATGGAGAAGAAGATAGTAAGGAATGCAGTCAAAGTAACACCACGTCAAAGAAGAATTCTTTAATACGTGCCAACGTTTCGACCTGCGTTCGAACGCAGGTCGAAACGTTGGCACGTATTAAAGAATTCTTCTTTGACGTGTTGTTACTTTGACTGCATCCCTGACTATCTTCTTCTCCATTTATCATCCGGTCAACCATACTTTTATAATCATGGAATTTTTTAATGTTTTATTATTTTAATTGAAGAAAATTTTCTATGAAGATGATAGATATATTTTTTATTATAAATACTAAAAACCAATTATTAGAAAATTTTAATTTAATTGTGAAAGTCAGAACAGACTGTAGAACTCGTTAATAATTAATTTATTAAGAGCTGAAATTAACGAAATACAACAAAACCTATTATATTATACTAAAGAAAGGTTGATGTTTTACTTACCGTTAGGAGATGTTCAAAGAAATCAATTTAGAACACTTTTTCACCAAAAACTGCAGAAAATCAGACAATTCCGTGAGCCGGTCGGCTTCCCTGAGCGGATAGTGTCCAACAGCGTAGTACACGTTCGGCTAAAAACTACCTAACACGACCCACCGGCTTCTCAACTTGCGATTATCGAAACCAAAACATCGATTTAATAAACATCGAAACAAAACAACCTTCCGAAGCCCGGTTTTTTAAAAAAATAAAAGTTTTATACGTGTCCTATCAGGAAGGACACTATCCGTTTAGCGCGATGTCTAATAGAACAAAGGTGTGCATTGGGCTCACTCTTAACATGCCCTACCAGGAAGAACACTTAGGGTTAAACAAGAAGAGGATGACTGTAGTTGTTGGAAGGATGAAGTCAGGAAATATGCTCTCATACTGAGATCCAGAAATTGGAAGGAGACTACTAAGGGAAGAATAAGGTGGGTAACTCTTGTACGCCAACGGTCACATCGTCCTGTAGAGCCACTGTTACTAATAAAACCTGTGCTCTCTTTTAATTATTTAACTATTGAACTTGAAAAAAATATGGGTTGAAAAAATACAATAAAAGAGCAGTTAAAAGTGTTCATAAAAACAACGAAGTTAACCCTTGGTGTTTGAGCATTAGGAGGTAGTGGTAAGGAAGCTAAATATCTCATTTTACCTCCTTTTTATAAGACAGGGTTTCCTCCTAGTCAGGGCCGGAACTTGGAGATTTGTGAGGGAGGGCAAAGATCAGTTTGCCGCCCCCTTCCCCCACTCTTTGACACCATTAAAATGCATTACCTCCGTAGTACAGTTTAATAAAGTTTATAAATTATGAAGAAGAAATGAAACAAAATTAAACAATATCGATTGTATTATTATTGTTTTGGAAAGGTTATTAATAACTTACTTTTCTTATAAACTTTTTAAATTTGCCGCTATAAACAATAACAAACAAACAAACAACAAACAAACAGGTATGTTAAATTTATAAGAAATTTAACCAGACTCTAATTATTAGCAAGTGATAATAAACCAATTACTTATATATTGCTCTGACCAATTACTCATTTCTTATACTTTAGTCGAGAATCTTTCATTTTCTACAATCTAAAGTGGGGATGTTTTTTTTTTAAGGGAAACTACTGTCATATGGCAACACTGCTATAGATGTTACACTGCCTTTGCTATAACTAATATAAAAAGGTTTAGAATGATATTAAAATTATTATTATGTTATTGCAATGTTATTTTATTTGATAATTTTTTTTAAAATATATTTTTTCCTTAAATTCCACCTAATTTGTTTCCTGTTTTAAGCATTTCGGTTTGTCATGAAAAGAAATATTTTCTCGCAATTTTAATTTATAATATTGCTATTAATTCAACATTGGTTAGTTTGATTAGATAATAAACGCAACATAAATAAGTTGAATAAAGTTATTCATAATTATAATCATAATTATGATTTTTCGTCATTTACACTTTTATTCTTTTCGATGTTATTTGTTTATTACTATAAAAGATTTACCTCAGATATTCCACTTCCACTAATTTTTAAAAGCATCTTAAAAATAAAATAGTCAATATTTATTGTTGTATGTAGACTGGCATGAGCTTCTGATTGGTTAAATTGTCATCATGTTTATCATGGCGTAGTGATTATGGAGAGGTTCCAATAACAGATTTTATATTTTTCTACAGTTTTTTATTTGCTAGGAATTTATGTATAGTGAATTAGGTTTAGAATTATCATATCCAGCATTATTTGATCTTCCTTCTCAGGTTTACAGCAAATCAAGTGTTAACTATTAAATTAATGTGATATAGATCTAAGCTACATGAAATTTACAGCTTCACAGAATTTATGGAAAACCTTTGATGTTTTCCATATTCAGAAGTTAATTTTGATCCTATTTATTTAGTGTTTTTATAAATATGTACTGTGTTTCTAAATAACTTGCAAAATGACTTCGAAAGGCCCTGGTCTTTATGAATTTCTTATCGAAGCAGAACTTCAGCAGTATTTTGCTGGTTTCAAAAACGATTTGAAGGTTAGCTGGATTATTTATTTTTCTATGTTTTCTCATCAGAATATAGAAAATATTAATGCTTGATTTCTTTAGATTCAGAATGTTGCCCAGTTAAAGTATGTTTGCGATGAAGATCTTCAACAGCTTGGTATGTCAAAGCCTGAAATGCGAAGATTAAAGAAGTATTTTCAAAAGCATTTCCCACAAACTTATCTTTCCAAGTTCAAGAAGGTTAGTGTATATTTTTGTAGTTTACCTCATTATCAGCTTCTTAGTATGCAGCTATGATAATGTTAGAAACATTTCTTTATTACAATTCTAGATTTATTTGTCATTATAAACTTTTTTAGCTACTATAGATTTTTATTTATTTACTGAAAATGTAACTGGTATTAGTTAGGTAATATAGAATTTTGCTATTCAGTGTTAATGTAATGCCCATATTAAATGAAAGATGCACAACTTATTCTTAACTCAAGATGTTTTTATATTGTAGACCTGTCTTCGCAATTCACATCTAAATCAAACTGAGGCTAAACTGATGTTAAAAATTTCCATAATTGTGTGATTTTGTAGGTTGGCCCGAAATGAACACCCCCAGTAGTTCCTTTCCCCATGCATGAGTACTTTTTTAAAAAGCGGGATTGCATTTCTGTTAGTTATTTATTCATATATGTTATTCATTTACCACCTATTCTCTGAGATGATTATTAGATATACAAGTAGATAAAATAATATGTTTCTGAAATTGTCTCTATTAAACGTTGAATTAATATCTTTTCTTCTATTGTTAGATGATAATGCCACGTAAAGAAGAAACTTGGGAAGCCAATTTGCCCAGTGAAGTTCCAGAAAGACCTCCAGTAAGAGTTCCAAATAAGCATATTATTCCAGCTGACTCTATTATTGTTAATAAAGAATTGGGTACTGGAGAATTTGGTGTTGTCCAGCAAGGCGTATGGACAAATGACGGCGAAAGGGTAAATAATTATTATATTATAATTATTTTCAATAGCAAAGATTGAGAAAATTAATTCTTTAATTATACTTTATTTAATGATAATAATGACACTCATTAAGTAATATAATATATATATTTTTCAATTGTATTAATACTTCTTATTTATTTTTAATGGAAACTTAATTATTTCATTTTTTTCAGATACAAGTTGCTATAAAATGCCTTTCGAGGGAAAGAATGCAAAATAATCCAATTGAATTTTTAAAAGAGGCAGCAATAATGCACGCTATTGATCATGAACATATAGTTCGCCTCTATGGTGTTGTATTAGATACAAATGCTCTCATGCTGGTCAGTATTTCATTCGTATGTCTTATTTTAGTAAATTATTTAGACATTAGATATTTATTATAGTAAATTATTTAGTTCCACATTATTTTCTACACTTAAATGCCTTAAATAGACAGTGTGATCAATAATCTCTAGGAGATATGTTGGGATTGATAGATGCTGTAAATGCAATTCGATAATCTACAAGGCTTTTATAAAATATAGGGTGATCTTTTTCAAAATTCCAGGTTTATGACAGCAGCGTAATCTAAAAATCAATCTGTATTCACTGATTTGGTTTACATGAAACATTAATACCTTTTTTTTTTTTTTTTTTTTCATTTACATGTATTACTTTAGATGAATCTCAGGGTTTTTTTTTTAACTTTAGTTCGCTTGAAATATATGTGATAAAGTAACTTCCAAGAGATTACCATAAAATTAAAAAAAAAAAATCTTATTTAATTTTTAATTAAGATAATTTGGGATGCCCATAGTACTAAACAATTATCAAAATCTATTGTAATGTATAAACGAACAAAATTTTAAAAACCAATGTATAAAATAAAGAAATTACTATCAATCACAAATAACAAAAAGGAAGGGAAATACTTAATAGAATAAATGTGAAGGAATGTATAGTAGGGAACAATTTCTGAAATAACACCTTAAAAGAGGGAATGGTCTGGTTTAATACAAATCAAATGATTTAATAATGTATTTATGTAGGGTTGTAAAAAAAAAATTGAAAAAAAAAAAAAATAAAAATAGTATTTAAACAAACCACAGACATTGGTCCTCTTTTTTATTCAGAACATGTATTTATTAAGTTCGAGTTATGATATGTTGCATAGGAAAAGTAGCTCTTCTGGAGTATTTTAAAAGTTTCTTTATAACATATTATGAAAATAGTGTGTTATTAATTTTGAAAAGATAAATAGTTCATATTTTTTTATAGAACCCTTACTTTTTCTTAACTATCAAGTTTATTTTTTCCTTTTAGGTAACAGAACTTGCTGCACTCCGTTCATTACTTGAATGTTTGAAAGAACCATCTCTCCGATCCAGTTTTCCAGTACTCTCCCTTTGTCACTTTGCTATACAGATTTGTGATGGAATGCAGTATTTGGAAGCAAAAAGACTGATTCACAGGTATTATTTCTCTCAGTAATATTTTTAGGGTATTATCAGCAATTGCCTTTAAAAATGTTCTTTTAATCTTATTACAATTGTTTATTATTAAATAAGAAAGTAAAACAGTTAACTCATGATAATCTGCAGTATAATGGGAAATGTTTATGCTTGTAATTTGATTAATTTTTCAAAACTTTTACTGTAGGGGATCTTGTTGAAGGAATCATATTTGATTGGATTAATTATGATGCCAATAAAACTATTTTTGAACTTATTGCTAAATATGTAGTAATTGAATGGCTCCACCGAAAAATGTTCTAAGCGACAAAATTTCTGAAGTGGCGATCTTAAAGTTTTTAAAATGTATAACAGTACGTCTTAGTATGATATAGTTCTCCATTATGTTATTATAAATGTAAATATAACAAATTAATATGTGGATATAAAATCTAACCTACAGAACTAAAAAAAACTTGAGATTATGATTTTCTTTCACTGATTACTCAAAATTTTGTTTGTCGCTTAGAACGTTTTTTGGCGGACCCATTCAATTATAATTATGGATAAAAGTTAGGAAGGAGAGGAGGATAAGTTTAAGAAGGAAGTGAGCCATAATGTAGTTCTAGCTTATACTGTTACGCTTATTTAATATCTGGAGGAATTAAGGTGTTGAAAGACTGTATTAAAAGGTGTTACATCTTAAATTACAAAAACAGCTGATAATTTTATGTAAAAAAGAGTACTTCAGAAAAACTGTTAATTAACATATAACATAGTTTTTTTTATTATTCTAGTGTAAACAGAAAGTTTTTTATTTTATTTTTTTTTTTGCTATTTTCTAGATAATTCTCTTGAATAATCTAGACTCAACTGTATTAATATATTTACTGAATTCTATGTTCCTCTTGATAATATGTACAATTAATAAATATATTTTTTTATTTATAGGGATTTAGCTGCCAGAAATATATTAGTATTTTCTAAAAACAAAGTAAAAATCTCCGATTTTGGTCTTTCCCGAGCTCTTGGAGTTGGAAAAGATTATTATCAAACCAATTTCAACGTTAATTTAAAATTACCAATAGCCTGGTAAGTTATTTCATCATATATATCTAATTAAAAAAAAAAAAAAAGAAGAAGGATTGTTTTCTGAGAATAATTGTTTTAAATGGTGTGGTGTATTTTTCTTTTACAAATTAAAAATTTAAGCCTTTCTTGAATAATTTATTTTAGGTGTGCCCCTGAGTGCATTACTTACTTAAAGTTTACAACAGCATCAGATGTTTGGGCATACGCTGTAACGTTGTGGGAAATGTTTTCATATGGTTTTCAGCCCTGGGCTGCCCTCACTGGGCAACAGATATTAGATGCTGTTGATGAACCTGACCCACAAGTACGGCTAATTTTATATCATATATGTTTATATATAAAACTAATTTGTTATTCAGAATTACTTTAGTGATTACAATAATACATGTTTGATTCATTTTATTGGTGTTGTTTTATTGAAATTCAATATCAGTACTGTCAATATTGAATAAATGATGTGGTGAGGTTTATCCTAATTGTGTATTAATATTGTTGTGGTTTACAGTTTCATTATTTGGAAAGGATCATCTCTTGTTAATTTTGTCGGATCAATTTTTCAAATTCACCACCTTATTCAACTGAATTTGTCATTTTCAATATGTTATATCTATCGTTATACTGTAGAACTGTTCCTCCAACATTCTTTTACAAAGTACTTTCAATAAGAGCTTAATTGACAGTGTCTTTAACATTCGGCTGGCCGCACACCGTACAAAGTACAGGTTCCCGGGTTTCTTTATTTTTTTCATCACTAGCGGGATTTTTTCTTCCAGAATATTTTTTAAATGCATTTAAGAGTATATTATACCTAATAAAAAACTACGCAAGTAATGAATTTAATTTTTTTAAATGTGTAAATCATTTGCTTTTAGATCAAATCATTTAGATGTATACAAACATGTAAAAAATAATAAATAATTGCATATAAAATTTTAATTCAACAGTGATTATTCACTGCCTTCTGAAACGGCAACTTCTGTTAATGGATTAATACAATTTGTACATACTGGCAGGGAATGAGTTTTACAAAGAAAACTATTACACTTCACAATATATTTTATAATAATTATTTATAATAATATAATTATTCACAAGAATAATACACACAATTTCGTAGTATTATTCTTTTTCTTATAATGACACAACTTGCAAGCTCAGCGCATCTTCATTGCACTAGTAGCGTCTCACGCATGAGGCTGTATTTCACTTGGTTTTTGATAATTTACCATAAGGAATGACTTGACATTAGCTGGTAACCCTGGTATATCTGAGGGATCCAGCAACTGCTCCTACAAAATAAAGAGCTAAATGGGAAACAGAAGCAAATCACTCTAGAAGAACCTAACGCTCTGACTAATAGACAAAAACTGACTGAGATGCAAAGAATAGACAATGCCATTGTCCCAGTAGTGACCCTTGTCAACTTGATAGGTAGAGCTCTCGATACCTGGTCAGAAAACTGTAATGATGTTAGTATTATTTTCAACCTAATAGATAATTTGATCCTTCCTAAAACCCTTACCTAATAGGTTCTGTGGTGATTTATTGCTTAGGAGAAAAGATGTAACACGGTTGGTCACATACCATAATTTGTACAGGTTAGGTGTTTTTCTATTTCTACCACACAGTTATAATATTTAAAGAATAAAAAAATTTTTTTTTTGTTTAATATTGTAGTTAGAAATGTCTAAAGAAAGCATATCTTGCCGATTAGAGTGATTAAAATTACAATCATCATTTAGTTTTTTCTGATTCCCCTCTGTTAAGTCGTTAGCTCTGTGGCATGTCACTGCCTCGATATAATCCATTTTGTACTAAGAAATCAGAGCATGCTTTTTGTTTTGTTATTTTAAACTCAGTCAAAAAGGGCCCAAACAGCCAGAAACATAAACAAAGTCGGGGTTGATTGCAGTGTAAGTGAACGCATCATTCATCAGTCATTTAAAAAATTCCTCTCGCCAACTGATTACCATTTTTTTATACACCTGGACCACTTTTTTAGAGATAAAAAATTTCATAATCACAATTCTATAGAAAATTCTTTTTTTAGAATTTGTTAAGACAAACTTTTATTCACATTGCTTATAAAAGTCATTAAATCGTTGGTAGAAATGCATTGAGAGTAATATAGAGTATTTTGATCAATGAAAAATGTATTAGATCATTTATTTTAGTTTTTATATTTTAAACTATAAACTTACCTTAATTTCTGGACAACTCAATATATACATGAACACAGTTATATGAAAAGACCCGTTGTTATGAGGGCTTGTTGAAGTGAGGCTGGTTAAGAGATGTTCTATTGCAATTATTTAATTCAAAGTTATAATTTTTTTTCAGAGGTTGGAAAGGCCCGAGTGCTGCCCCAAGGAATACTACAGCCTCATGTTGAAGTGTTGGCATCACGACCCAAATAAAAGACCAAAGTTTTGTGAAATCATGAAGCAGCTGCCTGATGTGAGTTTATAGTTAATTTATTATTCTTACTATTATTGTATTTCTTATTTCTATAGAATTTCAACTCTTAAATAGTTTGTTGGACTCTATATCAATATTTTTTTGTTTTAATTATTCATTGATAACATTCTCTATTGTGTCATACTATCTGTAGTTATCATGCCACTCAATATTATAACAGTTCCTATAAATCATTTTGTAATTTTTATTTACAGTGTAAACCTGAACAAGTGCAATGTATTCAAGATTCTGGAGATGATCGGCTGAAAAGAGATCATTTAGTCTTCCGTGTTGGTGATATTATTACTGTCCTCGACAAGAGGTACAGAACCATATTAGCCATCCTAGTGAATTTTATTATCTGTTTATTTTAATGATAATATATTTATTAATCTTTTTTACCAACATTATGATGAACGTATATATCATATTTGATCAAATGTAGGCCTCGTTTATTTGAAGATATTCCTCCCATTTTAAAAATGTAAAAATTAAAAAAAAAATTATTTAAAACAGGATTAAGTTTGATACATACTTTCCAAATTGCTTGGTATGTTTTAATTATGATTAAAATCTAAACAAAAGAATAGTTGACATATAATCCATTTAAAATCAAGATTTCAGAATATTAATCTAATTTGGATAATAATTTAAGAAGGAATACAAATTTGGAAAGAAAGGTAGAATCTTATGTATAGATATCTGGAATTATGTGGAAAATGCTTAGATTCGAAACTAACTAAAACTAATTTTTCAAACTCAATTAATTTTCACTTTAGTGCTTTATTATTATTATTTTTTTATTTGAACCATTCCACTATTTGAAGAATTATTAAAATAAAATAAGAAATCATCACGGAGACAGAAATGAAAACTAACTTTAAATTACTTAAAATTTATTAAAGTTTGATTGAACTCAAATATTCCTGATCAACACTGAATATAAGTTGAACTTGGGTATAGGTTGACACTTTATCGTATGGGAGCAAATTTAAGAAAAAAACTTCAAAATATATTCGAACTGGTACAACAGTTGAAGTCATGTAAATATTCGTAATATAAAATATATGAATAATTTGACTCATTTTGTTTTATTTTTTCAGTCCTTTGCAAGGGAGTGCTTTATGGAAAGGAGTTTTAAATAGTGGCAAGACGGGTCTGTTTAATCCTGCTCTAACAGTCGCTTATCTAGGTTCTAATTTACCTTCAAACAAGCCATCGGAATTCGTTAGAGGAGGTTTGTATCTAATATTATTCATCTTCACCAGCCTTTTTAAGCATCATTAGTAATTTGAGTTTTTAAATATAAATATTTAAGCATTTAAATTGAAGTGTTTTTAAAAAAAATATTTTAGATGGAAAAAATGCTTATTCTTCTAAAAGAAACAGATTGAAACCTGAAATGATTTCTGGACCTCAAGGAGATATGAAGCATACAGGTCATGTGGGCCTTGATGGAGCTTATTTCGGAGATATTTCTTTCCTCGGAGGAACTAAAGTAATATATTCCTTCACTATTAAGATTTATCTTTTATTTTATATTACTAATTAAATCCTTTTTATTATTTTTTTAGAAGTATGAGCATGTACCAAAACAAGTTGTGGCACCTTATAAACCAGGAACAGATTCTGAAGACACGGGTAGCATTTCTACCGATAGAGCGCCATTACTTAGCAACATCACTCATAGCAATGGTAATTACAAAATCCAATTTGTTCCATTAAAAAAATTAAAGAAAGTTAAACATTTTTTAGAAATTTTTATGATCACTGATGCATAATGTATTCCATTTATATGTTTTAAGGGTTGGTCATTATTTATTAAAATTACAGTATCATTTGGCTTTAAGGTAGTTTTCTTTTGATAAGTCATTGATCTTTTGTGTGAGAATCAAACTAAGTGTTATAAAATTTTCATGTTATCTAAAACTGTAATACATTATCTGGACAGAATATTCAATTTAAAAGTTTTGAAGGATTTAAAAGTGTTTTTATTCAGGCTTGAGCTCAGATTGGAACTGTGGTAAAGAATTATCAGACCATGAATATCATGAAATCACTGACGATGAAGCTGTCGATAGTCCCACATTCCAGGTATGGTTATCAAAGTGAATTGTTTAAATCGATAGTTTTTATTGATGAATTAATTATGCGTTTTAATGTATTTGTATGTTTGATTTTAGTTTGATTTTGGACCAAGCCTCTTAGACGAGATGGACGCTGCTTTCAGAGACTACAAGTCTCCCCCCAGACCATCTTCACCTATGGCCCATTCACCACCTCCAGCCAATGATGAAGTTATAAATCGCAGAAATGAAATTCAAGAAGCTGCTAATAAAGGGAAAAAGAAACTGGCTACGGTATAGTTTATATTTCCTTATTTCTGTTTTAGCATATTTTAATAATAACTTTATAAGTGTATTAACTTCTAAATGCTGCTATAAGTCAGAGTAAACTAATGTTATTTTGAAATTTTTAAGTATGTTAATTAGTTTGTGCCTGTACCAAAATGTTTCGATACTCAATACCAGTTCTGGTTCCAAAAAAGTGATTCTTGATTCTCGGTACCAGTGCCTCGGTTAGAAATAAATTTCTATTACATAATAATCGATAATAATAGCTGATCAAAGCATATCAAATAATTAAAAATAATAATAATAACCCAAGAAGTAAGTTAGTAAGTAGCAAGTAGCATTTAAGTATCATCCACAAAACACATTTCAAAGTTACAAATGTAAATAAAAAATAATAATATTTAAGAAAATAAATATTTAAATGGTTCAGGATTTCATTTATTACTTAAGATAGTGCAAATGTTACAATGTGTATCTAAAACCTTGCTCTAAAAACTACTGATTGTTGGATGCACAGATATATTTTTTCTGGATGTTGGTTTTAATAGTATTAGGGTTCCAAATATAGTATGAGTATTTAATTAAAACTAATATTTATTCTGGGATTGTAAGAATAATAACTATTTATTTTCTACAAAGCTAGTATAGAATGATTGTTAACTTCTCGTTGCGTCTTAATTACGGTATTGTCACATGTCGGTATGTGGAGTTCAATGCGTGTGTTGCTCGGCTAAGTTCGGAACGAATCGGCCGCTTTATCACTTGTAAAAATTTGTTTAAAAAAGTTTGCCCATGTCTGGTCTAGTATATGAACAAAATTCTAAGTTTTTATAAGATATAAAATATATTTTATAATTAATTATCCTACATTTTTTTTTTTTATTATCTTTAGGGAGAAAAACCAATCTATTTATAATAATAACATAATTATGTATTACAAAACTATCTCCAACAGTATCAATCGGTATCTAGGAATCGATTTTTAGTCATCAATTCTCAATACTGATTCTTTTCTCAAGAATCGTTGTAAAAGATGTATGTATGAAATGAACTTATGTACCCTTAAAAACATTTCTGCTTTTGCTACAATGAATTTTTATTTTTATTTTGTTTACCACTCCTCCTACATGTCAATTTGCTTTGCTATAAACCTAACCTTCTATACCATTTAAATTTCTGTTTAGAATGCATGTCTAAATGACAAAAAAAAAAAAAAAAAAAAAATTAAAGAAAAATTTTATTAGTGCTTTATTAAAGGTTTAATTATAATTTACAAATTTTAGTATGTTTATTTTAATTTTAAGTGTTTGTTATAATTTTAGGTAAAACCAATTTCTTCCTCTGATGAAAAGACCCTAGATACTGCTATTGCCCTCACTTATGAGCTGGCAAACAAGTGTATGGTTCAGCAGGGGGAAGTTAGCCCAGCTAAAAATAAGTTATCTTTCAAGTAAGTTTTATATTATTCTAAATATACATTAGATTATCGTTAATGTCTCTATTCCAGCTCTAATTTTGTCCAATCAGTTGTATTTTATTTGTTGTCCTTTCAGATTTTGTTCAAAAATTCTATTTTTGTCTTTTATTATTATTTATAAGGTTGCGATCTTGTTTTTTTACTGTTAAGGTATAAGGAATAAGAAATTCAATTGAATGTACAAACTCATTTGTACTATGAAAAATTCAGATAATTTGCCTCCTTTATGTTAGAGCTAATTGGAGAAAATTTCTAATTTTGTCATTTATGGATAAATATTAATTATGAATTGCTAAAGCTGTACATATTTATGGATAAAATGAACGAACTGATTCTATATATTAACCCTTTGACTGCTGCAGACTACTATATGAGTCCAGTGGTTGCAGTGCCCTGGGTGCTGCAGATTACTAAATGAGTCTGGCTGGTTTTATGCCAAACTGCTACAAACTCTTATCGTAGTTCTATTACAGTGAGTTTCTGTGTACCTGCTACGACCCTTTTTTACTGCCGTGTTTCGTTTCTCTTTACCTGCATATCGTTCAGTATATTTTCTGCTTTTCTAGTGAATAGTTAAGTTATAGTTAAGAGTATCTCTTATTGTAAAAAAAAAATTGGGTTAAACTAGATCAAAAATGTAGCTAAATGCCGCAAATCTCACCTTTCTATTCCAATCCGTTGCAGATATACGATAAATCAAAGACTTTTTTGAGGAAATCACGTTTTTTCCCATAAAAACTGTAATATCTCCATTTTGTTTAAATATTTTTCAAATTTTGGCCACATTTTCGGATTTAGCATTAAATTTCCTATAAGAACAGAGTACAGGTAACCTTGAATTTTACAAACTTGGTATCTAAAGAACAGCTTGATCTTCACCTTATTTGGGGAAGTCACAATGTCTTATTTACTTCAACGCTCACCGTTTTTCGTAAAAACTATCCACAAAACGTCAAATCTCACAAAAACTTGCAAATTCAATCAGCTTTCGAATGATATGTTAAACGTAATTATTTTGTTTCAATTTCACGGAGATATTTACTTTTGAAACCGAAAAAACATGGTGTTCTCATTTGGAATACAAATCGGTTACTTAGATAAGTTAAACATTATGACAATCCCTTAAAGGAAGTGTGCATTTTAAACATAATAAAATCTTCATTGAAAAAAAAGCAAAGAAAAAAATTATTGTTTAATAGAAAATAAAGGAAAACTGCCAGTAAAGGGACACCAGATCAGAGGATCTTATGTTATTAAATTTATTTATTTATTATTATCATTTAGGATTTATTTTATTAGTTTTTCAATGTAATGTTTAAACGCCAGTGATAATGAGCATAGACCTTAATTTTGCCGTTAGCTTCTGAATGCAGATTGTGTCTAAGAATATTACTTTTTGAAGTGAATTTTATGGGCAGATGAGTCTGTTTTTACAGGGGATGGCATTTCTACCCATCCATGTAAAACGTTGGTTTATATTTGTATTGCTTTCGAATAATGTGGAGGAGCTTCATGGTATTGGAAAATCATATTTTGCCAAACTTCAGGTGGAATATCGTGATGAAGTTGGGATAGGATATTTTGTAACAAATCTTAGTAATTTCATCATTCAATCTGTTGGGCAAACTTTGATTTTTCAACACTATTCGACAGCAATACAAATATGAATATACCAACAATACTTCACATAGAATGGTAGAAATTCCCTGTGAAAATGAGACTCATTTAGCCATAACTTCACTGCAAAAAGTGGTATTCTTTAATATCATCTGCATTCAGAAGCTTATAGCAAAATTGATGTCTATGTTCATTATCATTGAGTTTTAAACCTTACATTGAAAACTAATAAAATAAATCCTAAATAATAATAATAAATAAATAAATGTAATAACATAAGATCCTCTGATCTGGTGTCCCTTTATTGGCATTTTTCCTTTATTTTCTATTAAACAATAATTTTTTTCTTTGCTTTTTATTCCAATGAAGAGTTTATTATGTTTAAAATGCACATTTCCATTAAGGGATTGTCATAATGTTTAATTTACCTAAGTAACCGATTTTTATTCCAAATGAGAACACCATGTTTTTTCAGTTTCAAAAGTAAATATCTCCGTGAAATTGAAACAAAATAAATACGTTTAACATATCATTCGAAAGCTGATTAAATTTGCAAGTTTTTGTGAGATTTGATGTTTTGTGGATAGTTTTTACGAAAAACGGTGAGCGTTGAAGTAAATAAGACATTGTGACTTCCCCAAATAAAGTGAAGATCAAGCTGTTCTTTAGATTCCAAGTTTGTAAAATTCAAGGTTACGTGTACTCTGTTCTTATAGGAAATTTAATGCTAAATCCGAAAATGTGGCCAAAATTTGAAAAATATTTAAACGAAATGGAGATATTACAGTTTTTATGGGAAAAAACGTGATTTCCTCAAAAAAGTCTTTGATTTATCGTATATCTGAAATGGATTGGAATAGAAAGGTGGGATTTGCGGCATTTAGCTACATTTTTGATCTAGTTTAACCCAATTTTTTTTTTTTACACTAAGAGATACTCACCCTGTATAAGTATAGTAGAATACCCCAAAGCTCATAAGAGATACTGGGAAGAAGTGAACTAAGAGAAAGATCTAAGCCTGGGTGATATGAAATGTTTTCAAGTTGACTCGTTGGAATGACAGAAAGTTAAGAAGATTCACTTTTGGAACTGTAATGTTGAGGAGTGAGTGTTAAATGCTTTCTAATCTCTCTTTAAATTACCTAAAAATGGTTGGCAAATGATATTATATTTTATATTAAAGGCTTTGAAATGTTGTGTCATATTGGGTTGTTTCACATGAAATATCCGTTTTCAAGGTAAAGGGATTTTAGTAAAAATACAATATGAAAACAATATAATTTTATTCGAAGTATTTACCTTCTTTTTCTACACATTTTTCCCAACGTGACAACAACTTTTTTATCCCAGATTTGCAAAACTCTGAGCTTTGAAGTGATACAAAATCTGAAAACGCACTTTTGATTTCAGCATCATTTGCAAAAAATTTTCCTCTGCAGAAGTTGTCTTAATTCCTGAAAAGGTGATAATCTGTTGGAGACAAGTCGGGAGAATATGGTGGGTGTGGAAGAACTTCGTACCCCAGCTCTTTCAATTTATGCATGGTAAGTTTTGAAACGTGGGGTCTAGCGTTGTCGTGTAGGAGTATAGGGCCCTTCCGATTTACCAATCCAGGTTGTTTTATCAATCATTTTTCGTGCATTTGGCCAATTTCATTGCAGTAGGTTGTAGAGGTAACGGTCTCACCTCTCTAATTACAGTTGGAGGTCTTCCTCGGGGCTGGTTTTCCAAGTTGGTATCCCCAGTTGAAAACTTAGCAAACCAACGGCGAATGGTTCGTTCATTTACACTCCCTTCCCCAAACGCCTTACAGATGTTTCTAGCAGCCTCAGCTGCCAAACGACCTAGTTTAAACTCATAAAAAAATATTACACGAAAATCGCGTGTTTCCATGTTCATATTTGAAGGTATACTAAACAGTGTGTAATTGATTGGGAAGCTAATGTTTATAAAAGAAAAGTAGAGGATTAGTAACTGCTTGATTATGATATGTGAACTTTGGAAGTAAACAACAGAGACTCGCAAAATCCTCTATGTATTTCAAATATTATAAAATCGGACATTTCATGTGAAACAACCCAATAGTATGCCATGAATTGACATTTCGAAGTTAATTTTGTGGGGTTGTCCGCTCTGGTTCTCAACGCCTCATATCTAGTTATTAAAATACTGTGGAATATGCAATTTTTATTCCTTCTTCTTTTTCCAATCTTCTAGAGTCATCTGACTTCGATAGCTTCATGTCTAATATACTTTATTTTCCAGTGGCCAATTTTTTCCATGCTTATCTCTTTGTTTTTTATTATTATTAATATCCGTGGCACTACAACCCATTGTGGACCCTGTCCTTCTCAATGGGCTGCTGTCATTCTCCTTTATTTTATGCTATCTCCTTTATAATAATTTTATTCACAACTGTACACAATGGACAACCAGTGAATGTGAAGTTACATGAAAACAACAGACATGATCAGGCATGAGGGACTCAGCACCCAGTGGAACAATCTCCAGACGTGAAACTAAATTATTAGGGATTAAACTAGGAGATCCCTCATCCACTTCCTTTTCAGTTTGTTTGACATATAAGGAGGGGAGTCTGTTATCAGTCTTATGAATTTGGATTGAAATGTTTATATTTTCTGAATAAACGTTCTTTTGGCCGGTCCATAAATTTGTGATACATACTTCCAGATGTGTTTTAGCAAGTAACTGTAAATGTTAAGTTTCTGTTTTAAAGGTAGTTTTGAGCGTCTGTGAAGTACTGAGTATAGAAGTCGCAGTCTTAACTGTAACGTCTGTTTTTTTGTCTTGACATGTGGGCTCCATGTCAGTCTTCTATCAAGCATAAGTCCTAAGTATGTCACTCTTTCAGTTTGATATAAAGGTTGGTTGTCAATGTAAACAGGTGGGCAAGTCTTGCGTCATAGTGTAAATGTAATATGAAGTGATTTGTCATAATTAAGTTTTATTTTCCATTTCTTACACCAAGTTTGAATCTCGTTGAGATTGTGTTGAAGTGTTAAGGTGGCTTGTGTAGGAATATTTGATCTTATTCTCCAATTTCTGTCATTATTTACTGGACTGAAGATCTTTCTTAGAATCTTTCTCTACCTTTAGGAGAAGACAGGTCCTTCCAATGACCTTTCTATGAACATAACAAGTTTTTTTAAGAGCATTGTGAGTATATTAGGTATTTTATTGGTTTGTTCAATTGCTTTTTAATAAATCTCGAAGCCTATTATGTCTGTATTTTTTAAAATTAATTATTTTGTTCTACAGATTTCCTTCCAGTTCTAACACACTCCCAGCTCCATCTAAGCATCCTCAGACTCGGACAGAAGGAAGGACATTTTCAGATGAAGCTCAATCGATACCTGATGTCCAGGTAAATTAATTGTTATTATTGATAAATATGCATTATAAAATTCATTTAAAAATAAAAAATAAATTAAATTTCTTTTTTTTTTCTTTTTTTTTTTTAATTTCTGTATCTATGTTCTATTGATTATATTATCACTTATTGTTAGTAATATCCCCCCATATGCAGTTTTTACTTATAATTGACTTTATACTGTACTAAAACTATCATGTTTTTTAAATACGGTCTTGGTATTCCTGCTCAATGAAGTGGTCATCTTTTCACTTTACTCCTCTTCAGTTCTTGTTTTGCTCAGATGAAGGACTATAAAGTGGATTGCAATGTCAGTAAACATGAAATAATACTCACTACATTTTGTTTTGTGTTAACCCTCCTCCAAACCGTCATCACATGAATTCAATTGTTGATATATATTTTTTTATAAATCAGATAGGACGAATGAATATTGAATGGCTTTACCATATTGTAATAAAGAATTGAATAAAGAATTCTTACCATGGATCTCTTGTCAAAATTCACAAATTTGGAAAATACTTCAAATAAAATCAATAGAAAAATCTTACCGATTTCTCAACCATCTTTTTGTGTAACAATAGAATTTCAGCAGCAGTAAAAATTTAACGTACATCATTAATTTTTTGATAAACTTTTATCAAAGTTTTTCACCAATAATAAATCAGATTTACAGGAGCTGTCATATTAATTCTTTTGATATTTTAATCAAATACATCTTTGATTGTGAAGTTACATATTACATTCTTAAAATTAAGCAGTTACAAAAAATATTGACTTTTGATTTACAAGAGTAACCCAGAGCATAGATACAGCCAAAAGTATTAGGCACCAACAATTTTCTCACCAAAAGTTTCTCTAAGAGTATTTACTAGCAAGGATTGAGAAATAAGCCATTTAAGGAACTATTTTGTTCCTTTTAATGGGTTATTTCTCAATCCTTGCTAGTTCTAGTTAATACTCTTTGAGAAATTTTTGGTGAGAAAATTGTTGGTGCCTTATACTTTTGGCCAAGGCTGTATGTGGAGAAACATTTTCTACACTTATGTTGTTTCAATTTTTTTTTTTTTTTTTATTTTGTGAAATTTTAAATTATCCAAAACAAAATCATTGATTAAAAAAAAAAAAGAAGAAGAAATTCACTTTATTGAAACAATAAAGGTTTTAAACATTTGTATTACAAAAAATATTATACAAGTACTATATTAATCCCAAAAAATATATTAAATAAAGTCAATGAGAATAATGTACGATAAAAACAGAACAATAATTTTTTATATTAAAATTTTCCTCGAATTTTATCAAAAGTAACATTTGGAATTATACTTGATTTTTTTTTACTTGACTTGGTGGCCACCCTGTTAAAACAAAACTGAAGAATTTTTGAATTTTTTAATCTACTGAAAGATTAATGTAATCACAAAAATAAGTGTTAAACATTTCTGCACCTGTACCAATGGCAGCACTATGTCTTCTCAGTGACAGTGAATCGATGTGAAGATGTTTTTTGAGAGACATTAAATTAATTTAATCAATAAAATATATTTAATAATTATAATTTTTTTTTATTATTGATAAGGTCTTATTAATTACTGTTCACTAACAAAATAAATCCTGTTTTTTTTTTTTTCTACTTTCCAAAACAAAATCTATTGCAGTGAATTTTCTCTGATGTGCAAGATTTAAGTATGAATTTAACTTACTAAAGAAATTACTAAAAAAATGAAGTGAAAAAGTTCTCTAGTTAACAAAGTTTGATTTGCCAGAGAAGGAAGTTCGGTGGCTCATCACTGACAAGAATGTATGTGATCAGATCTATCCACTCTAATAATTTATTAACAGCTGGGTATTCTAGATTATGTAGATTGCTTTTATTTTTTATCTTTGATTAGCTCTTAATATTCTAATACCAATTAATTTATCGTATTATTTTTGATCTTATATACTTTGCTATGAAGGTAGCTATTACAAGTGTATTAGTATTCTTAATACTTAATATTTATGAATTGCTTTTTAAATATAATATTGCTTTTTTAAATGAATTACCCGATACAGTATAGTAGAAGAGAGAACTAAAATATGATGGTGAAAAATAATTTATTTATATTATCAAATGGCTAACATTCTGATATTTCATTTATCCAATGTTCTCTGGTATTTTATTATGGCGTTTGTTATAATATTTTTTCTTAAAGTATTAAACTATTACATTAATTGTTATATTTACTAATTTGTTTTTATTTTCATTATGGCTTCCTCTCTGGGTACCTCTGGGTATGTTTAATATTTTTTAAATTAATTTTTTTAAATATTCTTTTGTAACTTGTTTTTGCATTTTTTATCGCTCTTCTATCATTTGTATATTGTTTTCATGCATGAATAGTCTGTTTGTACAAGTTTGCGCTCTCTTTCTTCTTGTACTAGTTTGGAATCATTACGTTCTGGAACTCCTTTTCGTTTACCTTTATGGGATAGAGCGTCAGCAGAATTTTGTTTTGCTCGGTCTCGCGATTTGCTTACTAGGAACCCATTGTCAAGTGTGATTGACTCATCCACTGAAGTGCTGGATTCCCTTGAGTCTGGACGCTGTAGACTATCAACAGATACACTTGGTGGATCGCTCGATCCACTTTCAGAAGCAGCCAGTTCCTCAACTTTGTCTTCTTCTACTTTGAAAGGATCACTTGAACAAGCAAGTGAAAAAGGCCACGTAATGAGACTGATTCACCGTAGAACTGTGTCTGATGCAAGAGTTCCTCACCCCCATGCTCCAATTCTTTCACGAAGGGTACCACATAGTACTCCTGCTTCTCCTTTACCAACTCATGATTGGGCTGAATCCTCTTCTTCTTCATCGTCGTCTGGTGGCTTTCCATCAAATTCTTGGCATTCAAAATCATCCAATTCGTCATCTGATGAGTTAACTAAAAAACTCTCATCTGGATCATCTAGCACTTCTTCTTCAGAAGATTTGAGACATGTTCCAGGATTTACAGAAGATTTTCTTAAGGCTCGCTTGTCTACCAAATTTTAGCAGTTGGCTTCGTGTTTTTTTGAAAATTAATGGACTATAATTGGATTTTAGACTTAAATATAGGTTAAAGCTTTGTAATATTTCAGCTGAGGAAAAATATTTTCATTAATATCCTGGTTACTCAATTCTAGTTTCTCCATGTGTTTAAAAATGTTGTTACTTTTTTTATTAGTTTCGTAGGCATTATTATTTTTACTGTCTCCATTTATGTTAAGGCCGTGTTATTATATTTCTTGCTTTGTACTGCTCAAGTTTTTTTTCTGTATCCTATAATAGCTTCCTAGTTTTGCTTTAGTCTGTTGTATGAGACTCTATAACTATTGTCTTTAAAGTTATATCTACTCTGAAGATTTGTCAAGCTTCGTGCTAATTCTTCATTCAAAGAATCATACATGGAGATAGTAAACTGTTTTTCTGTGATTTTTTTTTTTTTTTTCTTAATTATTAAAGATTTTTATTTTATTGAACAGTTTGATTGATAAACATGTCACTGAAATTTAATATAAAAATGCTATTATATTTTTCCAAAATACTATAAATTTTTTAAAAAATGTATATATTTTTTATTCTTGCATTATTTATTTTTTTAAAATGACATTTAAAATTAGCCATTGTACTTGTTAAGAAAACAGTAACAATTTTTCTGTGTCAGCCTAGAATTTTTTCTTTGTCTTCCGTAGATGATAAAGGAACATATTTAAGCGGGTAAAAGGTGTATAATTTCTAAAGTGTTCAAATGCACAAGTATGTAAATACAATTTTTTTTTCTATTAATTTTTCTATTTTTGAATTATTTTAGATTGATAATGATTTTAGTGTCTTAAAACTATTTTTACGAAACTATAATCATTTTTCAATTTTTTTTTTTATTATAACTTATGAATCATTTAATATATTACATAACATTTTTTAACTTAAAGTGATGAAGCACATTGTATTTGAGTCCATTATAAGCTTATCAATATTATTGATTATTTTTTAATAATTCTTCATTTTAGTTAGATATAACAACTTTATATTTGCCGTCCATCAGCGTGTCATTCTACTTTTTTATTAGAGTAACCTGATCACAGAAAGTTACTACTGTTGTTTTATATTCCAAAATGTATTCATTGTTCAAATAATCTAAAACGATAAGTCAAAATGTTTGAAAAAAAATCTAAACACCAACTATAACTGGCCTTACCTAACAATTAATATGCCTTAGTATTTTCAATAATTTTTTAAATAGCGTAAATTAAGTATTTTTAAAAAAATATTTTTTCAAGTTATGCTCAGTAAATCTATTTATTGAAATGAAGAAGTGTATTTTTTAGAAATTATACAAATATAATCTTGAATATGGTTGTTTTATTATTATTAGTGGCTAATGTTCCTTCTTCTGGTTTCTGTTCATTGTCCTTTTTCCTTTCTTTTCTTTAAAGTCCTTTATTTTTATTTTACTTTAGTAGTCTTAATTTGTTAAAGCATGTGCTTTATTTAATTTTGCTTTGTTATTTTTATTTTGTTTTGAGATATTTTAATTTATTTCGGAAACATTTTTGTCATTTAGATTAGATTATGTAATTGTGAGCTTTCTCTTTCTCTTATACTTGGGTAATTGATGATAGAAATATTTTTTTGCTTAAGATTTTGTAAACAATTTGTTTAGTAGCTCTTATTCTCGAGTGCCTATTTGATTAGTGGGTGTTCTAGTATTTAAAATCATACCTATTGATATTTACATTAAAACCTAATTGGTCGAAATTGAACTGTCTTGTTTGTACTTTTATAATGGTGGAGGAAGAGAATTTTTCTTACTGACTATGGAACTTTAAATTTAATTGTATTTCATCTTATTACAATATTTAAATTTTAATAGCATCAATATGAAAGCTTAAATATTTCATGTTTCTGATTATTGATGTTCAGTTTATGAATTATTCACTTTTTGTTAGTAGATGTATATTTGTATTATTCCTGATAAATGTGTATCTTCAGGCTTTGTTGTTGTTTATTAGTACATCTTTATATATTCCAACTAGGCTAGGAAGGAAGGGCTATCCTACAATTTCTCCGACATTTTCTTTGAATGTCAAAGTTATTTGTGATGTTGGCGCTGTGATGGTTAACACTATTCTAGAATAAGATAATTTTTTCTGTCTTAAGTAAACTATAGGCTTTGGCACCAAAAACTGCAACTTTTTGGCTTTGAAAAGAAAAAAAAGAACAGTTCTAATAGTAACAGGTATCTGGTATAATTATTTCAGCAACATTTGGACACTCAAAAATCATAATTCGTCTCATAAGTGTGATATTTGTTTAGTTCAGTACAGTACAATCTTGATAATCCAACACATATAAGATCATGCAACCGTCAGATTATCAAAGAATTCCGGATTACCAAGAGTAATAGAAAAAAAAGAAAGAATGTATTCAGGTATATTGAAAATGCTTACATATCATAGAAATAAATAAAAACTATAAACAAATATGTGTAATTTTACAACGAAAAATAATCATTAATTGTTTTTTGTTTCTTGCCATTATATATTTTATTAAAAATGCCCTCTTGTAGACTTTAAGCACCAGGAAATGACCATTTGGGGCGGCCATTCTCTCCGGCCCATTTGGAGCACACATTAAGAGCGTTGAAAGCTTCACTGTTGAAGACGGTTCGCCGATTCGAACCCAAAGTCATCATCAGATTCGTCTTTCGGGGATTGAATTTGGTCGAGGATTTCTTTGGCGGACAGTGACTGAAAATGTTCCTCGCTTGTTCTTTGAAGCCAATAAGTTATATCCTCGTTTGTCAGGGTAACACTTGCCTTACATTTCTCAGAAAGCTCTTGCCCAAATTTGGGAAGTCAAGTTAACTTTTTCAGTATAATCACCCATGACTTGTGATTTGAAAGCAGGGCGCGTTGGCGAAATCTTTTCCACAAACACTGGATAATGGCACTTTTAACTTTATTCCAGCTGTGAGCTAGATTGAAAACAACATCTTTAATGTTGTTTTTTTTAAAATATTTATTCCGTCCGTTTGTTTTATTATATCACAAAGCAGCGATTTTATGTAATTAATTTTTATCTGCTGGATCACATTTTGGGAGGCATGTATGTATGTATGTAGGCATGGACTCGAATTTGCTTATCTTCGGAGTGTAGATCCTCTTCTTTAAGGTGTCCAGGTACGTTATCCAAAAGTAGCATAGCTTTTGCAGGCAAGTTATGGTCTTTTGAAAAATTTTTCTCATTCATTTTTTTAGATTCAGTAGTACTGAGAATTTTTACTGTTAACATCTCGCGGTGAACATGCGATTTCGTTTCCCGGAAGACGTCTGATTACCAAACGTGCTGGACGAATGAACTGTCGGATTATCAAGATTGTACTGTAGTTTAGAAGTGAAAAACAAACACTTTTTGTTTAAAAAAAAAAAAAAAAAAAAAAAATTGATTGAAAAATTCAGTGAATAAAAAAAAAAAAACACATTTGGTATTGAGGGAAAAAAAACTAAAAAACATTCTTTCTTTATTTATAAGAAGTGTACGTGACAGGAAAGCCAAATCATTTTTTTAAAAAACTACTAAATACTGTACAATTATCGAAGACAAAAGATGCCTAAAAGAATGCAACTTGTATTCTCATATATACTTATATGTTACACATTAGCGATACAATAGAAATATGTTTTATCTTCTGAAGCAGAAATTCTGTCCTTGATATTGTAAAAAATGTCTAAAATTATGCTACCATCATAAATGGGATTACTTTTATTACTTTAGTTTTTGTCTGGAATCAATGTTGCATATTCCATACATTAATATTATTTTTATGCCATATGTTTTCTATTTAAGCTCAGTTAATTTTTATTATAACTGTGTTTGTTTGAAGATAAATTTATTTGTTATTCTAAAGGTATAAATTTTTTTTAAAAAGTGGAAGTATTTATAACAATGTCAATATAAACAGGTTTTATTTTATTTTTTATTTTATTATTATTTTTATTTGGGTTTTTTTTTTTTTTTTTTTTTTTTCACCTTTTATTTTTCATCATTCCTTTCTTACCTCTTACTTCCAACCTTTTCCCTACCTTACCTATTCCTGCCAGGGCTCATTGAGCAGCGAAGCAAAGGCAGTCTATTCTCTTCTCGTCGAACAACCTGTTGAAGCTAATCCTTTGCGAATTCTGAGGAATGCTCCTCTTGTTCGTCCCAAAGTCAGAGGCAACAAACATCATGTAAGGAGTAATACTATTGGGTAAGCTAAGAAAAATTCATATTATTTTAAAATAAGATTGATCTTGATATTCTTGCTTATGCTATATTGTTACAAAAGTCCTAGTGCATAAGTAAAACTTTATTTAAGATTACATATTTTAAAAATTACTGAATATAATTCTTCAAAGTAAAGCCCATTGTTTTCAACTACTCTCACCCATCTTTCTGCCAGCAATTGGATTTGATGCCAATATTATCCTTTGGATTTGAGGCAAAGAACTCTTCATATTCAATTTTTATGTCTTCATAATTATCAAAGATTCGACCATTTAAAAAATGGACCATTGATCTATACAAACTGTAACCTTGGTTATACGCCGGATGAAGTAAAATGTTTCTTCTTTGCAGTTGTAATTTTTCCCCTGTCAAAGGAGAACGATGTTCAGGGGCATCGTCGTGTTGCAAAATGTCTTGATTCCTGTTGACCAAAGTCAGATACTTTGAACTTAAAACTTCACAAACTCTGTCTAGCAGCACACATTAAAAGTGAGAGTCCTCTGCCTGACAATCAGAAACAAGCTTAAAATGCAAAACACTTTTGAAGTTATACCAAACACAAAGTATCACTTTTTTTCCCAAATGAACCAAAGTGCGCGCCAATATTTCAGTGGATTACTGACTCTCCTTCTATGGCACTAAATTCTTCTATTGCCTTTGCGCTTTGAAATTTTTTTTTGTTCTGACATTGCGTGTGCGTTTTAAAAAGGTGTAAATGATCTCATAAAGATACAAGAAATTAAAGGATTAGTCAAAGTAAACATTGACATATATAGTAGGAACAAAAATATTCTTGTAAGATTGATTATTAGAACTGGAATCAACGGATGTTTTCATGCACAAGGACTTGTATTTATATTTATATTAAATTATTTATCCTTAAAATTTAAATTTAAATTGAACTCCCATCATTAAAATTACGGAGGTTCGAATTTCAATTTGTACAATATAGTCATTCTAACGCTCTTTGCATGCAACCGGTTCCTTAAAAAAGATATTATTTACTTAAATATTAAATCTCTTAAACAGGCTAAACAATGAATGACTTTTGGCCCATTAGTGAAACAAATGTCTCAGAACAAAAGACTATGACTATCAATTATATACTTGGTCTGTATATACTGTTTTATATCATATATATTCTAAAGCCCTTGTTTATGTCTCTCAAATATATATCAAAGCAGAAAGACACACCCATTTTAAAACTAACTTTTGAAATGAAATCACACTGTAACTTCGGTAATCATTTACTATATTTATTTTTACATTTACTCGTATTTCATGAACTTATTTCATTAAATATTAATATTCATTAAATATTAACGTATTTCATTTACTTCCTATTAAAAATTTTATGATTTTGTTACTGAGTATGTGGACTTCATAACAAACATTTAAGTGTAATGCTATGATTTTATTTGGTGAAAGCAGCAGATTTGGATGATAACTGCTGGGTCTAGTTGTGCTTTAGGTTTCATCCTTAAAAAGTGAAGCTCTTAGTGATATAAAGAAGTATATATGCCGTGGAGAGTTAGCTAAAAATAAACTTTGTTATTTTTTTTAAATACATCAAATTGATATTTACTTTTCTTTCATCGGTTATAACAATAATGATACATGTATTATGATCATAAATAATATTATATTAGAATTCCCCATTGCGGCATCGCCATCTCTCATAAGTAAAGAACTTATGCGAGATGGCAAAGGAAAAAAAAAATCTTGTATTGTTGAATGCTTCCAAAAAGGAAAAAATAAATTCATAAGACATCCTAATAAACCATGTTTCAAGTTTTATTAATTCAGTTATTAATTAATAAATTCAATCTAATTGTACCTATCATGGTTATTTATTTACAATAATAGGTGATTTCTTTTGCCCTAGTCCGAATAAGATTGAATAAAATTGCTGAACCTTTTAAGTTTCAACAATTGGTGCAGGTGCAGGCTTGTGATGAATCCATCCAAGAGTTTGGACCTAATTTAAATAAATTATCTGGATGCTGCAAATTTCTGAATCTTGGATTCAGGAGGCATTATGCACTCAATTTATTGAAGGGTTACTTGATGAATTATGGATGTTACTGATTAATACCCCTGATGTTGATTTTAAAAAAAGGCCATTGAGATAAAAAATGCACTCTTTAGCAGTTATACAGAACAGTTAGTGTTTATAGTTCTGTAAAGCCATATATACTATTGACTGTGAGTTTGTTATTTGTTATAGAAAAACAAATTTTGAATAATTTGAATTGAAATGGTTGATAAGTACGAATTATTGGGATTCTAGGAATAGATGCTTGTTGTAGTTCAAGTGGGAATTATAGCCTTAATATTTTCAGGCATAGCTGTAATTTTCAACATGGTACCATTGCACAGATTAGGTTGTTGAAGGTCACGTGAAAACATAATTGAACATTCTATTTTTAATTATAGTTTGCAATTTATAATTGATAAATAATTTGGAAATTATGAGTTGGCAATTCTGATGGACAGAGAATATTTACTATATTACTAGCGATATATCTGTTGATTTCTAAACTTTACCTGGACCCACATGTCGCAGTACATTTATATACCTTTTTGAATAACAATTTTGCGGGAAATAAGTAAATGTTATTACCAATTCAAGCTCTAGATAACACCGTAACATTATAACCTCACTTGCAGAATGGCGCTCGCCAGTTATCAGTCGATTTTGAAACAAATCGAATCCACGTATTTATCGCATTTTTAATAACAATATAATTGAAAACCGAATAAACGGCTTGTTAAAATTGTATTCCCAACCTTTATGTTTCTGCAACGATAAATGCCGCTGTAATGCAATTAATTCATGTAAATATAGCTGTTTCTACGAAATGACATCCATTTGAAGAAAAATAACTAATAATCAAAGAAAGCTTTGAAATAGAAATTGAAGTGAATGAATGAACTTGACTTGTGGATTACATTTCGATCGTCTTTTAACTCGATAAGACGTCCGATTTGCTGTCAATTGCTGTTTTACTTGATGCATTTTTTTTTTCTGTTTAAAGTCGTTGCATGTACAATAGTACACTTTAAGGTAGTTGGTCTTGATGAAAGAATGTATGGCTTAGAATATTATTAGTGATAAGTGAACAACTTTCTTAATGTCCAGAAAGTGAACCAGAACGTAATTTTGGAATAGTGTCATCTGAACTGGTTTATTTAGGTTTTGGTATGGTTTGTTTTATTGAAAAATAATAGCAACGCTGTTAGAGTATATTGCCATTAATCTCCGTATCGTATTAAATCACGGGTTGACATTCGTCTTATATTTCACAGGTCAGTCCCGGTTTATTTAGGTCTAGTATCTTGTTCCACTAATTACTCTCATTACGGGGAGAAATAGACCTCGTTTTAGTATATCCCCTTATCTTTAACACTATTTATAAGGCTTGTTTGAAGGTCATAAAATGTGCAATTTGGCCATCGTTTGTTCCGTAATTGCCGCATTTCTAGAGAGTTTCTCACACGAATCATAAGTTAGCAGATATTTGCAAACGATATTCTATATTTGAAATAAATATATGTATTTGTATTTTTAGATCATTTCTTTTTTTTTGACTCGGCTATTTACAAACTATCAATTTTTCCCCTCTCCCTTATCCCGTTGGTTATAACTATTTTTCTGTCAAACATGTGAACGATAGAATGTCATCACATGTAGATTTGAAAGCAGATCTTATTGGTTTAAATTCGAACTTGTGATTGTTAATAGAACCTTGAAATTTCACTATCTCGGTCTATTTCATGTGGTACTTGTTTCAAGATGTCAGTTCATTGATGTATTTAAATTTGATATGTTAACGACTATCCTTACCATAATATTAGTAATAAGTTTCTTTGGTGCAATTACATCATGGGCGATTGTATTTGGCGCTGCGAGGGAAATCAGAAAAAAGAATAAGAAAGGTTATGCCATTATAGGTGAGTCTTGATATCAACTGCCATTGTTATACTTGAACCAAGGCTTGTCGATTTCCATCCACTAATATCTATTGGTGAAAGATCTTTTTAATTTATGCTAAGCCTTGAATTTTATCATTTAACTATAGATATTTAAACTGTCCTTCCTGCCCTGGTTGTGGTTTAAAAGGACGTTAAGACCCCCAAAAAACAAAACAGTTACCAATACAACTTCTTAAACAAGGTCTTGGAGGTATCTCTGGCTATGACCTAAAATTCTTATCTCTACTAGTAATTCAAGTATCGTTATGATTTTTACCAGTGTAGGTTATGGAAAAGGCGAATCGATATGTATGGAAACGGAGGATCGATAAGGTTATGTTAAACCTGACTACAAATCGATAGCTTAAGTTGAGTGAATTGGATGTTGGCTGGCCTGGTACTACTTCTGATGCAGCGAGTTTATGAAACACCGAACTGTATTCTCCAATTTTCATTTATAGTTTAAAATTATTATACTACATGCAACGTTTAGTGCATATATATCATATTTTATGAACTCATTACACAACACTCGTCTTCTATAGGGATACAAGGTTTATTTATGGTAGGTATTTAGGTGTGTTCTATTCCCCAAAGGTGTCTTATTAGTAGAGATTGGGATCTTACTAGCATTTTAAAAGAATGTATTTATTGATATTTACAATTGTATATGGTACATAGAACAAGTAGAATATATGTTAAAATTATTACAATGCATGTTAAATAACGTAAAGAAACTACCTATTATTAGCACTTTAATAAATGTTCTTATGTTAGGAGGTCCCTGCAGCTAGTAAATTTTGTGGTCAACATCATGATAATATGTAGTATAAATTATAATGTGATTGAGTACCTTAACTGTATTCACTACATTAGCACTTTTCAGTATACAGATCAGTGCTGCCGATTCCTAAATAACATTTTTCCCTGGGAAGCTAACAAATTTCCCGTTTTTCCCTAGCCATTTTAAAAATTCTCCCCAATTTCCTCCAAATGAAATGAGCTGTATTACACTTCAGATTTAATAAAGAGACATTAAGTTTATAAATGCCTTTATGTATTAACTAGAAATTAAGATATAATTCGTATATACAATGTAATTAGGTATTGTTATGAAATAAAAATATATACTTTTTTAAATATTTATTTCATCTAAAATCTATATTACTGGGTCGAATTGAAGTTATTGTATAAAAAAATGGCAAAAATATTTGGTTTTAAACTTTTATTTGTAAATTGATGGTTATAACAAAATAAAGGAGGCTACACACCATCAACCTGGTTGTCAACAGTGTTGAAGTTGTTGCCCACACACTAGAATTTCAACCTCCAACCAGCCCACAGACGCTCAACACCGTCTTCAACATTGTAAGTTGTCGACAAGGTTGAAAACCAGGTTGATAGTGTGTAGTCCCCTTGGACTACACTACAGGACTAGGTATTGTCACAAGAGCACACAAAAAATATATCAGTAATTAAAATACTGGTCAAAAGCTGGTGTGAGGTATCCAATGGATTTGTAACAGCATGTTATAAAAAAATAATTTTTAGAAAAACAAAACAAAACCGACTTCAAGATTAAACCTACATATACAAACTTGAACTAAAAAATAATATTTTAATTTCTATCTTTAATCGTAACGTTTTCTATCTGTAATCGTCTCTTTGAGGTCAAATTTAAGTGTAATGTACTTCCGACCGTTGATTTTGTTTGACTTATTTAAGAATTAAGCTGATCGAAGTACGACACATCGAGAGTTGACTGTATATGTAAATTATTTTTGTTAATAATTTAGATTTAGTTACCATGGAGATTTTAGACTATCATAATTATAAATATACTAGCTTTCCCCGTAGCAACTTCGCCCGCTCTCATAATTAAAGAACTTTACTAATAGTTGATTAACTAAGAATAATTTGTTTATCTATAAAAGTCTTGTATTGAAGAATGCAATTGAGCATTGTTTCTTCAGTATACTTAGCTCACTATGCACAGGTGCCACAGATATTATAAATATATAAAGGCAGAATCAATAAGAATTTATTTAACATAACTCCTATTTGTTTAACATTTGTAGCTACATGTTTCGGAGAAAATACTCCATCATCAGACTTCTAAATTTAAAAAAAAAAATACATTAATCTATAAAATTACACCAATAGTTATTACCAACAGTACACCTCTTAATCTATGATTATTTTCACATTGTCCATTCTCCATGTTATAAGGAATTATATAATATAAGACAGAATCTATGTTGAAAGTTAGGATGTTAATTTCTGCTATATTATTTTAAGGGAAGTGGAAATAAAAAAATATGAAACCTAGGATATACTTTCTCACATTTATTTTTAGATCTTTATGTTTTATTGAATTAATTATACAATCTGTCTCACTTTAGGGCATTAAGTATTATGGATGACAAAGAATCCATTCAAAAAAATATGTATACAGAAATTTTATCACTTAAATTGATACAACAAATCAAAATATATAAAACACCAAATCCATGTACAAATTAATGTTCTTAAGTTTTGTAACACTTTTACACATTAGATAAGAGGAAATATGTAAGAAAACATGATTTGATAAAACACTTAATCCTTTATGAAAATCATTTTGTTAACTTCTGTTTCACTTATTTACATTTAATAAGACTAAATATCAATATAACAAACTAAACAACACAATCCAAGTTGAACCTATAGAGGTTTGCTTACATGTGAGGTTATAGGAAAGAACTATCGATAAATTTAAACTCGAAGTGAAGCGTAAGGATCAAACTTGGTGGTGGCTCGTAAGCCGACTATTACCTAAACAATTATTATAGTAAACTATACTATTTAAAATCTTCCTAGAACTATGAAAATTTTGTAGTTAAAATTTGGCACAGATGGGTTTAATAATTTTACCATTGCAAACTCTGTTGCAGAATGGTGCTAACAACTTATCGTTCGATTATTAAACATCCCTAGTATCCACACATCACACTAAGTATTTATAGCTTTTTTTTTATAACAATTTATTTGAATTAAACCAATTTTATTATCAATTTCTAGCTCTATATAACATTGTACTGCTATAACCTCTCTTAAATGGCACTCGCCATATATCGGTCAATTTTCAAAATTTACAGCGTACCACATTTTTATCTCTTTTTAGTAACAATTTAATTGATAATATGTAAATTTTCTTATTGCTAAACCTTCTTTCAACTAAGAAGATGATGTAGTTTAGATTTGGTAAAGATTGGTTCAGTATTTTTTTGCGGTTAGTTTTGTTTTATAAAAGTAAATTCTATGAGTAAAAATTTAATTATTCAATTTATTCATGGTTAAACTCTTAAAAAATATTACTAATTAAATGTTATTTTAATAACATACCTACTTATAAACCTGAAACATCAAAATGAATTTGAAATCGTTTTACGGAATTTTATTCTTCTTAAAACCTTCCTAAAAAACTAAGGAGATATAGATTAATTTAGAACATATGTTTTATTGGTAATTGTTTAATAACACCTGCACTAAAGTAATATTTATAAAAAATAAATATTATTTTGATATTTTTGGGATATTTCTTGAACCCCAACTCTGATTTAAATAAAAATTTACAAAAGCTTCCCGGGGATATACTTAATAACTTCCCAAATTTTCACGGCGATTGGATGTATGGTTTTTGAATCTATCGAGAACAGACAGACACACACACATTCATTTTTATATATATAGATTTAAAATGTAAGGTTATATAACAGTGATATTTATTAACTGTTCTTTTTGATTTTTCTTAAAAAGTGCTGAGTTTTTTTAAAATATTTTTTATGGGACCACCTCTGAAGTATGCCCTACCGATCTAAAAAAGAATCATCAAAATTGATTTAGCCACTGTAAAACCACTCGAGTGAATAACTAATAATAAGTGACTGGTGCAACTATGAACTGGAAAGATAAACAATGATGGGAAACCGGAAAACAAATTACACATGAAATTCTTTTAATTTGAGTTCAAGTTATAGAGGCGATGTCTTCTAATAGTTCGTTTCATAGAGGTAGGTGATCCTAGAAGTTCTCTCTTTTGAACCATATTTTCAGTTCGACTTATTCTCACAATTTTTAACATCGAGAGTTGACTGTATATGTAAATTTTTTTTTTTTTGTTAATAATTTAGATTTAGTTACTATGGAGATTTTTGATTATTATATGATTTTTCAACCGACTTCAAAAAAAGAGAGGTTCTCAACTCATCTGTATTTTTATTTATTTATTTTTTTTTGTGTATGTCATGCGATTACTCAGTCAATTCTGAATCAATTTTGATGATTGTTTTTTAGATCGGTACTCGGTGAATTCTGAATCAAAAATTTGTGATTTTGATGATTGTTTTTTAGATCGGTAGGGCATACTTCAGAGGTGAGCTCTCCTCTTGGCCCTGATTAGATCCCTTCTATATTTTGTGGATAGTTTGGCTGTAAAGTTCTTTTGCGCCTTGGGACTGATGATGACCAAGCAGATTGCTGTATGTTCTTTGTCAAAACTTCAACTGCTTCTTCAATTTCTTCCTCATTTTTTAATGACATAGGAATCGACAGTGTTTGGTTTAAATTGGTTTGGTAGTAATCCCAATTTATTTCCCACGGATGAGTGAGGGGGGCGTTCTTCCTGTAGAGTTGGTTCTTCAAAAAGGACCAAATGTACAAGGGAATGATCAGAACATAGATCGGAGCTAGATCTAACTGTGTAAGGTATGGCCTGAAGTCCTTTTTGTAACGAAAAAAAGTCAAGTAAGTCTGGTCTCTTTGATCGTGAATTTGGCCAGTAAGTCGGTGAATTTGGTGAAATAGTGTTTAAAGAAAGTTTATGGAGCGCAGATAGTAGATTGTTTCCTCTTGGACTGCATATTCTGGAGCCCCATACTTGGTGCTTTGCATTATAATCACCTCCAGAAATAAAACATCTTCCATAAAAAATATTTTCGGTTTTATGTTGTAGTATTCCGTTAGTATTCCACAGAAGAAATCAACAGAGCACTTTTTAAGAAAAAAAACAAAAAAAAAACAGCTAATAAAAATCATATAATAATCTAAAATCTCTATGGTAACTAAATCTAAATTATTAACAAAAAAACGTTGGCACGCCAAAATATAAGTTTTTCATTTAAAAACTGGTTGTGTTTATTCAACCTTGACTGCACCCCTGACAAATTCATCTCCTTAGTATCAAACAAAAAAAATTTACATATACAGTCAACTCTCGATGTTAAAAATTGTGTAAATAAGTCGAACTGAAAATAAGATTCAAAAGAGAGAACTTCTAGGACCACCTACCTCTATGAAACGAACTATTAGAAGACATCGCCTCTATAACTCGAACTCAAATTAAAAGAATTTCATGTGTTATTTATATTCCGGTTTCCCATTATTGTTTATCTTTCCAATTCATAGTTACACCAGTCACTTATTATTAGTTATTCACTCGAGTGAATAATTTTACAGTGACTATTGTAAATTCTTTCAATTAACAAAAAGTTAAAATTGATTTGCAAAGTGGAGAAATGAGAAAGAAGTTTGGCGTTTGTTGCTAGTGAATTCCGATTTCCGCGTAGTTCTCTTTCAACCATCCTAAAGAATAAAGAAAAGATCGCCACTGGTGGAAGGCGGTAAGTCAGCTTATAGGTAGCCTCAGAAAAAAGCGCAGTTCAGTTAAAAGTTATATGATAAATTGGTACCGGGGGTATTTAATTTTCTGTATCAATGATTTTATATGTATGTACAAACAACATTCCCATTAATGAAAATGTACGTAGTGATTTCAACTACAATTTTGTGTTCAATTTTCCCATTTACATGCAGATAAATGGAATAATAACCTCGATAATTCTTTGTTCAGTAAGTCGAACTATTTTTCAGGGTAGCTTGAACATCGAAAAATGGCTGTATAAACAAAAATACACTCACTATTATAAAAATTAAAAAATAAAAATAATTTAAAAAAAAAACCTACTTTAAGATTAAATCTACATAAACAAACTTGAACTAAAAAATAGGAGTCGGTGCCAACCAAAACAAACAGAATTTGAAAAGAGATGGTAATTGTAAAGATGCTCCCACTGTTTCATCACCGCCACACCACTGTCTCCGGCCCGAAAGTTTATTGCTAAGGCAAGATTTAACTGCCCTTCTTGGCTGGCACCGACTCTAAAAATAACTGATCATAAATTGTGAATAGGTATATAAGTATCGATAATTTCTTTGATTGTCATTTAATGGTTTTTCTTTCGAAGTAATTAAAATATTATTTTTTATTTTTTAGTTCAAGTTTGTTTAAGTAGGTTTAATCTTGAAGTCGGTTTTGTTTTTGTTTTTCTAAAAATTATTTTACTAACTGTTTTTTTTATTTTTCTTAAAAAGTGCTCCGTTGATTTCAAAATATTTCTTATGGGACCACCTCTGAAGTATGCCCCACCAATCTAAAAAACAATCATCAAAATTGTTTCAGAATTGACCGAGTAATCGCGTAACATACACACACACACACACACACACACACACACAAAAAAAAAAAAAAAAAAAAAATACAGATGAGTTGAGAACCTCTCTTTTTTTTGAAGTCGGTTAAAAATGAAAATTATATTGTTATAAATAAAAATTATAAATCAAAGTGTCCTCTGAATTAAAATAATGAAAAATAAAATCGGTTATGAAGTGAATGCAGTAGTGGCAAGTCCATTCCACAGTTCCTATTTGGTTATCACACCTTGCTGATAACGTGTAACCTCCACAAATTTAATAATTGTTTGAATTTTTCTCATAAAACATTTCCCCATTTGGGTGCAAAGGCTTCTTCATAACATTTAAACCAAGATGTTCCAATGGATCAAGTGCTATATAGTCACTATTATAATGAAATAAATGCTTATTCATCACTTATGTATTTTTTCATGCTTAAGAAAATATTTAAAACTCAGACCCATTATTTTTCTCTGCTTGTAGCAATTCATTAGAAAGATTTAGTTTTTATGAAAACTTATAATATAATATAAAACACTGAACTATGAATCTGTAATAATTAAAATTTTGTGCTGTCTGTAGAGTTATGTCACACATCTTTTCAGAAACCAACATTTTTCAGGTCTGTCGGATGCTTAAATGTAAGTGAAAGAAAATTATCTTTACCCGATGCTCCATCATACAGTGAAAACGAAGAAGAGCATATTCCAGGTAATTATTTTACTTAATTAATTCTTTCTTTCATGAAATTATGGCTTTGATCACCATATGAAATCTTACAGAAAAAGGAAATGCTATACCTTTACCTCCGAGGGATTTAGCCAGGACTCGGACATTGTTAGCTGGAAAACCGCGTCATGAAAGGAAGCATCCCCTTATTATTCCTACTTCATCTATTGCTCATTCCATTGCCCTTTCTCAGAGTAATGCTGGTATGTTTTACTTTCTTTCTTATTTTTTTTTTTTTCTAATTTTAATAATTTTTGCTTTTGTATCGGAGTGTAAATAAAGTTAGCATTTTTTCTTACTTTTAAATTTGAACAGTACTTTGTGAATGAACATAACTGTGGCTATTTCTTATTGATTTGATATTTGTATTAATCAAATTGGTATGATTGGAAGTTTGTCTTCTAATTTGTACAATTTCGTATCATTATTATTATTATTATTATTATTAAAAAGCTCTAGTTACTACTTACACTGTTCAGTAAATTGATTTAATCTATTAATTTGGAAAATGAAGGCACAGATTTAGCTAGGCTTATAATTAAAAAGAGTGGCGAAAAGAATGAAAGTTTTAAGGATTATTGAATTATTTGCTGAGATCATTTTATTTACATAATTAATATAATAATTATTAGATAAGTAATCTGTTAATATTCTAAAATAAAAGTGAATAACACATAGACTTTATTTACACCTTGGTACATTTCCCTCTTTGAGCTTAGCTTCAAAATAAATGAACATTATTTTTTCTGTTTCCTTGAAATGTTGTATGCCATTATAAGATGTTGCTAGTTGTTTTATACTGAGCAATTTATTTGATCAACTGGAATATTTGAAATTAATCCTATGTTTCTTAATTATTCCATGGCATTGTAGCATTTGAATTTAAAACACTGTATATTCTAGTGATATGTAGCTATAAATTTTAAATAATTTTAAATTAAACTGAATATGTGTGTATATATATTTATATATGTATGTAGTATTCTTCATGTAGACAAAATATGATGCTGAAATATATTTATGCTTATTATTTATTTTATTAAATTATGAAAACTTATTTTGGTATATTTTTTTTTTTCTGCAGAACCCACTTATCTTGGATTGGAGGATGACCCACCACCAGAGAAGGAAGTATCGGTGGTCGCTGATAAATCAGTGTAAAATATATAATGCATTGTATTTTATATTAAAACTAATTTAATTTATAATTTTATTGATCAAATGGTTGCAAATCTTTCTTGGGTTTGTTCCTATTTATGTTTGTGACGTGCAGTAATTTATCAAACTCATTAATTTAAATGTTAATATTTTAATTTTCAATAATATAATTAATAATCAGGCGACTTAGGGGAGCTGTCAGGCTGTACATTAGCCTTACCACTTTTTGTTTTATCTGAATATTCAGGATTCCAAACAACACTGCCTATCTTAAATAAAATACATAAACTAAAATATAAATAAAATATGTAATTACTTAGATTTAAAAACCCATTGTAATTATTTATTTACCCTCATTGTTCAGTTGTATCCAATTAGTAAATAAACCAATTTCAAGCAATTCTGAATATTTTTATTGTATTTTTGAAACAGAGGCTTCGGCGGCTGTGTATACTGATACATTAACCTCAGGAGTTTACAAATACCGGAACCGTTTGAAGTTAAAACTGTTACTCCCCAATAATTAAAAGCAGTTACACTTACTGAGCAGTAATTTTTTCAAAGAAATGTTTACACTAATTAAACTTGGTCCAGTCTTCGCTATTTAAATACTGCCTTATTTACTGATTATAACTTAAGATTTTACTTCAAAATAAACACATACTAACTTTAAAAAAAAAAAAAAAAATGGTAAACCTCTGTTGTGTTTAAATAGGCATATTGTATAAGAAATCTTAACAAACATATGAAACATCATTGCTGTAGGGTAAAGGCACCAGTAGTAGACACTATTGTAAGACTCTTGCAGTAATTTTAGTAGTAGTTCAGTAAATTCGCCTCAAGTTCCTTTTTTCCCCTACATATGCCCAATAGCACTCTTATTGAACCTAAATTCTTTTTAAAATGACTCTATTATTGATGTTAAGATTGTTTTTAGACCTTTTTAAGAACATGTTTTTTCACCAATAGTTGACACTTCACTTACCTAATATATTTAGTTTATTTTTCATAATTTTTTTTTTTTTTTTTTTTTTTTTTTTTTTTTTTTTTTTTTTTTTTTTTTTTTTTTTTTTTTTTTTTTTTACAAAGGATCTTGGGTTAGAAATAGTAGAAAACATGAAATATTAAAAAACAACATATTTTTATTTGAATTAGGAAGGTAAAAAATAATAAAAACTTCTACTTTTATTTTTGCCTAAATAAAGTCCAATCTCTTTGCTTTCTTAAATAAAGTTCGAACATGAATAATACATCTAGTAGCATCTATTACCATAACACTTAGGTAGGTTTTATAAAAAAGGAAGTTGATTTTTAAAAAAAAAGTTCTTTAGCCATTGCTAGCTCAAGCTAATTTCACACGACGAAAATTCAAAAATCGTCAATTTGAAAATTGAACTACGAATCACATTCAATCATTAGTATAAAAAATGGAATTTTGTAGTAGTAGACAGGTCTTATTTGGCCTCGTTAAAACAAAATTTACCATAAAAAATACGTTATTTAGTGATTTGATTATGTTCACTATCTTTACAATCAAAATTTGTAATAAAACATTGTAATGATAAAAGAATAATTGATGAAAATCAAACTAACCTTCTTAAGCTACTGTGGTTAAAGGAAGAGCCTTTTATGACACTGCTAATTAAAAACCGACCTAACCTTTCCACTGCTATCATGATCTGCTACTTCTTTATAGTGGAAGTACAGTAGAAGCTAAAGTTTAAAACGGGACCAAATTCAAATCGTTCTGGTGATTTTAACCTTTTTTTTTTTTTTTTTTTTAAGTTAAAAGTGTCTACTATTGGCTCAGTGTCTACTTCTGGTGCCTTTACCTTGCCTGTTTCTTTTTGAATTAATATGTACAGTTGTTTATTTCTCCAAATCCTTTTTCATATTATATTCCTACGACCATCAATATTAACAACCAAAACATTTAATATTCGGTTAGGTATCTGGATACAGTGAGTTTAGAAATCTGCTGTGTTCTCAATTCCATGGATTTTAATTTAATAAGAAGTTGATGTTTTGTACCTTAAATATTGTTTCATAATTTTATCTGGAAATTTTAAATAAAACTTTAGTAGATTCACTCTTGAAAACCGTTATTATATTTACAGTGCTTGTAGCTCCTAACATGAGAATTACTTTGTAGTAGTATTTCATATATATTGGACTGATTAGGTTTTGTTGGAATTTTTCTCTTTCATTAATGTTTCTAAGATGTGAAGTTAAGTCAATCAATTTTTATTTGTTTCATTAGTTATCCTGGCTGTTGTGTGACATAGTTGTGCACTAATAAGTATTTAATTTTCTTCCAGTTCTCCAAAACAGGGTGAAGATGGTTTTGATGAACAAATAGCTAACGAGATAGATCTTCTGGACGATCTTGGAGAAGACCTTTCTACTCATGTCTGATCACTGTGTAAAGAATGAATGAGTCAATTTTGTAGAATACTGCATTTTAGTCTTTTTTTATTTTAATGCATTTTTTATAATATGAATTGGCCATAATCGTGTTACAAAGATATAATTTTAGTAGTATTGGTATGGAAAGTAAATTCCAAAGTTTAGTTGGCTATCAATATCATATTTTGTCTTTGATTTTTTAAAAGTAATCTCCCGTGTGGAGTTGATTTGCAGCTGGTTCCATATTTAGATATATGATATATTATTTATTACTGTCTGTAAAATGCATTTATTAAGTTTTATGTTTATGTCATTATTCTTTATTATCAATTTATTGGGTCAACTGAACATGGATTTTTTTTTTTTAAACTGCAATACTTTTATAAACGTTAGGTCATGAAATGTATGTATTTCTTAATATGTATGAGGATATTATGAAAAAAATTGTTCGTCAGAGTAATTATTTATTTTTGTATTTTAAAGTTTTTAATGATAACTGACTTCGAAAATAAGTAGGGGAACGTTATAATCATTCACTATTGCATTACATACTACTTTTAACCTAAGTTTCAGTGTTAGAATAATGTTAATTTGTAAAACATTAAAAACAAATATTTTTCTATATAATGAATGAATATTAATTATTTTCATCATATTTCAGAAGGATTATGAAAATTGAAAAAGTCCATTTTTGGATGCTAGTATTGTGATTTGAACAACAGGTAAAAAAACTAAATTTGATTAAAACTAGAAGTCTCGTAAAGTTTTAAATGCTTCATAAATATATATTTTAAAGTAATCGTTTAAAAAAAGGAGTGAAGACTTTTTATAAAAACATTTTTAAACTATTAAATTTTAAGTGAATTATGCTCTGAAACTAATTGAGTTCCAATGCAAATGACTTTCCCCTAAACGTGTTTGTAGTTTGTTCGCTTATCAGAGATGGATATTTTACCTTTGAGGAATGGTGTTCTGCTCACATCAGCTTTACAGATAAATACATACAAGTAAAAACTCATTTTCTAAACAAAATTATCAGAATAATAAAATTTTTTTTTTCAATTATCATTTAAAATTTAGACATATGCAATTTATATCTAAACAATACTTATAGATTGGAAAACTGTATAATAAAAACATTTGAGTCATGAATTTAATTTATTGATCTCTTAAAAAAATAATGATTTTTAAATTTAATTTTAATGCGGCAATCAGCTATGAACTAACCTTTAAAGATAGCGAATTAGTCGAGTCATTGTGTTCATTATGAAATATATTGTTAGTTGCGAAATGGTGAAATATTTTAATGAATTGGATATTTTATGTAATGTGAATGTCATAGATGCTGTTGCCCTAAGCAACTATTAAATAAACTATTAATGGAACAAAGATGCCATGATTTTTATACTCATCTGCATTTTTAGTCATAATTAAGATACCTTCTGTGATTATATTTCCTGAAAAAGTTGCGAAATGTTTTTATGAAACTATTTTGTAATAAAATATGAATTTTAATTATTTACCTACGTTTAGAATAATTATGTGTGTTATGTTTAATTTTAACCTGTATATAAAATTATAACTATATTTACAGAAAAAAAAATACTTTACTGATGATTAATGAATTATGAACATATTAATAAATCATTTGTAAAGTATACTCTAAAATTTGAATTTTATCACTTTGTTGAGAATTATAAATTTAAATTTGAGCATTAAAATTTAAATCATCTAAAGAAATAGCAAAATCCTTCCTAGAAGTTGTAATTTCTCTAATTGGCAGGTTCTGTAAATCTAGTTTTAAGGATGATTAACTTGTATTCTAGTTATTATTTATATTTTTCAAAGCTCTTCTTAGTTTATCTAAAACCTGATTCTATCCTATCTTCATAGAATTTAAGTTATTGTGGATTATATTAGATTAAATTCTATTACTAATTATAGAAGGTAGAAGAAATATTAGAATGATTTGTTTTTATGTAACTTAAAAAAATTTGCTTTGTTGGTATTGTTGGGTTCAGCTCTTTTTTTTTTTTTTTTTTTTTTTTTTTTTTTTTTTTTTTTTTTTTTTTTTTTTTTTTTTTTTTTTTTTTTTTTTTTTTTTTTTTTTTTTTTTTTTTTTTATTTTTCTTGTAAAAGCTTCAATAAAGACTTCTTGTAATATACTAAAAAAATCTTCCATGATAACTCGTACCATGACATTTTTCTTATAATTGTATATATCAATGGAAGGTAGATTTTTTTTTTAATAGGGTTTTTAGTTTTCATGAAGTTTAATTTAATATATATATATATATATATATATATATATATATATATATATATATATATATATATATATATATATATATATTATGAATATAGCATCTTTAATTTCTAATGTCAGCTTTGGGGATTACTGTCCTTTGTCTTCATTTTGGGGATTTTAATAATTTAATTATACTGTTTCAGAGTTCAAATGCGCTTAATGCCTTTTAATGTATAATAAATTATGTACATGGTGGGTGAATTTTTAATGAATTTCAATGATTGTGTATTCTAAATAATGATTCTCTCATTTTCTTTACATTTTTTTGTAGAATTATTTAATATTAATCTTGATTAAATTAAATTGACCCTAGTTCCATATTTGTCATATTGAGAGGAAAATATTTTAAATTTTAATATATTTTTAAATGTTTCATGTAGGGTTTTTATATTATTAAAGTTTTTCCTAATGATTTTATTAATATTTTATATTCATAAATCAACTTGTCAATTATATGCTGTCCAATAAGGTTCATTGTCAAACTCAAAAATTGATTTAAAAAAATATAAAAAAAATATGGAAAAGAAACTTTAATTGAAAAATATAGTCCTGCTTAAAGTGCCGTAGATATTTGATATTTTGTAAATGATTGATCTGATGATGGAACTGATTCTTTATAACCTGTATGCTTTCAATAATTTTTATAAAATGAATAAAGAAACTATTGCGATATTTTTCTACCTTTTGGACTTTTTAAAACATTAAAAGATTTTTCAAAATAAACTTGAATGACACATTGTATCAACGCTTGTAGCAGCTAAGTTAGGATGTTAAAGTTGATAATCGCTCGTTAAGTCAGTCATTCAATCAAGATCCTTATAAGTATACTAAATTGCTTTTAAAATACTTTTTTAAAAATTCCTTTCATATATTTCTAAGCAGCCAAATTATTGTAAAATAACTATTAATATTAAAGTACTTACATCAATTGACTTGGTAAACTCGATATGGTTACCAAGTGGTTCAATTTATAATATACTTGTATTTATAGATTGTACTTTGTTTGCATTAGATGAAATTGGAAGAAATTGATTTAAATAAAAAAAATTATCTCTTAGTTTGTTTTAAATATAATAATATACTATTATTATTTATTTTTTATTATTATTTTTTTGTAAAAATAAAAATCTGTAACAAGTAAAATAATCTTTTAAAATTAGTTATAGAATGTTATATTATCTATGCCCTTCTAATGCTTTAAATATGTTATATGTTTAAAAATATTTATTCCATTGTTATATGTAATATCTTCTTTATTGAATCTTTTTTTAAATTTTTTTTTTTTACATTTGTAGTGAATTATTGATGGTGTGTAACAATTTATATTTATAAACCTTTGTTAAATATATTTCTACTTATTGTTTATTTTCTGTTATAAAAAATGTACTCCCCATCTTTTAAATCAAACCATAGTAATGAATAGTTAGAATATCCTGCCGACTGTTCCTATTCAATAGTATTGCACTAGTTTTACAGTTGCTTGGTTTCTACCTACCAGGTATGCAAGTTTAAAATGTCGTTTATTTCTTAAAATATATACACAGTAATTTAAAAAAAAGTATAATATATTTTATTCAAAGTACTGACCCTCGCTTTCTACACATTTTGTCCATCTCTCGGGCAATATATGGATACCATTCCAAAAGAATGCTTCATCTTTATTTGAAATCCATTCATCGAGCCATTTTCGTACGTTTTCGAAATTGTTGAAGTGTTGCTCCGCCAATGAGTGTCCCATCGATGAGAAGAGGTGATAATCAGAAGGCGCCAGGTCAGGTGAATACGGCGGGTGGGGTAGGAGTTCCCAACCAAGCGAAGAAATCGTTTCCTTAGTCAATCTGGCTGAATGTGCAGGAGCGTAATCATGCTGAAGAATGACTTTGGCGTGCCTGTGAGCCCATTCTGGGCGTTTTTCGATCAATGCGTGACTCAAATTGATCATTTGTTGTCGGTAGCGCTCGGTATTGACTGTTTCGCCGGGTTTGAGAAGCTCGTAGTAGACTACTCCCTTCTGATCCCACCACACACACAGCATTGTCTTCTTCCTAAAACGATCCGGTCTTGCACTCGATGTGGATGGTTGTCCTGGCGTTACCCATGATTTTTTTCGTTTGGGATTCTGAAAATAAATCCATTTTTCATCGCCAGTTACAACTCGATGCAAAAAAACCCTTTCTTTCGTGGCGTAAAAGCAGCATTTCGCACACAGTTTTTTTTTTTTCCATCTGTCGTTCGTCCAATTCATGTGGAACCCATTTTCCAACCTTTTGAATCTTTCCCATAGCTCTCAGGCGATCGGAAATGGCTTGCCTAGTGACATTCAACTGTTCTGCCATCATTTGTTGGGTTTGGGTATTGTCTTCGTCTAATAAAGATTGCAATTCGAAGTCCTCAAACTTTTTTGGTCGATTTTCTCGTTTTTGATCAGTAACATCAAAATCACCACGTTTGAAACTTTGAAACCAACGTTCACATGTCCTGACGGTTGGAGCAACATCGCCATAAGTCTCAACAAGAATTCGATGACATTCAGATGCCTTTTTCTTTTGATTAAATAAGAAAATCATGACATGCCGCAAATGCTCTTTATTTGGCTTAAAATTAGACATTTTTAACACCAAAGAAAGGTATGATACGTCCACGTAAACGACTTAAAAACAACTGACTTTTGTAAACAAATGACTAACAAACAAAATAGCGTTTAGAGATAAGCAAATCCTTCAATAGGCTAAGAGCGCATTCTATTGGAATTAAAACGACATTTTAAACTTGCATACCTGGTATAGTCCTGTCATTAATTATTTTTGACCTTAGGGTTTCATTAGGAGTAATTAGAAGATAAATATACTAAAAGTCCCCGCCCCTGGGGGTGAGCTAACAGTGGACCCTAGAAAATTATGTTTTAAATAAAAATCAAAGCTAATTAATTTTCAAATAAAATTGTTTATACACATATCTGATGAACTTCCTACCGTTTTCGAGATATACTTATTTAAAATCGATAATTTTCTCAAAAAATTAATTTTCACCTCACTTTTTGATAAACATTTGCTTCTCCTTGCTTCCACAAACATTACTCAGAAAAAAATATCAGGAAGTTGTAGAGCAATAAATATAGTTTGATTTCATATATATACGTTACTGGCACTTTGAGCAAATGTTTGACAAAAAGTGAGGTAAACATTTTTTTTCCCTCGAAATATTTAGCACCCTAAATATGAATGTTTTGCCGAAATATGACATTTTGATTTTGACATTTTCAGTGTCATGTGTTTTCGCAGTGAAGTGCGACCCCAGTCAAAGAGTCCTGAAATGAGGGGAGTAGAGTACATGAAATATGCGATCATTTTTAACTTCACAGCTTCCTTAGGAGTAGTTTGAAGGTAAACATACTAAAAGGGGTGAGCTTACGGTGGGAGTGAGAGAAGGTACCAAAAGGTTTTTGGTTTTTTTAATTATATTTTAAAAATGGTGGTCTCTAGGAAAATATGCTACCCATAAAGATTATAAATTTCATATTATATGTATACTATTTTTTTTTTTGTTAAAATATACTTCCATCCCCCGTCGCGGCTTCGCTCCCTCTAATAAGTAAAGAACTTACTTCCAATAAATGATTGAAGTTTTATTTGCTGCATTGATAATATATTTATAATGAGACAGCTAATCGAAAAATGTAAGGAAAGACAGCTAGAACTACATTTAGCATTCGTAGATTTGGAAAAAGCATATGACCAAGTACCTAGGAAAGAAATGTGGAGAGCTCAGCGGGAACGAGGCATTGGCCCAGACCAGAGTTGGGCGTAATTGCAGGCCCGGAACTAGGGAGGGGCAGGGGGGGCACGTGCCCCAGGCAGCAGATTTCAGAGGGCGGCAAAATTTGAGAAATTGAAAAAAAAAAATAATAATGATAAGTTATTAAAAACGTTTTTTAAAATAACCATGTCAAAATTAATGTTCTTTAATTTTATTTTGATTTTTTGCATAATTTATAAACCCTATTATACTGGATACCAAGTTAATTCTTATGGTCTTGTAAGAATTAACGTAGCTCATGGGTCCTCATTGATTGTTATGCCTACTGCTTAATATGAATTAGTAGCCTGAGCCCCTTAGCCCTTAAAATGACATTGGACTGTCTGTTGCCATTGTTTACAATTTTGTTGTCTGCTTTTATTGCAAAACCGATAGTTATTCTATTTCATTTACATTTCGATTTTAGTGTACGGAGTGTTAGTTAGTTATTAGTGTTACCGTTTATCAGTGTTTGAAAAATCGATTTGTTTTGTACATTTTGAACTGCGTTTTTATAAATTTCAGAAATATGGATGGCCGACTCAGTGGAGCCAAATATAAAAAGCTTGCTAAATAAAAAAGAAAGAAAATAAAAACGTGCTGTCTCCTACACCAAAATTATAAGCTTTTTTTTTTTTTTTTTAAAAAAAAACCTTATCTTAATGAAAATGAAGGCTCAAAAGAAAAGTCTTGTAAGCAAATTCTTATTTAAGCCTTTTCAGTACAAGTATACATTTTTAAAATCATTTTAATTCACTGTTTGTTTTTTTGACCCGTAATAATATTGAATATATCATAAAAAAAAAAAAAAAAAAAAAGAAGAAGAAGGAATACTTTCACTTATCACATTTTTGTTTTTGTTTTTTAACCTCAATTAATGTTTCTGAATGATGGGGCCTCTCTAAACATTCTATCGAATTATTTTGTACTGTAGAGCACTGACCGGAAAAAGGTTGATAATTAAATTATAACACATAAGGGAAGAGAATGAATTAATTGAGGCTTTATAGTATAGGTCTAATTAAGTATGTAAAAATAAAAAAAAAACACCTATTTTTGTTGTCTCCGGTTAATGCGACTTTTCACTGTTCCGACTCACCCCACGCCGTGTCTTATCCACGGACTATTGTCTGATTAGTGAGGTTATACTGTAATGATTGGATTAAGACAAGATATACAGCCCGATAAACGTATGTTTCCATCGGAGTTTTTTACCACATAAGTTTCTTGACATAAGCCAAATATAATACAGAACATCGTGGATGCGAAATATTTTTCCTTAATATTTGACTGCACTCCGGATATCAGCCAGAGTGAAAAAATTACTGAAGGAGTTCGCTACGTCAAAGCAAATACATAAGATGTAGAAGTTTTATTTATTTTTTCCCAATTAGTGAAAAAACAGGTGAAGGTCTCAGCCAAGAAATTCTAAAAAAATTAATCAAAGATGGACTAACATAGAGATCTGTAGAAACCAATCCTACGACAACGGGGAAATATAAAGGTGTTCGGTCCTGATTAGTTTAGGAGAACGATTTAGCATATTTTGTCCATGTGCTACTCACTCCCTCAATTTAGTTGGTGCTAATGCGGCCAGTGCTACTATTCAGGCACTGACTTCTTTCGGAACTTTGAATAGTATGTATTTTTTCTTTGTGGCTTCAACTTTACGCTGGGAAATTATCCGAAAATACGTGCCACCAACATTGAAACCAGAAAGCAAGACAAAGTGGTCTGCAAGATTAGAAGCTGTATATAAACATTACGGTAAAGTTGTGAAGGCTCTAAAGGATCCTCAAAACCATGATCTGTCAACGTCTCAAACTCAAGAGTCTCTTTTGAAAAATATAAGGAAACAAATTCATCGTCTTGGCGTGTTTTTGGCTTGGGTTTTTTGAAAAAGATCAATCATGTCAATGAGTTTTTGCAAAGAAAAGATGTTACAGTAGATTTGTCTGCCCGGAACCTTCAAGGTCTTTTAACGTTGTTGAAGTCCTGTAGAGAGTTTGCTCTATCTGAGGGTAAATTCTTAGCAAATATGAATGACCTACCCTCTGAGTTTGAAAAAAAATACAAAGTAAAAAATGCTTGATGAGCTGTGTGCTGATGAAGCTCCGACAAGTGCTCAGAATGTGTTTCAAGTAGCTATGTTAGAGAGTATTGACCGGATGATTAGGTAACTTAGTGACAGGTTTTAGGCTTTGGACAACATAAAAAGCAAGTTTGGATTTTCGAATGAAGTTCGAATCCGAGAATTACAAGTAAAAGATCTAAAAATGAAAGGAGAAGAATTGGTGACGTCTAAATTTGGCATAGAAAGGTTCAAGCACCACGTTTTATCAGTTAATGGGAAATCAAAATAGCCAAATCAAGAGAAATAAATGTTAAATATCATTTTTAAAATAAACTGGAGGAAGGCTAATCACTACCGCACTAAGAATGTTTCTCACCCTGCCTGTTACAGTGTCATCTGGAGAACGAAGTTTTAGCAAACTAAAACTCACCAAAAACTACATGAGAAGTACGATGGGACAGGAGAGACTCTCTAAAACTACATGAGAAGTACGATGGGACAGGAGAGACTCTCTAATCTATGTATTATATCAATTAATCATCAACGAGCTTCCCTTATCAACTTTGACATCATCAGAACATTTGCTGCTAAGAAGGCTAGAAGAATTCAAGTTTAGGTACAATATGTAATAGAACATACATGGATATGTTTTTTTATTTTCTTCTCATCCATATCTAAATCATTTTTGTTTGTTTTGTTATTGTTAGTTAATTTTGATTAACAATACGAATGTATTGTATTTTAATGGTGGAGGAGTGAGGAGAGGGGGTAGGGGACGGCAAACTGATCTTTGCCCTCCTGACAATTATCCTAGTTCCGGCCCTGCATATTTTAATAATTTAGAACCCTTCCCTCCCCCCGCGAAATTAAAACAGCTGTTCGCGCCCTTAAAAAAATGTTAGTTTTGTATTTAATAGTTTAAAAATAACAACTGTAAAAAAAAAAAAAAATTATCTGTATTCGAAATTTCGAATGCAGATTCAAATATAAGATAATTCATCCAAGTAGTATTCGAACAATGAATCTTCTGAGTCGAATACAAATAATTTTATATTCGAAATTCGAATACTTTCAAAAGTATTCGAACTTTGAAAAGTAATGGTAGTTCGAATAACATATCTAGATAAAACAAATTACTATCTGTATTCGTATCTAGATAGATTGTTATCTAGACATTGCCCAACTCTGGCCCAGGCCTTGTAGGGCCAATCCAGATTATATACAGAAGAAGTATGTACAAAATTAAACAAGGCAAAAGCTTGTCAGCTGCTTTTGAATCCTCGAAAGGTTTAAAACAGGGATGCTGTTTATCCCCAACCTTATTTAAAATATACTTGGATGTAATCATAGAGCTTGTAAAAAGTTGGGCATTCCTATTGAAGAGGATTTTTTTTTTTTTTTGTAAAATCTTCTTCGCAGACGACCAGATGGTTATGACCCAGTATAAAGAAGACCTGATGATGATGAGGAAGCTCATGCGATGTTACAAAGCCTGGGGAATGAAGATAAATTCTGGCAAAACCGAATACATGTTTAGAGAGAGGAATATGGAGGAGGATCTTTGGATAGAATGAGAAAAATGTATACAAGTAGGAGAATTTAAATATTTGGGCTGGATTCTGGATGAGTAGAAGCATGTAAAAGGGAAATACAGAGCAGATGTGGAATGGCTAGGAAGGCAATACGGATCTTGCATTCGATTTTGTGGAGCAGAACCTTATCAAAAAAGAATAAGAAACGGTTATATTAGAAACATGGTCCCTCACCAAAAGTATTACAGATAAATTAAATGTAGTTGAGATGGACTACTGGAGGAGGTGTATAAAGAAAACCAGAGGAGATCACGTTAGAAATGAAGATATAAGGAAGAAAACGGAAACTACGGAGAGCGTGACGGAATATGTTAATGTAGATGAGGTTAATGTGGTATAGACATGTATGTCTGATGCCTCTGAGAAGATTGCAAGGAATGGTGAGAAAATGGAACCCTCCAAGAAATAGAAGGAGAGGACGACCAGCAAGGAGATGGGAGGGGGAAATGACAGGAAGAGGTTTGAGGTACGGTGATTGGTGGGACTGGGAACAGTGGAAAGAATGATTGACCTGATGGAATCCCAAAGAAGGGAAACACCGTTTTAAAGAAGAAGAAGAATTTGTTTATCGATAAAAATCGGGTATTTAATATGCAACTAATTATTATTTCTTATTTCTTCAATGATATTTTCACACATAGCAGTAATCTAGAACCTGGTTAAAATTACACTGATTAAGTGTTTGAAGATAAGACGTAAAAGCATATTTGGATATCCAATTTTTATTTTAATGTATGAGTTGGTAATCCAGAAGAACATAGACTATTAAGAAACCCATGCGGATAGTGGACTGCATTATTAGTACTTACAACTAATGTTCCATGAAGCGAATATTTAATCAGAATATCAAAAAGCCAAGGTTCGGCATTTTGTTTTGGTGATAATTTTTATATTGCAAGAATAGGTTTACTAAGTGCATCTAGTTGGATTTTAATTTCTAATCATAAAATTATATAACAGTGTGGAAAATCTCCTTTTTGCTACTCAAAACAGTACACCTAATTTTTATTATAATTTATAAAATATTATAATTTGACTATTATTTATTATTATTCATAAATTGTTAATTTAACTAGTAATGGTTAATTTAACTAGTATTGTTTATTTTGCTGTGTAGGTTTTTTTAAAAGTTTTCCTACTGTTATATCTCGTTTGCATTATTCATTTGTTTATTGATTCCTCTATTATTATTACTTATTGTTTCATGCGAGATGGATGTGTATCCAAACATGTACCTATGTTTTTATTAGCCTAGTTTGGCTTTATGTAATTTATTTTTATTAAAGAATAAAAAATAAAAAATAAATTATTATTGTAAATATTATTATTGCTAAACCTTGCTATAACTGTGAAGTTACATGTATGTAGTTACAATTTGCTACCAACTAATGGAATGCCGCTAACCACATATCGTTAAATTTTCAAACTTTCCTTGGATCTACATGTCGCACCACATTTTTAAATCTTTTAAAATAATTTAATCGAATGGAAGTAAATTTTAATATCAATTTCAACTCTATACAACATAGTACATTTGTAACCTCTCATGTAGAATGACGCTTTATTATTGCTAAACCTTTCTGGAACTATGAAGATGATGTTAAAATTTGGTACAAATTGGCTCAGTAGTTTTCGCGGTTAGTGATCACAAACGAAAAATGGCTTGTCCTTTTATATAATAGTATAGACATTTATACTATTCTTTTTATTTTTTTTATTAATTAAGTACAGTGTTTTGGAAAACTCAAAATTCGCCTAATAAAAAGTACACAATCTTGACTTATCCAGTCCTTCACGACAACCAGGGATATGTTAATAAACAAAATGTTGTCCTGGTCATACATTCTGATTTTAATATTTTAAGACAATATTCCACTGATCCCTGTTGAACAGATCCGCTATCTAGGACTTCAACTGAACAAACGTTTAACTTGGAATCCTCATACAAGACTTAAACGACAGGAAACTGCTGTTCAACAGGGAAAGCGGCGATCCTTAGCACTGAACGCGCAGGTCTTTGCATCTTCATAAGAGAAACATTGTTCCATAAGTGGAAAACCTTTATTATGTAAATAAAAAAATATAAAATTTTTCTTGTTCCACAAAGCCCTTATTTACGTGTGTCTGATGATTTGACTTCAGTTTTATTGTTTTAAGTTATTAATTCAAAACTCCCAATTCATTACAAAAGACCCATTTACATGACAGTTATCAGACCTATTTGGACATACGGAGTTGAGCTCTGCTTTACTTTGTTACAAATAAACTTATCCATAAAGACCTTATGTTAATGTTCCATATGTTGCTGATTTAGCCCAAACCAGATACCTATCCTTTCATAGTAAGCTCCATAACCACTCCAATCCACTAGTCTCCTAACTTGCTTCTTATTCCATTCCTAATAATCCTCCGAGGCGTCTGAAAAGAAGATGGCCTAGAGACCTTTTAGTGTATATTTTATTGAAGTGCTACTAGTGAATTGTTCTTCACACGTTATTTACATGCCATTGTATTCACTTTCAACAAATTTACTTGTTGTATGTATTTTATACAGTTGAAAATTTCAATAAATTTATAAAAAAAAAAAAAAAATATAAAGATTAAAAGAAGAATAGCTAAGTTACGCTAGTTTTAATCCTGCTAACCATCTTTGTCCTTATTTTGTTTTCTATGTTCTTTATTTTTTTCTGCTTACCTTTATAATTCTAAATTATTTAAATTAAATTAACAATTAATCATTATTCAATGTTAACAAATAAACAAAGTTAAGAAAAAAAATTTTTTTTTTCATTCCAACCATTACAGCCCCTAAAGGGTAGGTCCTAGTGACAAATGTTATATAACAAAAAATATTCTTCATTAAATTTCAGACGAGGAAACTGTCATCAAATTTTCGATTCGAGCTAGAGCGTTTTTTGTTTTTTTGTTGCTACGCGCAACGCCCTTGCGTTCCCCAAAAAGTATTGCTTTTGACCAACTAGTTCACAGCTAAACATGTTTTACCCATGTTAAAAAACGTTATACACGTCTCAAAAATAAACACAGGCGTATGTTTTATATGTAAGAACATCACTGGGTAGAAATGGGTTTAAGAAAAAAATAAAATAAAATAACCGAAGTAAGTAATGAGGAAGAATTTGCGTAACGCGGAATGCTTTTACTCGTGGATTAATGTTGCTGTGATAAGAAGGGATTAATTGATCCGAGCTAATCTTCGAAACATTCATTGTTATCAAAGAAACCTTCAATTTCACTTCCTATTTGCTAATACAAGTTCGGCCAGTGTGCAAGAGTTTGGTATTTGTTATGATAGCATTTATTGTGACACAATTGTTTTGCATTGTTTCGATATCGGCATAGACCTTGCAACTGGGGGCATCCACCTAATCTATTTTACGACATCCAACCTTTGCCGTGGGTGACAACATTCTTTACTCGTATCATTATTATGCAAAACAGATAATGATTATAATTGCTTGAGTTTTAAGAATGCATTTCATAATCGATTAGAAATAGAAATTATTTCTTATCGTTGATTGGCTTTGTTGTTACTTTTCCCAATTGCTCCGCTCTCATCATCCTTTGTTCAGAAAGTTCATTCTGACGAAAGAAGAAGAAGAAGAATTAAAATATTATTTTTAATTGCTGTGTATCTATGACTGCATACCCCAACAATCTATATCTCTTAATAAATTTCAATGTTCAGTTGTCTTTATCGTTCAGGATAAACGGAGCTGAGCCCAGTTATCAGGTAGTACCTAACTACCTTCCAACTAGAAGCTTGAACGGTCCAAAAATAATCCTCCCTAACAAATAAATAAATAAAATAATTTGGGAATAAAACTACAAAAAGAAACTCAATTTCTACCTGACTGTGGAAAACAATAAATCGTGAATATTTCTATATTCTTTTCTGAATAACGAAAAATTTCGCAAAATTATGATATTTGAAACACGCCGGCATTTTAGTACAACCGATACTAAAATTAAGGTTGGCAGTACCATGATAAAATTATAAAGGAATATTTCATTTATAAAAGATAAAGTATTATGTTTTGTATATATATATATATATATATATATATATATATATATATATATATATATATATATATATATATATATATATATGCATAAGGTTGGGATTAAATGATAATACACTTCCGATATTTCATGTAAGACTGAGAATATTTTTTAAGTTGGTTTTTTGAGTTTTGTCACTTGAAAAATACGTGTGAGAAATATATATATTATACACAGACATTGTATAAACATTAAACATATATGACTGTTATATATCAAAAATCATCAAATTTTTTAATTACAAAATAGAGTTTTCAAACGTGACTTTTCTTCATTCAAACCAATAACTATATAGCTCCTACGGTAGGTTCTAGCGACAAATTTTATACAGGGTGTCCCGAATTAAATGGCAAAACTTCAGGAACTTATAGGGGATCGAAAAACTAAGACAAAAAGTCTTTTAGAGATTTTTTTCGTTTTTGCTTAGTTTTAGAGAAAATCGCTAAAAAAGAAACAAAACAAGTTTTCATTATTATACTTATTTATTTAAATTTACATTTATGTTATGTTCTTTTTAATGTAAATATTGCTCAAAATGTTGTCCTCTTGTACCAATGCAAGCATTACATCAAGCACTCACTTGATAAATTGCAGCTTAACATTGTTCTGATGATATTTGGTTCACTACATCTATGATTCGATCTCTTAATTGCTCTCTACAGTTGATTGAAACCGAATAAACTTTCTGCTTCAAGGTTCCCCATAGGAAGAAATCCATGTGTGTCATATCAGGTGATCTGGGTGGCCAAGGTACTACTCCTCTACGTCCAATCCATCGTTGTGGATAATTTATATCTAACCAAGCACGAGCAACTCTGCTATAATGAGCTGGACATCCATCGAGTTGGAACCACATTTCAATCCGCTGCTGTAAGGGAATGTCTAAATAATTAGAAAAATCGTTCTCCAAAAAATGTGTAAATGTGATACCATTCAATCTTTCAGGTAAAAAATATGGTCCCACCTGTAATCCGTTCCAAATTCCAAGCCAAACGTTAATAGCAAATTCATGCTGAAACCTATTCTCTCTAGTAGCTCTGGGATTTTCAAGAGCCCATACATGATAATTTCTTTGATTAACAATTCCTCCTCTTGTAAAGGTAGCTTCATCGGTCCATATAATTTTTAATGGAAATAAATTATCATCGCGAATTTTGTCAAGAAACCAGTTACTAAAATTCAATCTCTTGACATAATCTTGAGGTAATAAATTCTGAACTTTTTGAAGATGGTATGGGTAGCGATTATCACCTTTCAAAGTTCGCCAAAGTCGCTTGCCACGATATTGCTAATGCAGCAGATGCTCTTCGGATGCTAGTCTCAGGATTGTTATCGAAGTGGCGTTGGACACAATTTCTTCTCCGATAATCTGCTCTTATTGCTCCCTGGAATTGGTCGCCTTCATTACGTATTAAGAATGACCCAGTCTCTCGTAGTCTATTAAAAGTAAACGAAAAGACTCCTCGATTAAGCACTCATCTATTTGGAAATCGGCGCGCATACTCCCGCACCGCTTCTAAAGCATTACCGTTACAGAAACCATACACAAAAGTCATATCAGCGTATTCAACATTAGAATATGTATGCGGCATTGTGGCTGATGCAATTCACACAAAAATATCTGAGTAACTGACTGAAGACTGATTTAGGAATTATAATCCTAGAAGGAAGCCAAAATGTAAACAAATAAAAGAATGTAAAGGATAACATTAAGTGTTTACATATCTCACTGCCTAGCCTGACGAACTTTGAAAGGTGATAATCGCTACCTGTAACATTTTTGTTTTGTTTCTTTTTTTGCGATTTTCTCTAAAACTAAGCAAAAACGAGCAAATCTCTAAAGGACTTTTTGTCTTAGTTTTTCGGTCCCCTATAAGTTCCTGAAGTTTTGCCTGTATAACAAAAAATATTTTCCATTAAATTTTTGACGAGTGTTGGTGTTGCACGGATTGAAAATCGGTGACAATCTTACTCTTCAAAAAAAAAAAAAAGAGCTAGAGCATGTCATAAAGTCCCTACACTTAAAAATAGAGGTTTCAAACGTTAATTTAAAGAGTGGCCAAGGATGTCCTTCCTCGGCCTCAAAAAATCGTCAGATCCTGGCAGATCTGTAAAACAGTGTCACTGTTTCCGGAATAAATATCCGGATGACTACAGCAACCTAATATTTTACAGCACTTGATGACAAAAGCATTTCTTCCTTTTCGGAATCACTCATTATATACTCACTCGGTATAAACTATATTTACTATTTAATTTCATAATTGGCCACTCTCTCCATCCACAATTAGAATTAGCTTTTTCGTCCTTAAGGATTGCTGTTTTAACGGTTCTATCTAAGAAGTTCTTACTTTTATAATACTTTTATAAAACTGTAGTGCTGATTATATTGGAGCTGCCAGTAGCGATAGGAGGTGTCGATAATCACCTCTCCCGTTTTCTCAGCTCTTATCGAGTAGGAATGTTGAGTTATTAATAAGTGAAATTTTTGTTAGGGCACCGTTGTGGGACTTTTATTCTCTAATCATTCCATTAAATTTGTAAAACTATTTCATTAATATTTTGTAAAAAATTTTGTAAAAGATAAAGAAACTTTGAAAAAAAAAAGTTTTTACTTACCTGATTGTTATCATTAAGCGCTCCTCTTCTAAAATAGGTCTACTGTGTACTGTATTTTATCCGAAATTTTTGGTAATATGTAGTCAAAAATTTCGATTTTCATTCGCATATACTCACTAAATTTTCTGGGATGTTGCCTTAAATCTTTATGAAGATGGTGGAATTCCCCAAACGTAAACCTTGCCTTATTAATAGGGTGAGCTGCAAATTCGCGCTCTTTCCGGATGACTACAGCAACCTAATATTTTACAGCACTTGATGACAAAAGCATTTCTTCCTTTTCGGAATCACTCATTATATACTCACTCGGTATAAACTATATTTACTATTTAATTTCTTCATGCCACTGTAGAATAGAAGTGGTTTAAGCTATTTATTTAAGCTCCGCTAGTATCGCCGCTCTACTCGCTTATCGCAGCTCCAACATAAACGGACCCTAAGGCATAATAAAATAATGTTTTGTTAAAATATTTTATTGCTCTTTATCTAGATCCCTCTAAAATTATCAAGAAAAATCAACAGTAAATAAAACATACCTCTACAATTAAATCATTTTTAAAACAAAAAGGCTTAAGAAACAACACAGAGGTTTAAAATAAGATAAACTATTGCACATATTAAAAATTAGAGAAGCAGCTGAAATGCAATTACTACAGTTTTTTTATAATATAAATTAATTTAGTTTATCAATTTACCTTCCTAACAGATAATCGTTTCTTTTATCCCAATTTTACATTATATATTCAAAATATTTAACAATAGAGTTTTATATTAAGTATATAAATATAGCGATAGATTTGTCTGAAATGTTTGTCTCAAACAACATTTTAAAGTCACATACTGTAGTCCAGGACGGCGACACCTATTTTGTATTATTTCTTTCCTAGTCCTTCTTGGAAAGCCCTAGTAGGCCTTGTCCAAGTTATATGATTCCAACTACATTTCAACTTTCTTTGTAAAATGGACAAAGAGAGTTTGACTTAAAGATATACAGAAAAGCCATTTAAAAAATATATATGAAGTGTATGCTAAAAAGAGAAAAAAAACTAGTTTTGCGACGAAAATACGAATAATCTAAATTTTTTTTTCACAATTTGTTTTCAGGACAATATATCCTCAGAACTATTCTAAGGAGCATATTAAAACTACTATTTATTAAATAAAAACAAATTTAATAATATTATAAGAAAAAAATAATAGAAAATAATAAAACGATAATATTTTCAAAAAATTGATGACAAGGTAATAGTTCCTATGGAATTATACCTACTCGAATTTACAGGCAATGAGTCAATATGCAATATAATTTTGAATAAAATAATAACAAAATATTCTATTTTTTTTTGTTATTTTTATTTTTTAATATAGATTAAAAAACAGAATAATATTTTGGAATCATGCTATTGGTTTTGGTTTCAATGATAAAACAAGCACATACTACTTCTTAAGGTTTACCGCTTCGAAACTCTATTGAACTACGGTTTTCGCTCGTCTTGAAAGTTCCTCTCAGTATAATAATGTATTTCTGTTCTGGAAGAAGAGAAGAAGAAGAGACAAGTGCAGAGGGAGTGGAATTTTGACCTGAACCTACCATAAAAGACATATGGCAACAGCTCCGAAAACAATGGCCTGCCTGCCCTTTACCGGATACCTATCTCCTTGTAATGATTTGCCTTGGAGTATTTATGTAGATCATTTCTGTACCATTTGGGAAAAACTAGATAAGTTTATTGTTGTCCACAATAAGATGAATATTTTGAGAATCCCATATTGGAGTCATACTCATCATGTGTAAGTAGGCAAGTTGTATAGTGACAATGGTATCCTTTTATACAATTGGTATTACAACTTGCCTGCTTTTACAAGATGTGTAGGACTCCAATATGGGTTGCCCAAAATATTTGTCTTATTGTGGACAAAAATTAACTTATCTAGTTTTTCCCAGATGACCGATTATAATGGCCCTGGTAATTTAAAAACGGTAATAATGAATCTATTAAATGAAGCAAACTATAAATGGATGTAGAGATGTTTATGGATAACGTTGTTATTGGAAGAATTACAAAACAATTGAATCTTCCATTCATCTCTTAACCAAACGTTTGCTATTACGAGGAACAAAAGTAACTGTAAAAAAAAAATGTGCACGATTAAAATGCAACAGCTTCTGACAGCCCTATAACTAGGGCTGTGAAATATAAGCACATGCATATTTCTTCTAGCCAACTAAAACATCTAATATCATCAAAATGAATATATTTTGAGGTAATTGGAATGAATTATTATTATCAATTATTTTTATTTTGCATATTTTGCCATAAATACAAATCTTGAACAGTAAGAGCACATTTATCTTCATATCTGTCATATCAACATTTGATATTTAAATTTGTTTATGTTTCTCATCAGAAAAATTAAATATAAATAAAAAACCGAAAAATAGCCATGAGAACTTATATTCTTATATTTTTTCTCGCTGACTGAATGAGTTCGTGTTTGGCGCCAATTCTTCCTTTAGCGCGAACTTTCGATTGTGTTTGTTTCTCTTGGAATTGTTTAATTGAATTAATTTCTCATTCTAGCTCCAATTAAATACATGGAATATTACTTGACTTTTTTTCATTTCCCTTCTTCCTACCGCCATTTCTTTACCCAGTCTCTGATGCAGTATCCACCAAGACATATCATTCGTTAAAATCATTTATTTTTGTACTCCTAAAATGCCGAAAACACTCTTGCAAAGATGAAAGATCTTGTCGGAAAGTATGTACGTGAGATCTCATTTATCACGATTTCTCTAATTTTTGCTACACAAACTGCGTATTAGTAAAGTTTGGTTTCGATATCGATTACGTTGTGTTTCAGTTTGAGCTGACATACCCTTAAACTTAAAAACATTAAGTTTTATAACGTTTATTCTTTCTCAATATTTTCCTAGTACTTTTGTTTTTTAAATAGTCTTCCCTTTTATTGTTTCCCTTTTCAACACAATTAGTAGTAGTTAAAGTTATTTAATTGCACATTTTACACTGTATATTTGGATATATATGTGCATATTTTAATTTATTATTGCATACAACTCACAGCCTTAGTTATAACATATATATTACATTATTCAGTCCTTACAGTAGTTGAATAGACGACTCATTGACAGCGAATTTATAACAAGTAATTGAGATACTAAAGGCTGTGAATTGTAAGCGGTCAATAATAGCATACCATATTTAACCGAATACAGGTCCATTATTCTAAAATGTTCTCTCATAAAATAACACTCACTACCCCCCAGAAGGTATTGCCCACACTGGGACAAAATTGTAGAGATTTATATAAATTTAAAAGTTCAGTATATTTTCAAAAAAGAAATCCATTTTAAAAAATCCAACGAAATTTTAAAGTTCATTCGAAAACTTCTCAAATCCATCTAGTTTTAAATTACCACTGTCCTCACCACTTACGCTGATGACACATGTGTGTTATCAGTAAACAATGATCCCTTCATTGCCTCCCAAACACTCCAATCCCATATCCTAACCCTTCAAGAATGGTGTCAAAAATGGAGAATCAAAATAATCCCAAAAAATCTCACCAAATAACCTTTACCCTTCGTCGTAAGCCCACGACTTCCTGTCCTACAGTATCCTTTAATGATATTCCACTAATCCCTGTTGAACAGATCCGCTACCTTGGACTCCACTTGGACAAACGTCTTACTTGGAATCCACATACAAGACTAAAACGACAAGAAACTGCCCGTCGTTACAGATTACTTCAACATTTATTAGACAAACGTTCAAAGCTCCCAATTAATTACAAAAGACTAATATACATGACTGTGATTAGACCTATCTGGACTTACGGAGTTGAGCTTTGGGGCTCCACTAAACCATCCAATTCATCTCGTATCCAATCCTTACAATCCAAAATCCTTCGTAAAATCCTCAATGCTCCTTACTTTGTCACCAATAAACTTATCCATAAAGACCTTAATGTTCCATATGTTGCTGATTTAGCCCACACGAGATACCTATCCTTTCACAGTAAGCTCCATAATCACTCAAATCCGTTAGTTTCTCAACTTGCTTCCCACTCCATTCCTGATAATCCTCCGAGGCGTCTGAAAAGAAGATGGCCCAGAGACCTTCTAGTTTAGAATTTTTATTAAAGTGCTACTGATGGGTAGTACTTTTCATGTTTTGTCACGTTATTCTTATAGTTAACAGCACATTTACTTGATGTATATATCTTGTACAGTTGTAAATTTCAATAAATTGTTATTAAAAAAAAAAAAAAGTTTTAAATTAAATAATTTAAATATGTGCGTAATTAATTTTTAATATATTTTTATTATGTTTATCCGCCCACGGAAAAATCACTTAGTAACGTTTTAAGGAAAAATTGGACTTTATAGTTGCAAAATTGATTAGAAGCGTTTCTGTATTATTTAAAATTCGAGGATACATTTCTGTTCCAAGGCGTAATAAAGTTACTTAGATTACTAGCTAGTATATATACATATATATATATTAACAAAACAAATTCTGTATTAGTTTGGACTCACCTAATTTCAACTACATTATTTCGATATCGATATATATTTTCTATAACCTCACCTGTAAATTTTCATTTTATAGTTTCAACTTGTATTGTATTGTTTAGTGTGTTATACTGATATTTTCTTAATTTGTCTTATCAAGTGTAAGATGGTGTAAACTGCGTCAAATTCCAATAAGTCATTATCTTACACTTTTTGAGTTGCTGCTTTTCTCTTAGGCATGTCCGTTAATAACCTCAGCTTCAACATGGATTTAGTATTTTATATATTGGTGTTTTCTTTTCCCTCTTCCCTTATGAGAGAAAGTTTATCAGAAGTTAAAAACATTCCTTTCTACATTAGTGTTTATATATCGATATTTTGCTATTCCTACTTACCCTAATGTGAGAAATTTTCATTGTACAAGTTGAAGTGTGTGAATGAGTCAATTATCATCCGTATTACTTATTTCCTTGAGGTAAGGCAGATTGTAATATTAATTCAATAAAACTCTTCTGAATCATAAAAAAATGTGAGTTAATTTACCAGAAGTTCGATATTATCTTATAACCGGATAATTATTTTCTTGTTTCTCATTTTAATATGAGGAGATGTAACAGAAGCTATAGTTTGAACATAGATTTAGTTTTTATGTAGGATTGAAGAGGAATAAGCTTCGTCCTGGAAAAGTAAAAATAAAAAGATATTATGGGCGGCATTGGATTTTGTTACCAAATTTTCTGAAAAAGGACTAATATTTTATCAAACATCGTACCTTTTGAGAGGCTATGTTTACTGTAGAAACGAGAAGGAGAGGGCAGAGAGAGAGAAAGATTGACCTGGGATCTGATATGGCGGCCTTCTCTACAGTGCCCTCTGTTCTCTCAATCGTTTTCCGATCTATCACAAGGAAATCTTTTAGCCTCTTGAGCCGCAATTACGTCACCAGGTCCCAAGGGAATAAAGATGCTCTTCAATGCACCCACATCCTCAAGGCATAGCTTTCGAGACGGAAACATATTTCTTACTAAGGCAACAACTTCGCTAAAGTGATTACATATATTTTGTTTACAGTACAATCCTAATAATTCGTAATCACAAGGACCCAAGGTGTATTATCAAAATTTCCATAATGGTGGAATTACATATAACACTGTTCTGCATCAAAATACTCCATTCAACAAAATTGTTGTTTTATTATGTTTTAAAGTATCCTGAACACGAATTAAAATGCAGAAAATCTCGATCAGGCACTATTTTTTGTCAACTTTGTGTTTTAGGTTGAAAAATGAGAATTTTTTTTTAATCTTTGAAAGCTTTAAAAACAAATTGAAAAACCTATTTGATTTAGAAACTTTTATAATGTGATACAAAAATAAAAAAAATTGGAGATCATAAGTATTAGACTCTGTTGCATAAATAACAATGTTGAAAAATTGCTTTTATTATATAAAGCCATGGGCTGCAGCATGTCCTCAAAAATTCATTTTTTGCATTCCCACTTGAATTTTTCCCTCCCTACTTGGAAGCAGTTTTAGATGAAGACGGGGAACGATTTCATCAAAAGATAGCCCAAATGTAAAAAAGTTACAGCGGTAAATGCAATGAGAAGTGTTTGCCGACTACTGTTGGACACTACAACGGGAGACACGCGATGTAGAGTACAAAAGGAAAATATATACACATTAATTATGTTCCGTATCAAATATTATTATTTTATATATTACCGTTTTTTTACCAAAAAAGTGTATAAGAATATATCAAAAAAGTACCATTTCAGTTGTTTTTTTTTTTAACAACATCCAATCTCTAAAAAATGCTGCTTGATAGATTTTTTTTTTGCTATTGATTCGAATTCATCACATCTGAAAATATAAAATTCACAAAAAAATATTCATGGGAGAGTAAACAAAATAAATGAAATTAAAAAAAAGACGCTATTTCAGGTTTTTCAAAAATAACGTATATTTTCTCAAAAGTGATGCTAGATAGATTTTATTTGCCTTCAGATTCGAATTTAGCATACATGAAAATATGAAAGTCGGAAACAATTTCTAAAGGGAGCGAATTTTTTTTTTTTTTTTTTTTTTTTTTAATTTGTAAAACTATGTAATCGGGAGTGTAATCGAGTTATCCAGATTAACTATTAATCTTAACTTATATTTAAAACATCATATTTATATTTATATTTAATTTATCTAGATATATTATGAGTCAGATCTAGCAGGACCTCACGATTTTTTACGGCCGAAGAATGGCCACTCCTTCCCGACTAATCAGTATTTCTCCATTCGAAAATTGAATTTATTATTTTGTTTTTTTAAAAGGACACCCCCTTGTCCCGTTTCATCCTTTTCACAGGAGACTAAAGGATACTATTTTCAGATCTGATATTTTGATTTAGACTATTCAAGAGAGATGAACAAGAACTTCTAGAAAAATCTAGAAATAACGACAAGTGGAAGGGATTTGAAGAGAAAAAAAAAATTTGTTGAAGAGATTCGAGGAAAATTCCATAAGAATAATCGGTATTTTAAACGAATTATAAAACGTTTTACTAGAGTAGAAAATAAAAATCATTAAGAATAAGCGAGGGGACCGTTCCATAATGCATTGTTTTTTACGGATTACAGCGATTTTTCTTTTTCAAAAGACCGACAGTTTGTTGCGAATAAACAGGATTTACTAATTAACGGGATACGAAATAGCATGGTTTTACTATATTTATAACTGATTGATCAATCAATCGAATAATTTATCACTTTTCCATAACTTTCTTTTCTGAAACGCGAAATAAACGCTCAAATATGATAGTATAATAAAAATTGTTTCATATTGTATCTGTTTCTTTATTAGTAATTACAAATCTGATGCATCACATTTTTGATAAGTATTGCAATCGATAGAAATCTGTTTATATTGAAATATCATTTTATATCATGTTATATAATGAGATTTATATTATATATTATATAACTAACACATTATATTATATTATATTAAAATATAATGTTTTGTCTAAAAACATGATGTTGCCAAATTGGCGTTATAATGCTGGAAAAATAAAAACCAAGAATTATCGATATAGTCGTATCTATACTAATTTATAAAAGGACAAGCCAGCTTTCGTTTGTGATCACCTACCGCGAAAACTACGGAACCAGTCTGTACCAAATTTTAACCACATCATCTTCATAGTTCAAGGAAAGTTTAGCAATAATAAAATTTAAAGAGTTTCAATTATATTACTATAAACAAGTGATAAATAACTGCGCAGTGAAGTTTGATAATCGACCGATAGATCGCGAGAACTATTCGAGAGAGGTTACAAAGGTACAGTGTTATATAGAGCAAGAAATTCATGGTAAAATTTACTTATTTCCAATTCAATAGCTATTAAAAAAGAGATAAATATATGGAACGACATGTGGATTCCAGTGCAGTTTAAAAATCGACCAATATATGGCCATTCTGGAAGAGAGTTTGCAATGGTAAAACTATTAAACCCAACAACGGGTTTAATACTGTACCAAATTTTAACAACTTCTTAATAGTTGTAGGAAGGTTTATTATAATCAATTTTACAGTCTTGAGTCCCAGGAACGAGGTTTGCAAACAGTCATATACTTTTATGGTTAGAAATCAAAATCCAACCATATAAACCCTATTGAGTATTTGACTCATAATACTGTTTTCTCCAAACCACTGCTCTCTTCAGAACCCTCTTAAAATGCACCTTGGTACAGTAAAAGAAGCAGAATCGTCATAATGAAGAATGAATCAAAACTTTTGCTAGCCATAGGGGCTTGGAAGAAAAAAAAAAAAATCCAACCATATGGATCTATAAAATTATTTCTACCAAAATGGATGTCTAATTATGGTTTTACGTACTCATCAAACACCTCATCATTGCAATTTTAACAAGGTTAAAAATCACTGCCATGCGTGAAAATATCATTGAAAAAATAATGCCAAATTTCAAAATTGCATGATTTTTTTCGATAAACAAATAAAATTCAATTATTATTTAAAATAATCTTACAAAGGTATTTATTTATTAAGAGAGTGGGCTAAGCCGCGTCGGGGTATCCTAGTAGATTACAATGTTTCAAAGAAATTCGTCGCCAATCGTGAATAATTTAAGGAATATAGAATAATACAATGAATGGAGATATAAAATGGAGGGGAGTACACCTGGGCCAATAGAAAGGCAGAGATGGCTTCCTCTCCCCACCCCCTGCGCACCTGCCCTTATCATCCTCTGCCTTCCACCTTCCCTACTGCCCTATCAGCTACCTCACTCCTCACAGCAATGGACTCCCACATAGTCCTCCATACCCTACCCTTATCTCCAGCTTTTCCATTACTAAATTAAGTGGTCCTTTACTCTAACTCAAGGGGGAAAATTATCTCGTATTGAGAAGTGAGGTTTCGAAATAATAATAATTAATTGTTAAGATTATTCATTACTTCATTGATATTAAATCTTAATATTGTTATAAAATGAAATAACTAATGTTTGGGATCTGTATCAATGAGGCGCTCCACCAAATTGGTCGGCCCCGCAAATCACTGAGATCGATTCCGTCGCTTCATTAAGAGTTCCACATTTATCATTAGCTCTTTCCTATATCCATACATATTAAGATCCATTTTTACAATTTTATCTTACATTGTTTAGTGTTGTTATATTATGTATCGAAAAGGAAAGAAGAATAAAACAATCACAAGATAAAATAAAAAAATATAGAAATAACAAAAAAATAAGAAATTATGTCATTTTTGTATGAAATTATTTATTAAAAACAAATAAATATATCAACAGTTGTTAAAAATTTAAGTATGTAAAAATATCGTATCTTTCCATCTATTTTTCTTTTTAATAATTAATTGAACCACCTTTAGCCTTTATAACGGCAGCAATTCTGGACAGCATCGATTTAATCAAATTTTGTATTATTTCTTCAGAGATTTCGTGGTTCCACACATTTTTAATGATATTTTTAGGTTTAATGTCGTTAATTTTATTCTTTATGATCATCCGCAAGTTGTCTATGGGATTTGAATCGAGGCTGTTCCTTGGCTACGATAACGTTGAGATACCCTTAGAAGATAAAAACTAAATTACCTGTTCAAAAATACAATTGTAAATTAAACAAATGTGCAAGGATTTCATGTGGCAAGATGGCTTAAACCAATTAATATGTCTACTTACAGTTTTTGATCTATGGCATGGAGCAGAATCACCTTGAAAAATGAAATCCTGACAATGCGACAGGTGGTTTGTCATTGATGGTATCAAAAGTTTTTCCAATATATATATATTCGGCATTAACAGGCCATCAGTTAAAGTCAGTTGGCCAATTCCAAAAGAAGAAAAACATCCCTAGATCATGAATGCTGGATCTGTTTTTAATGCACAGTTTTCAAGAAATCTTTCGCGTGAACGAGAATTTGCGTTCATCTGAAAACATTACTTTTTGCCAGTCTCCTGCTGTCCAGTTTTGGTATAATTTTCATTTAATTCAGACGTGATTGCTTCATTTTTGGATTGAGAAACAGCTTTTTGACTGTTTTTTTTGCTCTCTTAACGTCGACTAACATTTTCTCAACTAACATTGGTCATATTGCTACCTACAAGTTCTCTGGACATTTATTTGGCAGTTTTAAACCGATCCTCTTAGAATAAACGCACCATCAGGCGTTCCAATCGGTCCTCCGATTTTCTTTTCATTCCAGTGCCTTTCTATCACTCCATGGTACCAATAAGATGATTTTTTTTCAATACTCTTACCACAGTTGATTGGTGACATCCTAAGTGTTTCGATATTTCTCTAGAAGACTCCCCCACTTCATGTAACGTCACTATTTTAATTATTTTGACGAGGACAGTTGCTTGAAATTCGACATAATTCCACAATTAATCCTTGACAGAAACTAAAACTGAACTGATAAACATTATTTGAGTATCAAAATTCAATAGTATCAACGTTTTAACTTTAGGAGCAAAAAAAGTAAGTAATGCAATTTTTATTACCACGGCTGTATATAGCAGTATTTAACAAGATAACTTTCAAGATGGATTTCGGTTTATGTATTTATAATTTGTTATTTCCACTATCCTAAGATAGAGTTTAACAGAAGCTCACATTATTTGTGATTTATTATTATTTTAATTATGATTTTAAATAATATAAATTCAACATTAATTTAGTGTTTTACATTCTAATATTTTCTTGTTTCTACATAATCATCTTCTTTCCCTCCATCCCAATCCATCAAAGCCCAAACGGCTCAACATTGAATACCTTTTTTCGAAAAAAGTTATTACTAAATCCAACGACTTTCCGCCTCGCTCCTATGACTTAACTTTATGTACAGCTTTCTGAATATTCGGTATGCTCATAATTTTTTGTGTCAAATATTCTACACAACACCAAGGCATCATTTCCCTCAGCCTAAACTCCCATATTTCTTAACTTTTAGGAACTTTAGATAGAATAATAGTCTCGCACACCCTGATCGTAAAATTTCTGGACAGTAGGCGTGAATTGAGTAGTTTTGCGATCGACAAATAATAAGCCTTTAATTTTGCATCTGTTTCCTTCTTGAATTAGGCTTCTCCTTTACATTAGTTCAAATTCTTGACCCTAATTACTTCAAATGCGCCTTTCAAATTCAATCCCTGAAATATCCGTTTAAAAGGAATTACTACTGTTTCTACGACTAACCAAAGATTATGAAAGCATTATCTACTTCTTAAATTCTGGTATGATAAAAATCATACAAATGATTAATGGCTGGTTACAAAAAAAAGGGTTTTTTTTTGCAGGTCTCGTTTTAAAATTACTTTCCGCTTCTAATGTAAAAAATCGAATACGCAAATGGATCAAATACTTTTCTGATTTTAGCCCAAAAAATAATTACACATGTGCGTGAAAGCACATTTTGTATTCAATGTCATAGAAGGTCCGAAAATACACATAGCGGAATTGACAATCTCCATGACGATATGTTTTCTATTTATTTTTTTTATTTTTTTTCCTGCTGGCCGCCTATGCTCTGTTGTTCTTTGTTTTTTCCGCTTACCTGGATGATTATATTGTTTATTTCCAAAGGAGAGTAATTTTTTATACAAACAACCGAGTCGAGGATGTGGATGTGGTGGATCAAAGTCGCTCGAACACCTTGCTGATGTTTCAAGAAACAGTCAATAGGAGCTCACTCATTAGTGAGCTAGTGTTTTTTAACATAACGAGAGTTGAGCTCTGAACGGTTTCTACTCTCCTAATATCAAACTATCAAACGCATAATGTGCGTAACGCCCTCGCGTTCCCTCAAAACGTTTCGTTTTCGACAAATTAGGCCACAGATAAAACATGTTGCATGTTAAAAAATTATAACTTTTGTTTAAAATTATAGATCTTCTCTTGAAAGAAATCTTAGTGAACGGAAGATATAATTACTTTATTTAAAGAATTAGTAGTTCAAAAAAATATACTTAAAAGATTTTCGACATTCCAACTCATCCTACCACTGTAGTAAACAATGATCCCTTCATTGCCTCCCAAACACTCCAATCTCATATCCAACACTTCAAGAATGGTGTCAAAAATGGAGAATCAAAATAAATCCAAAAAAATCTCACCAAATAACCTTTACCCTTCGTCGTAAACCCACGACTTCCTGTCCTACAGTATCCTTTAATGATATTCCACTAATCCCTGTTAAACAGATCCGCTACCTAAGACTCCATTTGGACAAACGTCTTACTTGGAATCCACATACAAGACTAAAAAGACAAGAAATTGCCCGTCGTTACAGATTACTTCAACATTTATTAGACAATCGTTCAAAGCTCCCAATTAATTACAAAAGACTAATATACATGACTGTGATTAGACCTATCTGGACGTACGGAGTTGGGCTTTGGGCTCCACTAAACCATCCACTTCATCTCTTATCAGATCCTTACAATCCAAAATCCTTCGAAAAATCCTCAATGCACCTTACTTTGTCACCAATAAACTTATCCATAAAGATCGTAATGTTCCATATGTTGATGATTTAGCCCAAACCAGATAGTGAGTTCCATAACCACTAAAATTCCCTAATTTCTCAACTTGCTTCCCACTCCATTGCCTATAATTCTGAAAAGAAGATGGAGAGACTACTACTGATGAGTAGTTCTTTTCAAGTTTTGTCGCGTTATTGTAATAGTTAACAGCACATTTACAAGATGTATAAATTTTGTACAGTTGTAAATTTCAATAAATTGTTATTAAAAAAAAAAAAGAAAAAAGATTTTCTTTTGTCTATTCTGCGTCGTAAAATCCTTTGAAGAGGTACATTTTCCCTTAAGCGGTCCCTGACCATCAGAGAACCACCTCTCTCCTAATTGCACCCTTTGCCGATATTCCCCAGTACCTCAAACTTTTTTCTTTCGTTCTTTGTCCATCCAGCACATTTCTTAGAAATATACATAGCCGAAAAATTTCTTCATTTAAAAATTTCAGAAGATCCATAGTTACTCCGTAATTCTCTTTCACGATTGTCTTATAATGGATCCTCTGTCCGATATTTTATTTCCAAACAAGACTAAGTTGCTTGGTATCTACAAAAATTTCAAACACTACTGCGTCTCTTGTTTTGGAGAATCTGGATGATTATTTAATTTTTTTTTTTTTTTTTTTTTTTTTACTGAACTACTTTAAATAATTTAAACTAAGAGGCTGTCAGATTTACAATGGTCGTGTTTTTTGTACATACTAGGGATGAGTCGATTCTAGATTCCATCAAATTTTTAAAAAATAAGTCGGTATCGAGAATCGGTGATCTAAAGTCGATTTATTGATACCAATCGATAACGCTGAAGTGAGCCCAGTTTTGTGATACCTAATTATGTAATTATTATACATAGATCCTTATCTCTATTGAAAAAAAAAAATGTTGTAAATGATTTTTTTTTTTCTAAAGTAACAGAGCGATTTTTTATATATCGAGTAATTTGGCTTTGTACAGATTTTAAAATAATTATCTTCAAATTGTAAAATGAAGAAATTGGATTTCAGCCAGCCACTACCAACGAAACCAACAAGTACCAACGAAATAAATGCAGCCATACAATTATATTATATTTTTTGCTATCTTCCTGGGTTGGGTTTATTTTATCCTACAAGAAAAATTATTAATTTATTATTATTTGCGCTATACTAATTTTTTCTTAAATAATATTGTTTTTTTTAACATGTCACACTAATTTTGACACATTCTAGCTTTGTTGCTCAGGTCGAAAATTTCGCCGATAGTTTCCGCATCATTTGATGGAAGAATATCATTCGCTAGGACCTACCATTCGATGCTTTATTGTTTTAATGAAAAAAGTCACATTTGTAAACCTCACTGCCTCTCAACTTTGTTTTGTTTTTCGATTTTTTCGGTTATGATTAAAATGAACGATTGATTAGTTCAAATAATAGTTGATTTTTAATATAATTAAATTATTAATTTATGTAATTTGATCCTTTTAATTCAAAAAGATAAATTGGGAAAAACAGTAGATTATAGATTGTCAATTATTTTTCTCAGTCTGGGAGAAATTGGTTTTTTTTATAGCTTGCTTCTATGGCTCTCATATGAATAATTTTTTGTAGTAGCAATTGAAATATGAAATATGAAAACCTATTCCAAAACCTGGCTTAGAAAATGACAAAAATTTCGACACAAAGAGTACAAAATTGGGTATTTGTAATTTTTAGCATATTTTTTTTTTCTTTTCCTAATGAAAGCTCTGACCATTTGTCCTTACTGGTTCGCCTTCGGGTCAGATAATTAGGTGACAAATATCATTAACTAAAAGTATTGTTTGGTATTTATTTAAAAATTAAAGTAAAGTATTTTACTAAACATTTATTTCTAGTAGATACTTAAAACTAAAGTAAAATTATATTTAGAGATTATAGATTTTTTAACTCTCATCTAAAGCGGGTATATTCTACTGTTGTAAAGAATTCGAAGTCGAAACTTCGAAAAAACGTAACTTTTTATCATTTTTAAAAACCCTGCAATTACTCTAAAAATACCATTTCAACTGAAACTGATACTTCTTATTAAGAAGCACAATTTCACAACGCAGATATTTAAAATCCTGCTTTGAGGGTTAATAGTTAACTTGTTTTCAAGATAATTTAACTTATTCACTTCTTCATGACAACCACCGATATATAAAAAAATTGACCATGCACATTTTACAAACTTCACGATTCTTTGTATAGAACATCGCCTGCTCAAAATAAAATCGGATCCAGAAAGTCTATTCCTTCCTTTTCTTGGGACCCATTTAGTTTCCATAAACTTGACTTCTCAAAGTTCTGCAAATGATTTGGCACCTTTTCTATGCCAGCCGGCGGAACTGAAAAGAGGATTATTTAGCAAGCAGGTGTAGCGGCACCTGTGATCAGTTGGTGACGAACTATTTACGACAGGTACCCAACTACCTGGAGACAACCTGTCTGGCAAGTGCAGACTGCAGGTCGCCAGATTATCCTACCGCCATAAACCCAGCAAGGCAAGGGGCTGAGTCTACCTATCCTTTACCTGTTAACTTCCTCATATCAATTACTTAGGCTTACCTGTCTAGACTGACCTATTTGCTTAAAGTTGGGGGGACCGGTGTCAATTGCCGTTTGTCGAGCACCAGTTTCCAGAATTTTTTTTTCAGATTTGTTACTGAATCATAGCTTTGTTAAATATTTTAAATATCTACTCTCGAAGTACTCCATTATTAGTAGAATACAGTGCTTCCTCTTAATGGAATTTATTGCCCTTACCAATTCGAAAAAGCTCCACTCTTACTTGCTTTAAACATCATCTATTTCTTTACCTCCTGGATCTTCAATCTTCCGAGCAAATGTAAAACATGAATATTTATGTTATATGCATTATAATGGTACACATAAGATGTATCCTTTAACAAGATTTTTCATTTATTTTGTAACTCATAATTTAATTATTAATCAATTTTTATTATTATTTATTATCATTATTAATTATAGTTAATTATCAGAGCCAGATGATTTTTCTTTGTATTGTACTCATTTTTGTTCTTAGGGGACAGGTTGTCCTAGAATAAAGTTCATTTTCTTCGATCTTTCTTCTTCAAACAGTCGTGGGTGATTCAAAGCAGACCCAATAATTTTAAAAAATAGTACAGATTTTCTGCCAGTCAGGGGCCAATGAAACATTGGAGTAGATATTTCAGCTCTATTGTAATATTATTATTATTTAGGAATCACGAAAATTTTTAGCTTGATAATAATAATAACCTTTTTGCAAGCCGGCACTTCCTTTCATCAGACGTTTTAAAGGAGGACAAAATCTAAAATTGATAATAAATTCTAAGATCTATATCCCTACGGTATCCAGGATAAAATATATAGATCGCCATTTTCACATATTGTTGCGTATCAAGGGCTGGTTATATTTTCATAAAAAAACAAAAAAAAACAACAACAGGCAAACGTGCCGCAGCATAGCTCCACGTTAATAGTTTTTAAATTTGTTTTACTAATCTTTGTCTTTCAATTGTTTATGACATAAAAATATTTATAGTATTTTTAAAATCTCGAACATCCAAAACCCAACAATACCACAATACTTACTTAAATAAAAGAACCTTTAATACATCCCAAAAATATTAGAAATAATTTATTTCTAAAAAGTTTTCGTATTGTTGACAATTTTAAATGTTATGGTTTTTCATGAAATTGAAAAAAGTTCAAAAAAATTTGTTTATAAAACTTTTTCAAAAAAAATCTCAGACCTTCAGAGTATCAGTAATTCAATAAAAAATTCAAAACTTTAATTTTTTTTTAATGTTTTAAAAGATTTAATAGGGGCGACTTTCGCTACTGTAGATGGATTTTTAAAAAGAATTTTGGCAAATTCTTGGAATAATCTCGAATGTCCTTTAGGCAGAAGTCACAGTCTGTTTCCTTGTCCGCGTTTACCTCCGATTTAACCCTCTATCATGATCTGTAGAAAATAAATCTTGTCTGATTACATGATCTATAGATTTTATGTTTTTTAAATGATTTAGGTTATCCCGGGATAGAAAAAATTCCCTAAGAATAATAAAGAAATATAATTAATGGTAGGGCTAAGCTGCATTTTTGACATGGATACGTCTTTTGGCTGGGAGTCTATACTTTTTGGTGTTACGTTTTTTTCACCCTCAAAAATTGAGTGTGAGGCAAGTTGTGAGACTATTGGATTCGAGTAAGTCTGGAGATTACTATGAAATGATAGGTATCTGGTTTGGGTCAAATCAGCAACATATCGCACATGTATTTCAGAAGTGAAACTCAAAAACCTGCATTAAAAAAAATGAAAAGATGTCACTGCCTTATATGAAATATTGAAAATGTACCTGAATTATTTTTTAATCCCAACCGCAAGTGAGATTTACCAGGTGGAATTTGAAGTTAATTCTGTACATTTTTGACATTTCATAGTCAAAAATCAAAACTACAGATTACTGAGTTGTATGATTCCCTTTTGAAATACACGTACGATATGGAACACTAAGACCTTTATGGATAAGTTTATTTGTGACATAATAAGGAGCGTTGAGCATTTTAAGAAGGATTTCGGATTGTAAGGATTGGATACGAGATGAATTGGAAGGTTTCGTGGAGCTCCAAAGCTCTACTCCGTATGTCCAAATGGGTCAAATTATTGTCATGTAAATAAGTCTTTTGTGATTTATTGGAAGCTTTAAACGCTTTTCTAGTAATTGTTTGAGTAGTCGAAAACGACGAGCAGTTTGAAGTCTTGTATGTGAATAAAGATTAATAATGAAAATTTGAACAAAAAAAAAATCTTTATTAAAGAGAAGAATCGAATGCATAACTAATGAGGCATCACACAACTAAGTATCGATCGGTTCCTTTGAATCATCGAATCTCGATACCAATTCTTTTCTCGGGAATCGATATTTCGAATCGATATGATCCTAGATCAAAACATTATCTGTAACTAATAATTGACCAGTTGAATAAGATCTTCTAATTTTTGGAAAAAAAAAGTTTATAATAATTTAAAAATATTAAAAATTAGGTTAAAATTTTTGGAACAAATATTTTATTGATTTAGCAAAATTTACTTTAGTATATTTAGTATGTGTGTTCCACTGACTGTCGACGGTAAAATACTAACTTGACGACAGAAAGACGAGGCGAGGAAGACAAAACACGTGGGGTATGGGTCTGAAGGGAGCCACCTGGCGGGGCAGTAAAGATAATCTGGAAGCACGGCCTCTTTGATCTATTTCCTTTTCCACCTCTCGTCATCTGACTTCCTCATATTTTCAACAATATCACTCACAAGTTTTAATCCCTTTTTGGGAAATATATCGGCCTCCAACAGGTGAATCACTCATTAGCTTGTCGGAAAGGAGTGGGCGAAATAGTAGGATATTCAGCCGTCAAAAATATTTCATTAGATCTGAAGCGAGTTTCCTTCAGTAGCTACTGTAAAAATTTTAAAAATTTTCAACCAATTTTAAATTTTTACCTGCGAAATTCCAACGCTAACAAGGGGAGGCTACAACTAATGGGTCAAGGATTTGTTCAAAACTTTATTACATGAAACTTCATCGGAAAATATTAAACATGCAAGGTTTTCAGTAATTCTCTGCAGTCCGGTACAAAAATTGCAGTATTTACGGAATATATATCCATTAACCAGTGAAATGTAATGTAATGAAATAAACTTAGTACTTTTTAAAACATTTCCGCTCAAGCTGTAATAAATTATTCGTGCTTGTTCTGGGTATGAAGTAACTTAACATTAGCCTGAGGTAGATACAGGTTGTTACAAAACTCCTGTAGTCCAGTAAAATAAGGCTCCAAATGACCGTCTCAAAAAAAAATTCCGAACTTTGCTTTTTTGGGTTGCTGGATCCGAATCCGAAACCGCGGCAGACGGCGGCTTCATACCCAAATTCACAAAAACTGCCCAAAATACCGGTTATTTTTACCTATAAAACAACATCGAAGCGTTTTTCGAAGAAAGTCTTTATATATTAATTGCAGCTGGAGCCAGTACCTACCAAATGAAAAAAAAAAAACTCCAAAATCGGGCTATTTTTCGCGAAGTTATGGTCTTGGGAAAAAATGGAGAAATTGGCCAATTTGCTGTCAGCCCCACTTCTCTGCGAAAACATGTTTGTCGTACTCTTTCTGCTATAATTCTGTAACTTTTAGTACGATCCAAAATTACAAAGAATGTTTATGTTTCTATTTGTTTTTATGTCAATTTTAACTTTGACCAATAGTTTAATTCCTTGTGAGCTGATTATTTTTAAAAGACATGTACAGTAAGTAGAAAAAAAGAAACCAAGCGCAGAGACAGCAGCTAAAGAAATTTGTTCTTCAGGAGTCAATTATAAATCAATGCTTTGTGTTTGGTGGAACTTGGAAGGCGTTTTACATTTTGAACTAACTTGTTTCTGATGGTCGGAAAGTGGACTCAAACCTTTTCTGTGAACATGTTAGGTTATGCAGTTTAGAGTGCATCTGCAAAACGACAATATACCTGCACATTGTTATAGTTCGGTATAGAAAAATTTATCAAATCTGCTAGAAGTAAACTTTTTGCTTCCTCCTATATACATTTAAAGCCTAGATATTACATCATAAAAATACGTATTTAAATCAAGGGCTCATTTTTTTAAATGTCGGACCTTTGATTATTACGAATACGTAAACATTTTCCGTTTGCTTCTGGTTCTGGTATCAAACCCAATTACTGATAGAAAGATGAGTGAAAGTAGTTGAAAACAATGGACTTTACTTTGAAGAATGGGATTCAATATTGTTTAAAATTTTAGGAACAACCTAATGCTTATTACATTGTTCCAGTAGTAGACTCCATAACACATTTTTGAGTACATTAGCCATTTATTTAATATTATTTTTTTGTTCTTTGTTGAGCATAATTATTTTCATCGGAAAACATAGATTTCAACTTTAAGATGAAATTTCTTCTTAATGGATTCCTATAACAGGATGTTTAAACATTAATTGGAAAGAATAAAGGTGCTTGAACTTTTAATATAAATCGTTTCCTTAATCATCACAAAAGTTTTACCCCAAAATGCAACGAATGTCAGGTAAATCTGACTATAGAACACATTCTTATTGAATGCCAAAAATACAAAAAGCAGAGAAGATAACGGTCTGAGGAATCAAGACATTGCAACATTACTAGCAAACAACTCGTATCTCCACAAACACATTATTCAATTTTTAAAAGAAACAAACCTGTACAAGGAATTATAGTTCTGAACCTGAGTATGGTGCCTCTAACCAAATGTGGTGGTACATGGCACCAAAATGTAAATAAATAAATAATAAATAAAAGTTTTACCAAACATGACATATGTCAGTCAGTACCTTTGTAGCTGAAAAAAACAAAACAAAAATCATAAAGATCAGCTAAACTGGTTGTCAAAACAATAGAAAAATCAACATATTTAAAAAATACCAAAACATGTTTACTAGTGTTTTAGAGGCGAGGTGTTATCAAAAATATGACCTTTGTAATGTTTTTCATTTTACACTAAAACAAAAAATGAGTTTTTCCCTGTTTCGCACTTTAGTTTTTTTTTCAAAGGTTTTTTTTTATTTATTTCATTCCCCGACAAATCACAATTTTTTAAAGTCATCAATCAACATCATATGTTTGCGAACCTAAAATATAAAATCGTTAAGTATTTTTGGAAGCCACAATTGTTTTATCGAGCTCCAGTGGTCTTATAGTTGTAAGAAAAAAGAAAGAAAGAAAAAAAATCAAGCTAAATCCGAGATCCATCAAAGCTAAGTCTTTAGCTTCTTAAATATTAGTTTATAACCATCCAGTCAATATTTCGCCAATCCGATCATGAGATTCGCGAACCCCATATCCATATAAGTAATGAATATGTGTTTAGATATAAAAGAAAAATTTATTGCAACTCCAAAGTTCAGGATGAAAGCAGCAATGATGAATTTAGTCTAAGAGATCTTTGATATAATGATTAAAAAAAAGAGAAAAATGGTTTCGTTTGGCGGGAATGTATATGATACATGATATATATATATATATATATATATAATGATCGATCATATATATATATTCTCTTCAAAAATATAAATATTTATATATTGAATATATATATATATATATAATAATATATATATATTTATATATATTATTTGCTTTAATAATAGCAGGTCAATAAGATATTGTGTGATTTGGACGTTCTAGAGAGAAGCGTGTTTAAAACCATATTTTCCATGAGAAAACTTTCTTTACTGTTTGTCATTAGAATACGCAATGATGTTTATTAAAAATATTTCTTTTCAATGAATATGTTTGTTCTTTCAATATTTTTGGCCTGTTTTGATTTTCCGCCTAATATAGTAATATATTTTTAAAAAAATATTAAATGGATTGAAAATATCGTTTTCTGAAATTCAAAAACAGTAAACAGTGACAAGATTTCAAAAACCGTCGTTTGTTCGTGACGAAAGACAAAGACCGCGGATTGGCCGAAGGGGACTATATGATGCCCCAGCCCCCAGGAGTGGTAGGTTCGGTTTGAAAGCTGGGCTCCTATTGGTCGGATGACAAGGGAGGGGGCAGGTATTAAACTCTGAGGCTTCACCCCGAGTCACATTAGTCAAGTCCAGTGTGCTTACTGCTTCATCTCTTCTCGTCAGATCGTTCACCGACAGGTTTCCAACCTGGAGCCCATATACCAACAACCACAGGCCAACGGGTAAAGTTCTACCTTAATTATATAACCAGAACCTGACGTCACTGAAGATAATTTACAAAGTTATAATAAGCTTTACACAACCTTAGATAGTATTTTTTGTTTAGTACTGTGCCATCTGTAAAAAGTGTTTTAAGTGCAAAAATCATATTTTAGGAAAAACTATTGAAAGTTTCGATTTTTTTTCCGCAAGAATTCTCAAAGGAATAATTATCTCTTGAATGACCACATAACAGCCCAGTGGACACAAATACAAAAAATAATAAATAGGGTATCTAGTAATACACTTAAAACTAACTTCAGAAAATCGCACTTAGCACACTCTTCACAGATGACACAGAATTAAAAGATGTCGGGTTTGTATCACTTGAACTCATGATTGGTTTTGCTAGGCATTGCTTGAACCATTTTAGTCTTCCGGAAAATTCAATTATAAGAACATAAATTAATTATGCCGGACGAAAATAAAGGATTTGCTGCAAAAAGGAGGTAGCTCCAGTCGTCCGAGATTAGAGCTCTTGTAAAATGTTGTTTAGATTAAAGCTTAAAGTTATGTGAATCATAAAATGGGACAGCCTCTCAGGTTTGTTTAAAGCAAGTTTGTTCAATTTTCAAACTAGTTTCATACCTTTAAACGAAAAAATGGTAGAGCTACCTACTTTATGCAGCAAACCCTTCAAACAAAAAATGGTTTCCAGTCAAATTTATTGCTACAATTGGAAATTACAAAAATGTGTAATGTTTCTGCTAACTTCTTTCCGGCATTGTTAGTTTATGTTTTTATGAATCGTATTCTGCTGAGGCGGATTCTTTATTATTTTTACTTTGAAATTTAACTCATATTAAATATACAAGAAACCAAGATTTAATAAGGTAACATGTAGTTTTTTTTATTAAAAATTTTCAAGATTAACAATATCTTAAAACATTTTGATTTTTACTAAAAAACTCAGTATGATCACAACATTAGTTTACTACAACAGCAGCATTTTTCCAATTCTTACAATATTTTATTTTCATAACATTATGCATCTAAAAAATTAATAAAAACCAAATATTCTGTAAGAAGTTAATTTTTTTTTTAATTAAAATTTGTTGTTAAAAGTTTCCATTGAATACTGTTTCTTGGCGTGCAAATGTAATCTTACAGGCAGTCATCATCTGTTTTTTAGTATTGCATTTGCCTCCTGGAGTTATTTTTATTTTTTAAAATATCTAAATTCTATATCTATTCTAAGTCACTCGATTAAAAAAAAAATTACTAATCTTTCAATACGTATATAATAACAATCTCGCTGTTACATCTCAAATAAGATTCTGGAATAAATAACCTTTTAGTTGCTACATTTAATAAACTGGAAACATCAACATTCAAAAAAGACTTGCAAGAGATTTAAGTCATATCTGATATGAGAGTTGGGCAAAACTCAATCATAGCTAAATAATAATCAAAATTTAATCATAGCTATTTGACAACTAATCTCTTTGAATCAATCATCTAATTTAATAATGATTGAATCATTCAGTAACGAATAGTTCACTAAAAAATAATTGAAAGATTTAATCATTATTAAATTATGTAATTGATTCCAGGAAATTAGTTTTTAATGGTTATGATATAATTTATATTATTTTTTGCTGTGATTGAATTTTGCCCAACTCTGTCTGATATACAAACAAATTTTCTTCTAAAAATCAAGATAGCTTGAAATCAAAATTTAAGTGGAGATCTTTGTCATACCGTTTCTGTTTTGAAATATTTTAAAAGTAATGTAATGTAATATTTCTTCTAATTTTTTTGTTGCAGTTATAATTAATTTGTATGTTTATATATATTCAGGATTAGTATTAATAACATGAATATATAATCACCAAAAAGATATGAGATTCTTAAAATAGTTCATACATTAATAGTCATCGTACATTCCTAGATGTCGACCAACTTCTTGAATCCGGATTCAAGAATTTCAAATGTAGTAGGTCATTTTGCAACATTCAACATACAAGGAGATAAATTTTACCAAAATAATTTAAAAGATTTACAACAGCAAAGCATTACGGTAGTAGTTCCTTTAAAACTACTTATTGGTAAATTGGCTTTAACACCTCTAAACCACAAATAGGGTAATCAAGGAAAAAAATGAACACTATTTATTATGTTACAAGTTCTCAGCCTTCTGAAAGTTATCGCTAAAAGGTATTCATACAAGGAGGTACTACTTATCACAAACAATACAATATGCGATCAGCAACCGATTCCGAATGACCGATGAGCATAACTCAAAATATGCTTTTATTTAGACCTAGTATTATGGACAGAATATGATCTACAAACTAAGAAGCCTAATTGATTTTTTTCTGTCACAATATTTGGTGCAAGATATCTAGATTTAACAATTATTTCAGCAAAACATTCAAGGGATTTTCGTCTCGATGACAAGTTTACAAATAAATAAAAAAAAAATACTAACAATGCATGTTTAAACGGTGCCACTTACATTATACGCTTACGCGATATTTATAATAGCTCAGTTGAATAAAATATACATTATCTTCTTCAATACACTAAATATTAACGTTTCTCTTTTTTGTTCAAGAAGGATGTCGTTACAAATAACGGTGTTGATTTAATTATTCAGTCGAAATTAGATTTTTATCGCAATATTACAGAGTTTCGTGTTACTAAGTTGACTTTATTCAGTCTTTTAATAATTTATGAATGAAATTCCACAAACACTTCACCTAAAAGAAGTACACATTACTAATGCAGTAAGGGAATGAAATTCTGAAAGATACCATATTTAAATTAATTCTAAAAAAATATATATTCCTGGCTGTCATGGAGAAGTCGGTTAATAAAAATTGTGCACTTTTCACTAGAGAATTTTTGATCGTTCTCCAAAATCCTGTAATTACTTTAAAATTACCATTAGAGGCGAAATACTCGTAGATACTTGAAGGCCTTATAAGAAACACGACTTAACCAATTTTTCATAACGCTGCTACAACCACTTTTAAATTACAGTAAAAAGTTAATACAGTTGTTCACTAAGCGGTGCATCCATTTTCATTAATTTTATTTCAATAAATAAATTGGATATATATTATTGTTATTTGAAAGTGCACTTTTTCATGCGAAAGAACAAAACTGAAAAAGTAACTAATAACTTTGAAAACCTCGAGCTTTACGAGGGGGAACATTTGAAGTTCGGATTCGGCTCCCCAAAGAACATAATGAAATTTAAATAATATATATTTTTTTTCGATGGATTTCCCCCCCGTTCGACTACCAAGTTATAACTTCATCGCGAATAATGGACTACATCAACATTGTAAATTTAAATGTTTACTATTCCTAACATACATATACAATGCTGTCCTCCGTACCACATATTTTCCTGACTCCTGGAAATTATCTATAGTTAAGATGATCCCAAAACCCAAAAAGCCACCTGAGTTCCCATCCTCATACCGTCCTATTTCACTTTTGCCAATCATGGGTAAAATCCTTGAAAAACTAATTTCAAAACGTTTGTATCCTATCCTAGATTACCATCATGTAATCCCAGACCACCAGTTTGGATTCCGAAAATCACACTCCACAATCCAGCAATATCATCGTGTCTCCCCTGCATTGGAGCGCGGAATGTACTGTACGGGAGCCTTCCTCGACGTGGAACAAGTTTTTGACCGAGTCTGGTACCCAGGACTACTTTACAAACTCCGTAGATTTCTTCCTTCAACATACTTCCTAATTATCCGTTCCTATCTTAGCGATAGAACCTTCAAAGTTAATCATAACTTTTCCTATTCTTCTCTCTTTACCCAATCTGCCGGTGTTCCTCAAGGTAGTATCCTATGTCCTATCCTCTACACAGTGTATACAGCTGACATCCCAACTCATCCTACCACTGTCCTCACTACTTACGCTGATGACACATGTGTGTTATCAGTAAACAATGATCCCTTCATTGCCTCTCAAACACTCCAATCCCATATCCTAAACCTTCAAGAATGGTGTCAAAAATGGAGAATCAAAATAAATCCAAAAAAATCCCAACAAATAACCTTAACCCTTCGTCGTAAACCTACTACCTCCTGTCCTACAGTATCCTTTAATGATATTCCACTAATCCCTGTTGAACAGATACGCTACCTAGGACTCCACTTGGACAAACGACTAACTTGGAATCCACATACAAGACTAAAACGACAAGAAACTGCCCGTCGTTTCAGACTACTTCAACATTTACTAGACAAACGTTCAAAGCTCCCAATTTATTACAAAAGACTCATATACATGACTGTGATTAGACCTGTTTGGACGTACGGAGTTGAGCTTTGGGGCTCGACTAAACCATCCAATTCATCTCGTATTCAATCCTTACAATCAAAAATCCTTCGTAAAATCCTAAATGCTCCTTACTTTGTCACCAATAAACTTATCCATAAAGACCTTAATGTGCCATATGTTGCTGATTTAGCCCACACCAGATACCTATCCTTTCATAGTAAGCTCCATAATCACTCAAATCCGTTAGGTTCTCAACTTGCTTCCCAATTCATTCCTGATAATCCTCCGAGGCGTCTTAAACGAAGATGGCCTAGAGACCTTCTTGTGTAGAAGTTTTAATAAAGTGCTACTGATGAGTAGTTCTTTCCAAGTTTTAACATGTTTTTATAATCGTTGTCAATACATTTACTTGATGTATATATTCTGTACAGTTGTAAATTTCAATAAATGCATATTAAAAAGAAAAAAAAAAAATGTTTACTGTAAATTTTATTATTTCTAAACCTTCCTAGAACTATGAAAATGACGTTAAAATTTAGTACAGATGGGTTCATCTCCATTGCGGAGTGGCGCTAACTACATATCGGACAATGACCATACTTCGCTGGTATCCTCATGTTGCTCCACAAATTTAAATCTGTTTTAATAATTATATTAAATACTAGTAAATTTCAAGCTCTATATAACTCCGTAACTTCCATGTAACCTCTAAATTAAAATGGAGCTCGCCACCTATCGTTCAATTTTCAAACTTCACTGTTATCCAGGTAAACCTTCACTTTTTTAATAACAAATTAATTGAAAACTAGTAGATTTTATTAGCTAAACCATCTTTGAATTATGAAGATGATAGTAGTAGTTTGGTACAGATTGGTTCAATAGTTTTCGTATGAGTGTGATCACAAACGAAAAATAGCTTGTCCTTTTATATAATAGTATAGATAATGTAAGATAAAACAGTTCACCGGATATTAATTATCACTGCAAAAGCCCATCGCAAAAATTTTAAGTTTAAAATTGATGGTTGGAAAACATATATTACCAATGATTTGCTTCTTTACAGGAACATGTACCCGACAGCCTACCCAGGAGACTACCGGGAAAGCGCGCGGCGACGAAGAAGGAACAGCCAGTCAGTGGAAGAGGCGAGCAGCCAGAGGATGATGGCCAACGTCCGGGAGAGGCAGAGAACTCAGAGCCTCAACGCCGCCTTCGCTTCCCTCCGGGCCATCATACCGACCCTACCCTCCGACAAGCTGAGCAAGATACAGACCCTCAAGTTGGCCTCCAGGTACATCGACTTCCTCTACAGGGTACTCCACAGTCCGGAGGCCGCCGTCAAGGAGGAACCAGAAGATCTCGGTGAGTGGATTTCAAATTAGTTCTAGAATTGTATTTATTCTGCTCTAGATTTTATCAATCGGATAAATTTCATATTTTATAAAAAATAATCTCAAGGAAAATTTTCATTTATATAAAGCAAAGAATAGTTGTGGTTCATTGTATTACGCTAACCTTCACTATCTCGCGGGATAAGACAAGAAGAATAAAGTATGGTTAAGCTTTGCTTTAGTACTAACAAAACATAATGTTGTAAATGTTTTGGTAGGAAAAGCCATCTTTACTTTTATTTTTTGGTTTGCGACAGGCAAAATACTTTTTGCAAGAAAACCTTTTACGTCATTTACACTGTTAAACTGTTAAAATTCGCAATTTTCATCATTCTCCGAAGACGGTTATACAGCGTAAATATATTTGCTGATGGATGAAAATAATATACTATTAAATAGTTTATTAAAATTCAGCAGTAGTAAACAGATCTAAAATACTTAAATTAAAGAATTGAAGAATTATGTCATGTTTAGCTGAATTAATTAAACCTTCACATATTAACATTCTGTGTCCAATTTTTGATTAGGGTTATGACGTTATGGACTCCAACCAGAGCCGGAAAGATGGTATGTCTTACCAAGTACGCACAAATTGTTAATTTATTCTATTGATCTACCACAAAATGTAAGACAAACCCTCTGGACAGTATTCAAACTGGCTCCATGTAGGGATAAAACTTAATTTAAACCGTTGTTTTTGATAACCAAGTCGATTCGCAAAACCACATGTATCTACTAATTTGTTAGGATCTATAAAAGTAGTTAAAATCCAAATTCGCAAACCCTCAAAACCGTGTGCAATATTTGTAGTTCTTAAAAAACCGCGAACTATTTTCATTTTTTCGCAGCGTAAATGAAAATGAGTAAATGAGCACTATATTTGTGACAATTTAAGGCGAACCGCCCCTCAGTAGATTAATTGGTTGCGGAGATAGAACTCTTTTCGCTAAATTTAAAATTTTCCTGCTAAACCCAAGTTTTCAGCCGCATACTGAGGAAAGTACAATGAAAAAGTGAAACTGGTTTCACTAAAACACCTTCGGGAAATCAGATAAAGAGAATTTAATCAGCGCTTTAATATGAGAATTAAAAGATGCCGGTAGGTATAATATTTTTCTCAGAAAAAGGAAAAGATTAGAAAATCAGGAAATCGGGTTTGGAGAGAACATCGTAAAAAGTTTGGTTTGATAAGTGTGTGAGTCGGTAAGAACCAACCAATTCATTTATATATATATATATATATATATATATATATATATATATATATATATATATATATATATATATATATAATACGTCTTTTTGAATACATAAATATATACTATATATACATTTTTTTGGATACATTTTAGGGCCTGCTTCAAAAGGGTATCCCATCAACAGGATCGATATGAACAAGAATCGAACCTGGGTTCAAGCGGTAAAACTTCAGAACCTTACTAACAAAGCTACTTCGCCTCGTTTTTATAAAAGATATTTTACAATTTTATAGTGGTCATAAATAAATTATCTTCATCAATCTATGAAACTATTTAAAAATCAATATTGTTGGGTGTTAGAATTTCAGAATGCCGATCGGGTATTTCACATTTAAATGTAGCCCGTCGAGTCTTCTGCAACCCAATTTCTAACCCTGTAAATGCTTCTTTTCGAGGATTTCCGTTCTCAAATTATTTATATTTAAATTAATTAGGATCTCGTTCTGTTTCTGTAAGATACACTAATTCATCGGTTTATGATTCGAGCACGAGAGAATAGTCCATCACTTAGTATATTATTTTAATTTCTCAATCTATATCAAACCAGAGTTTTTCATCAATGAAGTCTTTAATATGTTTGTTTACTCGTTTTTTGAGAAATCATATATTTCGCCACAGATCGCGGTTATTTTTACTCCGGGTAGCCCCTGCAATTATAATAATAAACTTTGTTAAACTTAGCAAAAGTCCAGGTGTAACAGAATGAGCACGTAGCACTAGTTAGCTATAAATACTGGAGCTGGAGGAGAGGAAAGGCTGCAGCTGGAGACGGTATTCGATGCAGCTGGCGGGGTCTCCTGGGATCTGCATCAACATAACCTACCTTCATCCTCCGGATCTTCAAATTCCATTATGTAAACAAATTGTTGCATGTTTTCCTTTCAATCTCAACTTGTCGGGTAGATCTCATTATAAGCGACTTTACTCTCTGCTAGCCGGCGAGCGAGATGGTGATGACACACAAAGCTCACTCAGCCAACTTGAAAGCGAGTTCGAAACACCTGTAGTTTATTTCTTTGCTAAGCGTGTTCAGACGCTCACTCAGGTGTTAACGAATGAAGTGGAACTGAAATAATATCGGTAAACTTCTTCAGGTGTTATAGAACCCGTTTTATTACGTATTTCTACCCATCATTTTACCCACATTTTTCTGTGCCTTGATATCTGGTCTTCCTTTTTTTTAACTTCTGTGGGATAGCATGAGCTTACAATGTGCAAGCTAATAAGTAACGCGATTACACTTTGCTAGTTTACTAGCAGATATAGAACTCGCAGATAGTAGCGAGTAAATAGACCATAAAGGGAAATTTAGGGCTCTAAATAGAAATATGATATAAGGCAAGAAATGCTATTCGGAAATAAAGTTGAGAGGGGAAAAGAAGGTTTCAGCAGGGATTAAGGAAATATGGTTCAAGACTCACCTTAGAAATGGTAGACATGGGGCTCGTAAATCTCGTTCAGAGCGCCTCTATTCATCAAAGGAATATCTTGAAGGCGAAAATAGCACATTCTGTTTATATCTTTGTATTTCGTTGTTCAAGATGAACCATACTTTGATGATCCTATAGGCGAAATCATAGAGCTAAGGTTGACGAGAAAAGTAAAATGGCGCCTTTTTCGAACTTGGTACAAACAAAACAGGTTTCATAGTGGATTGTCTTACATTAATAACTGTAACGATCCCAAGAACATGCCCTACTCAGATTCGTGAGGAAGGTGATATGATGAATATTCGGTGGCACATGTGAAGAATAAATAATGATGAATCAAGTGTCTACGGAAACATGTATGTGTCTTAATAAAACTATCAAAGCTTCGATCGGCGGGTCTTGCAGTGAGGATGGAATTATAATGAAATCTTACACAAACTCCTGTCTAAACGTTTATAAAGAGTTGGCACCAAAACAGAGACACTAAAGAAGGTAATAACGCAGTTTTCTACAAGCGTCTAATTTCAGGATTCATCTATTATTGCTGATTTACGAGAAATATTCCAAAAAAAAAAAAAATTAACAAATTTTATTTTACAAATAGTGATTCGTTATAGGCCAAAAAAATAATTTAATATTACAAAACATTTATTGATAACGGGAACCATTGATTTGATTAAAATCTAAGAAGTTAACAAATGAACGTGAACCATAAAATCAAAGTGACGTATAAGCTTGTTGAATCCTGTATAAGCTTGTAAAATACCATTTCAATAGAACGGTATTGCTTTGTTATTTTAAGTACTTTTACAATAAACCATATAATCGATTTGTTCCTGTCTTAAATACTTATTATAATTTCTATAATGTTCCAGATAACCCAATCCTACCATCAAATTGTGGGTCTTCCTACATCCCTCGTACCATAGATCTGTTTGGACAGAGCCTTAGCGTGTATTTCTTTCGAAATCATTCTAGGGACATGATTTACCCATTGTGGCCGAGAGAATATGGTGATTTCGCACATATCCATATCATAATACAGACTTCGGATTTCGGCTTTTCCGAAGCCTCCAACGAACTCCTAGCCATCAACGTGAACCCAGGAAGATTAGTCTTCCTCGTCGACTCCCAGGCAGCAATAACAGCTCCAAGAAGCAATGCCACCATGCATTGAGACAATCATGTGTTGCAGAAAAATTGCAGAACTCATTTTGACTGGTTGGGTCGTCTTCCTACAATGGAATACAGCCTATCGTGACACTCACTTTAAAAAGAGACAGAAACCTGATAGACGCCACGGTCAGTAGCGTAACTAAAATGACCCTGATGACATTAAGCACTGGCAAAAAATGGGAGGAAATGCTACGGTATGGCCAATCCCAAGAAACATCTAACAAAAGCTGAAGCCGTTGCACGTTTTCGACTAATCACAGGACACGACTACTTGCACCGCAGTGGTCTTGCTCACAGTGACTTTTGCCCGATATGTAACCTCGGAGATCATCTGAGGGTTTGCACTGCTCCACCTACCCTGAAGAAGACATTATAAATCGATACTGAGAGGCCCGTCGTCAGATGGCTAAACTGCCACAGACGGGCGTTGGGTAAAAAAATAAATAAATATCTTTATTTATATCACACTCCTGAAAAAGAAAAAAATAATATGTATTTGCTATGTAATTTTTTTCGCCAAACCGTCTATTTTGGACCACTGTGCACAGTCTTATGTCTTCATCGATGTTTTTTCGAACATCAACCTGTGTGCCCAGACGTACAAAAGCTAGGACTATCTCGATGCTGTGTTGTCTTAACTTCAAACTTTATGTACTTTATTTTTTCCCTGTTAATGATTCCCAATTTCTTTGCAGACTGTCTTCAATACAATATTCAATTATATTCCAGGTAACTTGGGATGTTCCTACATGGCCCAGGAGAGGTTGAGCTACGCTTTCAGCGTGTGGAGGATGGAGGGGGAGTGGAGCAGCGGAGGGTCGCAGTCCTAGCCAACTCCAACCTATCATCAACAACAAAAATACTTAAACAAATTCCGTTCCATTCAAGTATTCAACAACGTCTCTGACAATTATAATAATCATAACATTATACAATAATTTTTAACACTAAAAAATATCTTACTGCTGGGACGCAGTATGAGATACAGTATGACATTGAAAATTTTAATCTGTAACCTCTATCTTCAAATAAGTTTCTTTCCATGTTTTTTTTTTAATTTTCTCAGTATTAGCTATCTATCTTCTATTCTATCTTCAATAGTTAACACATATTGTGGTTGTGAATTTTTAATTACTATTTCTTTAATGCAAAATGATCCAGATTGTAGACATCTTCTAGTGAGAGACATATATGCTGTAATTTGCTTCAAGTAGTTATAATTAGTTTTTCTATACTTAGATTTTTGCTATATATTAAGTTTTGTATGTAAATAATAGGAAAAGAGTAATGAAAATGATAATGATGATGATGACAATAATAAAAAAAAAAAGAATTTTTGTACATGTTACCAAAATTTAGTACGAATTCTGTCTTTGCCATTCCTAGATATAATTGCATTTATTGTACATAAAGGTAGTTTTTAATTGACATATTTATTTTTGTAATTTGCTGATGTAAGGTGCTTATGATTCACAGATTGGAGAAATTTCCTAAAATGTGTTTCGTTATTTAAAAAAAAGTATAATTTATATTTAATATATATATAGCTTTTGTTTTTAACTGTTGTTTTATTTATTTTTTTCATAATATAAGCCCACCCCTGCCTCCCGGTCCTTTGATAAACCGAAGATAATAATTAGAAAAACTTTTAGAGCCTCTTTCTATAAAAAAAAAATTTTTAGTAAGTGGTTGGATACAAAAAAGTGAGGAATGACGAGCATCACTATAAACAATATTTTTTTCCATTGAAGCGTGTAGCCTCTCCGACGAAGGGACCACACATCAGGGATCGAGTTAACGCGGACAGCCCCACCAGCTGTGTCACGTCTTGGATTTTTGAGTAATAATATGAAGGTTTATTTGTGATTTTTATATAATAATAATAGCAAAGAATTGTTCATATATTCTTGTAAATTTTAATGTTCTAATAACTTTAAAAAATGTTCTAAATTAAACGAAAGCCACAATTCTCACTTAAATTTGACTTTATTGGCTGTCAAACGAAGTGTCGAAAGGGGGGGATTCGAAACTCGACACAAAGAATAGGACACAAGTTCTCAGAAAGGAGCTACCTAGTAACAAATCCCACCTTATAGGCCCTATCCCTTTTAAATAAGGTTTAACCTAGCTCAGGTTAAAATGACACTAATACCCTTATTTACGACCTCACAACTTTTTGAAAATATTAACTTCACTATATTTGCGAAGACGATTTGAATTGCATCGAATGTTATAAGAATAAGTCAAAAAATATAATAATAAATTTAAATCAATGTTTAGAAGAATAGTATTGGACAAGTCAATTGGTGAAGAAACGGGCGGCTTCCAGACAAAATAGCTGAAGTTTCTTTCGATTTTATCCTTTTTTTTTTTTTTAAGGCAGCAAATACAAATTTTATATTTAATGTATTTTGAGAGGTCAGTTTAACAACGAAAAATGCAAACAAAAATTGTATTTTTATTTTTATTATTATGTTTTTTAACGCTTATACTGGGGGAGTACCTCTTAGTGTAAAAAAAAAAGAAATTGAGTGATACAAGATCAAAAATGACCTCACCATTCTATTCCAAATATTTTTCAAACTTTGACCACATTTTCGGATTTAGCATTAAATTTCCTATAAGAACATAGTACACGTAACCTTGAATTTTACAAACTTGGTATCTAAAGAACAGCTTGATCTTCACCTATTTAGGGAATTTACAGTGTCTTATATTACTTCAACGCTTTGTTTTTCGAAGAACCTACCTACAAAACGTCAAATCTCATAAAAACTTGCAAATTTAATAAGCTTTCGAATGATATGAACTTTTAAAACGAAAAAAAAAAACATGGCGTTTCCTCAAAAAATTCTTTAATTTATCGTATATCTGCAACGGAATAGAAAGGTGAGGTCTCCGGTATTTTTCTATATTTTTGATCTAGTACTACACAATTTTTTTTTTTTTTATACATTAAGAGGTACTCTCCCTGTATATATCGTAAATTATGCATTTTTGAAGAAGACAGTTCTACGAAAAATTTAAGGCAACAAAATTTCTTTAAAAATTGATTTCTGATAAGCGGTCAAGTCGCTTAAGTGCGCAGATAAACATAATAGATACACATATTACACTGAATATGAAATTTATTTTTGGTAATGTACTTTCACGTTTTTTGAGGGATTATAAACCCACATTTCAATTTTGTCTTGCAGAAGGCTCACAAAACACAAAAAGACTAAATATTTTAACAACTTTTGTGAATGTGAATGAATCAATTAAGCATTTTTTAAAATTCGGATTTTTACCCACAAAAAAAGTTTCCCAGCTTCCGATTTCCTCTCTCGCTGAAACCCAGATGAAGGCTTGCAATGCAAGTCGAAAAGTCGGCATTGCAAGTTATAATTTATTTTTAATTGCTGTATATCTCTATGACTGCATACCCTAACAACCTACATATGTAGATACTTCTCAGTCAACAAATGCCACATCAATACAAAAACTTATGTATCAATTTATAGGTATAGTGCTACAAACAGATTTAATATTCAGTTGTTTATTCATTGTACAATTTTTCAATGCGCTCTAGGAAAGTTATCGGTTGTTAGTTGTCGTCTAGTTCATTTTGCAAAAAATTTTACCTACTCAAATTTTGCAATGAGCCATCAGCACGCTTCGAAAAAAATAGAGAAAAATTGGCAAATTTTGTTGTGAAGCTGGCCTCAGACAAGGCAGAAAACTTGAAATTCCGATCCATAACAGAAAAAAACACATCTAAAACCGTTGAAAAAAATAATTTTCTTGAAAACTACCATTTGAGTGGTTTAAGATACGACGCAAAATAAATGCCTTGCACCTCTGGATCGCGGAATAAAACTTTTCCTACCTCCAAGTAAACTGTGTGTAAGAGAAAAGCTATTACTACTGAGAAAACAACACGTCTTTATTTATGTCATCATTATTATTATGATCACTGAAAACGAAGAGTCAATATTGAGGATTTGTATTCAAGGAAAAAATGGTATAAATTTGCTTGATTCTTCTTAGCTTGATGGCAAACCATAAGTGAGTATAATATGTTCATCCCTGAAAATAATTGTTATATATTAATTGAATTTCTGATTTCTAAATAGATTCCACATTTCCATTTGGATTCAAAAATGATTAGCTTCCAGATTTTCCTTCCTTTTTGTTTTCAAGACGCAACATTTTCAAATGGTATCAAAATAAATGACTGGAAGAGCATATTTTATTCTACAATGCAGCTAAGTTCTCACTCTAACTAATGAAAGAGATTACTTACAAAGTAAATTAAATATAGGATCCACATAGATGCAACAAGCTTTAAGTACCAATTATATTTCTAATTTTTTTTCTTAAAATCCTTTAATGATTTTTACATCATTGCATATTATGAAATTGGTAATTTCATTAAATCTCCCATAATTGGAACTATGTCGTTTCAGTATATTGAATTTATGGATCTAAGGGATCACCTCACATGAAAAAAAAATAAATAATAGAATTGCCATGTTGATAAGTAATATTCGAATTGCCATAAATTGGCTTTGCAATCTAAAAGGCATTTGTTGTGGGAGCAGGAGATGAGAGCAGGGGGAGCTTATAGGCTCTATATATAGTCCGACTGTTGCACATCCGCTCCAGCAACACTTTCCTGGAAATAGCCTCCAGGGGTTCTGCCCTTTTCGCGCCTCTGCTATATAAAATACATCAACTCATTCACTCCGGATACTAAAAAGTTTAATGGATTTTATCATAAGATTACACTATAGGAGTACAGTATTATAAATAATAATACTGTACGTTTCAAGAAGACACATACGGAAAAAAAAAATATATAAAGCATCATTGCCAAGAGCTATGAGAGACATTCTTCGGCAAAAAAAACTAAATATAAGTTTATTCTATCATTCATGACTAAAAATGCAGTAAAAATAATTAATAGAAAGAAGATATAGGTAACTGAATGTAGGTTTAAACTAAACAGATGTTAGGGGTATAGCCAGAAAGGTGGAAAAACTCACATAGGTTATTATTTAAAAAAAAACAAAAACGTATTAGTGTGCCGAGGTTACTTGCCTTAGCACTCAAATATTCTTCAGTGCGTCTAAAGACTTGCTAATACCGGATAAAATATCGGAACTGGCAGGAGTAAACCTTATGCCTCATCCAGAGTATAGCCCTTAGGTTTACAAGCCCTACGTATACTCCTACGGATAAATATTCAGTATTTGTTTTTCTCGAATAAAGGTGAAACAAATAACCAATATTGCATCTACCTTCCCTCGTTCATCAGTGACTAGCTGTTCCAGTCTGTCGGGAAAATTCTGAAACAAGCTCGATCTATGATTACTTGTTCCTTTACAGAAGCCAAGATTTGTACTAAACGCTCCTTTCCTTGCGGTATTTTTTTTTTTTCATTTTGGTAGTTTGGATACAGCTGGTCGCAATAGGTAATCCGATAACAGCGACCGGGACTCGTTAAGGCCCCCATACACCATGGGATAAATCTCAAGGTTTGGACTGCGCAGTTCAAACCTTCAGATTTATCCGTACGCTTGTGGTGAAAATCTTGAGGTCGATGCGGATAGAAAATCTTATCGAAAAACCATTCTTAAAACTGTGTAGATTTGAACTGTACAAACCAATCCCTACGTATGTGCGCGAACCTTTAGATTTCGCTCCCCATTGTTTGGTTTTGTGGTTTATCTTTTTGCTATAAGAGATGCACCGGGAGTTTTTGGATCAATTTATTAACATGTATGAAAGTGAGCCATGTCTTTGGCTGGCGAAGGATAAAGATTATCAGAAATAAAGAAGAAGCCACTTAAGAAAAAATAACCGAAAAACTAAAAGAAATTGAGCCGAACGCCACGGTCGTGCGGGGTAAACACTTCTTATATTATTAAATTTTTTAATAACAAAGTCTTTCGGGGCGTTCGACTCAATATCTTTTAGTTTTTTGATTATTTTTTCTTGTGTGTTTACACCGCGAACGCATCATCCTCCTCGTCTGTGGCCATGGTCGCAACTGCAAGAAACCTTGAGGAAAACCGTTGTGTGTGGGCGACTGTTCAGTTCAGAAAAATCTTAAGGAAAACCTCTTTCATTCTTCTCCGAGTATGATGGGACCTTGTGAATTTTCCTTGAGAAAATTTTTAGGTCTGCGCAACGACCTCAAGATTTTCACCAAATATATAGGTATTATCAGATATGGTGGTTTGAAGGTTTGAGTCCAATGCCCGACGATCATAAACAAGCTCAAAATGCAAAACACCTTCGAAGTTTCAACAAACACAAAGCATCACCTTTTTCCAAACCTATCCAAACGAAACTAAGTGCGACAATGTTTCCAATGGTAACTCTCTCCTTTCTTTACATAGGCGGATAGATTTCTTCGGCGTCTCCCACTGCGTTTAGGCCTTTTTTCTTGTTTTATTTTTTTTATTTAATTATACGTGCGTTTTGTTAATGTAAATGAACCCATAAAATAAAGAAAAGAATTAAAGGATTAGTCAAAATAAACGCCAACATAAATACTAGGAACAAATACAATCTTATGGGATGAATTATGAAATTTGGAATTAAGGTTTGTTTTCATGCCCAAGAACTTTTTCAACAACCTGCTCCACAAAAAAATATAAAACTCATACTCATTTAATTTAGATTCATTTTAGTAATCTTTGGTTGCTTATAAACCGATACTACCTACCCCAACCTGATAACATTGAATTTTAAATTTGGCGAATAAGAATCATTATACACCTCTTAATTTAAAAGAAGCACGGCTGAAATAAAAATATAGTTAGTAATCCTTCAAATAAAAAATATCAAGTACAATAAAAATTATTTTGCTGATAAATAAAGCACTCAAATTTAAAAATACATAGAAAATGTTCATATTTTTTGCACTGAATTCATGTATCACTATCGAAACACATTAGAAAAAGAAAAATGGTGTGATATTGGCAGAGATGGTTGCATAACTCCAACCAGAAGCATCGTAAAGAGGTCGTTTTTTTTTCGTCTGCTCTCAGTTCCGGTGCATAATCTACCAGAAGCCCCCTCAGTGGAGGTGTTCTGTTTCGTTTATAATGGTCTACACTCCGATCTGCCAATCAATCGATATTCATCTCTAGTTAAAGTTAATTAATATATTAAGTTAATTAATACATTGCAAAGAATATTTAAGCGAGAAAAGTACAAAATCTATAGAATTTAATTGCTAAGTTGAAATTATTGGAGAGTTGTGAGACAGTAATTCACATTGTGAGTTTCTATTGGCCGTGCTGTTACTAGATAACTTTAGAGACATGACAAACTCAAGTGTGAGTAAAATCTAACAAAACACAATCAGACCCTGACTGGGAAAAACAATTTATCATGAATAGGTCTGTCTATAATCTACAACTTCTGATAGGCCAATCGTCGGAAAAGTTTCGATGCGAGAAACACCAGCAGACCTAGAGAGTGTCAAAAAAGCCCTAAAGCTTACAAAATGTAAGCAAAACGAAACTTTTTCCTAGCGATGAATGTTACATAATAAAAAATATTTTCTATTAAATGGCGTGTCAAAATGTCATATTTTTGAGTGTGAAAAAAAGTTACACCATTGCAATGTTGTTCTTGGGGTTCATGGGAAATATTGGGTTGCTATCTGAATAGCACCCCATTTATTAATATTTTATTGATTACCTTTATTGGATTCTAATCTAGTACGTGAAAACCAATTCAGTAATACTTCAGTGGTATTTAAGGAAAGAGAATAATTATGATGAATATTAAACTTACTATATTTACTAAAGCGATTATGTATATACATGAAACTATAGGATGGTTTTACAAATACTATATTCTTTAGGTCAGCACACAATTTACCATTTATAAACTTATTAAAGACTATTACAAATATTTGGTACTTATCAAAATGGAGTATGGGTCTTCAGTCGGCGTATCAGGGCTTCCTGTCTCTCTGGGTTGGCCATCCAAGAGATCATCGCTGAGGACCTCCAGCATCTTCCCTCAGCCATATCACTTCCAACCGTCTCTCATCTCTTCGTCAACTCAACGTCGATCAAACTCTTCTACCAAACTATCCCTCTTCGTTTTCAGGACCATGCTTTTAAAGAGCTTCATCCCTTCCATCTTACGTTTACCTTCCTTTGTCTGAAAGTTTTGATTTCTTTGTTTTCAACTTTCTTTGTCTCCAAGAAACTTTCGATGACAGAATATTTTACAGCGGTGGTCACTCCGAAGGTTTGGCATGGCCCAGATCCCCTTTGAAGGGTTTAATGGCTTATCACTCATATTCCAGACTTCAGAGGAGTGCCGGCCCTTTTCACCCCGCCGTCTTATTATTAATTAGTAATTAATATTATTTTGCGTACCCCTAATACATTGCTCCATTAAAATATGAAAAAATAGTAACACATTTCAAAGATTAAAAAATCAAGGGATTATTATTATTTTATATCGATTATAAAAATCGATGGTGATTATCAAGATTTCATCGATCAAGTTACTGCTACTTTCGGTATTGAGGTCCGATCATACATCGTTGGTTTGATGAATTTCATGGTGGTTGTACCTCGATCACCAAACACTCACGTGAAGATCGTCAAAAAACAGTAGTTGTGTAAATAAAAAAAAAAAAAAATGATCCTGAGCGTGAAATGATAACGTAATATTGGTTTGTGAAATACTTAGAGATATACTCAGTGTTCAAGTGCTGAAAACAGTTGTCAACTACTGGACAAAGTTGAGCTTAATGGAGGAAGGGCGCTTACCCAGGCAATGCTTTAATAGACTTCCTACCCTGGATGTATCTGAAGGAAAGTCTGACGAAGCATATAATTGGGTGACCCAAGTAAAATCGATAGGAGTTGGGCTGTCAAAACGTGTTCTCAAAAGTACTCTCCCAAGGACTGAGCAGGTTTAAAAAAGACATCCTAGAGAAGATGAGGAACCATCCACATTAAAAGGACGTAAACAGAACATTAAATTCTATCAACAACCCTAGGTAAAGGGAAGTATGCAATCTTGATATAGCAAGCCCAGAAGATTACATCCAGTTTTAGGCAAATTTTAAGACAATCAGAGTTGTGAGTCGTCTAAGAGTCTCAAGCGGGGATTACCAAAAAGTGTTTAAAATGGACACAATACTAATTATAAAATCCACCGAAGCCTGCATGGCCTGCGGTAGTTTGGTGTCGGATCCCTTAAGCCATTTTCTTACTCAGTGTATCAAATTTGAAGAGCAGAGAAACAAATTCTTAGGTACATACATTGCTCAATCATTGACTATAGAGGTAATCTTAAATGTAGATAGTATTCAAAAATTAAGTAGGCTATATTATGTAATATTATTGTGCCATTGATTGAAAAGCTAAATGTGTTTATTTTTTGGAATAGGGTTCTAACTATGGTCTTATTATGGTTCTTCTCTTAATCATTAATTAAAGGTAACAATGGCTAAATATGGCTTGGTGGGAAATTGTAAATTGTATACCTTGTTATTGCATTGATCTTGTTATTAATTTGATAATTATCTTTTTAATGTAAAAGTGTCTAAACTATTTCTATGTTTAAAATATGTTTGCAGTACTTATATAATTTAATTTTATTTATGCAAAGCCCCAGCGCTGCTAGACAAAAAATAATTGTTTTATTTCGTATGTTATTTGTACAAGAAATGTCTTTTGCAAATAAAAAAAAGAAATATTGATTGATTGATTGTGTTTTTTTGAGAAATGTGGTTATTTGGCGACTGTCCCACTTATGTTAAAGTAAAAGAATTAATTCTGAATGATATAAAACTATTTGTTTGCCGAATAAGAAAGAACAAATGAAAATGAAGAAAATGGGAGTTCATACAAATCCATTCAAACGACTCAATATACAACCAGTAAAATATAGAATTAAAGGTTTATGGGTACAACATGTAGCTCCGATTAGTACCCAATGATTTTTTTTTCTTTCTTTTTTTTTCAGAGCATCAAGTATAAACTGTGTGAACGATTATTGTGACGACAGAAGACGCGGAAAAGATAGATTTTTTCAGAGTGGCATAATTACAACAAGGTATGACTACTACTGTTTTCCTCACTAGCCAGGACACATATCGATCTAACTATATAACTACATACAGTTTTGCTGATCTGATCTAATCAAAACCGAGAGGTTACTAACCAGACGTAAGTGGAAATGTAAATTCTTTATAATTGTACATAATGATCAATAAAATCTGAGTAAATATTGCCAGTTTTATAAACTACTGAGTGAGTACTTCTTAATGTAAAAAAAATCGGGTGAAACTAGATCAAAAATGTAGAAAAATGCCGCAGATCTCAACTTTCTCTTCTAATCCGTTGCAGATATATGATAAATCAAAGACTTTTTTGAGGAAACCACGTTTTTTACCATAAAAGCTGTAATATCTCCATTTTGTTTAAATAATTTACAAACTTTAACCACATTTTCGGATTCAGCATTAAATATTCTATAAGAGCAGAGTACATATAACCTTGAATTAAAAAAAAAAATGGAATCTAAAGAACCGCTTGATCTTCAATTTATTTAGAAAAGTTACAATGTCTTAAATTACTTCAACGCTCACCGTTATTCGAAAAAACTATCCAAAAAACTGCTAATCTCTCAAAAACTTACAAATTTAATCAGCTTTTGAATGATATGTTAAAAGTAATGATTCTGTTTCGATTTCATGGAGAAATTTAATTTTTTTTTTATTTATTTACAACTGTACAAAATAATATACATTGAGTAAATGTGTTGATACTGTATACAATGGCATGTAAATAACTTGTGAAGAACTACTCACTAGTAGTACTTCAATAAAATCTACACTAAAAGGTCTCTAGGCCATCTTCTTTTCAGACGCCTCGAAGGATTATCGGGAATGGAATGGGAAGCAAGTTGGGAGACTAGTGGATTGGAGTGGTTATGGAGCTTACTATGGAAGGATACGTATCTGGATTGAGCTAAATCAGGAACATATAGAACATTAAGATCTTTATGTATAAGTTTATTGGTCACAAAATAAGGAGCATTGAGGATTTTTCGAAGGATTTTGAATTGTAAGGATTGGATACGAGATGAATTGGATGGTTTAGTGGAGCCCCAAAGCTCAACTCCGTACGTCCAAACAGGTCTAATCACAGTCATGTATATGAGTCTTTTGTAATAAATTGGGAGCTTTGAACGTTTGTCTAGTAAATGTTGAAGTAGTCCTAAACGACGAACAGTTTCTTGTCGTTTTAGTCTTGTATGTGAATTCCAAGTAAGACGTCTGTCCAAGTGGAGTCCTAGGTAGCGGATCTGTTCAACAGGGATTAGTGGAATATCATTAAAGGATACTGTAGGGCAGGATGTCGTAGGTTTACGACGAAGGGTAAATTTACTCAATTTTAAAACTGAAAAAACATGGTGTTCTTATTTTGGCATACAAATCAGTTACTTGTGTAAATAAAGCAATATGACAATCCCTAATGGTAATGTGCATTAAAATAATAAACTCTTCATTGGAATAAAAATCATGGAAAAAAATTATGGTTTAATAGAAAATGTCAATACAGCGACACCAAATCAGAGTATCTTATGTTATTAGATTTATTCATTTATTATTATTATTAGATTTTTAATTTAAGGTTTGAAACCCAATGATAATTAACATAGAACATAACTTCGTCGTTAGCTTCTGAATGTAGATGATATAGAAGAATACCACTTTTTCAGATGAATTTTATATGTACTCTGCTCTTTTAGAAAATTTAATGCTGAATCCGAAAATGTAGTCAAAGTTTGAAAAGTATTTGAACATAATGGAGATATTAAAGCTTTTATGGTAAAAAAACGTGGTTTTCTCAAAAAAGTCTTTGATATATCATATATCTGCAACGGATTGGAATAAAAAGGTGAGATCTACGGCATTTTTCATTTGGTTTCACCCATTTTTTTTTTACACCAAGAGGTACTCACCCTGTATATCACTTCATTTGATCAAACTATCACATTAGGTTCTTCTCTTTGTTGAAGGATGAAGCAATTACTACTGAAGAGGGCGCTGATAAAGACAACTTATATATATTTTTTTCCAATACTTAAGATGGGAAGAGGGCGGAAAGAGAATGGTGTGGGAGCGAACCACTTAGATAATGAATGACCTGACCCTCCCAGCAGCTACCTGCCTACCCCCATGGCCGCATCCAGATGCCATTTTGGATCTCCGGCTTTACCATACCGGAACTTAACCGCAGCAGATCAGATTCTCAAGCCAATTAACAATTTCGTTCCTTCATTACTAAGCAAATTTATTGAAACAAATGAAGTGCATTCTTTACAACAGGCAAACATACCATAGCAGCCAGTGACAGTGATCTCGCACATGTATCTCAAAAGTGACACAACTTAAGCCTGCATTGAAATTATGTGAAATTCTCACGGGTTCGTATGAAATATCAAAAGTGTACCTGAATTATCTTTTAATCCCAGCCGCAAAGGTGATTTATCAAGAGGGATTTAGAGTTAATTCGATACATTATTGGCATTTCATAGAAGTCTATTCCACATGAAAATAAATAAAAAATACAGATTTGCAATATATTTAATAGCAGCCATAATTGTACCTGCAAGAAACGTATGCTTTATTTCTTTATGAATCATTAGCATCTCCGTGGCGGCTTCGCCCGCTCTCATATGTAAACAACTTACATTTGGTAAAAATAAAACAGACATTTTGATTTGGCAGAAATAATTTTATCAATTTATCTAGTTGGATTTTAATTACCTAACCATTTCTGGCACTCAAGACCATAAATTATTATTATAGACAACTTCATTATTGTAAACCTTCCTAGAACTATGTAGATGAAATATGTAGTTAAAATTTGGTACAGTTGAATTCAATAGTTTTACCATTGCAAACTCTGTTGCAGAATGGTGCTAGCCACACATCGGCCGACTTATATACTGCGTCGGGATTCAAATGCCCCTCTACATATTTATAGCTATTTTAATAACAATTAAATTGAAAATATATTTTATAAATTTTATCATATATTTCTAACTCTATGTAACACCGGATCTTTGTAACCTCTCTCGAATGGTGCTGGCCACCTATCGGTCGATTATCAAACTTCACTACGCACCAAATATTTATCGCTTTTTTATGGCATTGTAATTAAAAATCTTTAAATTTTATTATTGCTATACCTTCCTTGAACCATGAAGAGGATGTAGTAAAATTTGGTATAGATTGGTTCAGTAGTTTTCGTTTTCGTTAGTGATCACAAACGGAAAATGGCTTGTCCTTTTATATAATATTATAGATATAGATATAGATTATCGGTAATGTTTCGGGAAGCAAGTTGAGAAACTAGTGAATATGAGTGGTTATAGAGCTTACTATGAAAGGATAGCTATCTCGTGTGGACTAAACCAAAATTGTCCATATGGAACGATAAGATCTTTATGGATCAGTTTATTGGGAACAAAGTAAGGAGTTAGGGATGGGCGAATTTAAGGAATTACGGAAGGGAGAAAGTAAGGATTTGGAGTTTTAGTAGGATTTCGGATTGTAAGGATTGGATGCGAGATGAATTGGATGGTTATATTTCAATGTTTCGACATTTTCATAGCAAAAGAGACAGAATACATCAATATTTCCTCCAAAACAGAATCATACTTCTGATAGTTTGATACCAAATTAATGATTAAACGTACCATTTTGACAACAGTATGTAAACACAACTATTTTCACTATTCCATTCGACATCATCTTAAATTAATCCTTGTACACATTATTAAAAAAAAAAAATTAATTACAAAAAAACCTGTACCACAACCCATGCTGTGTTCAGTACTCACTAAGTATTGTTTCGTAAACAACGGTTGTACCAGCAGAGGTGGTGTGGTCAGAAATTACGCTCATCCACCAGGGTTTCCACCAATTATGGGTACACTCTTTATAGTGGCTGAGTGAGCCCAAGCAGGGTCTCCAGGCCCCGAAGTCGATCCACGGCCGAAGAAACAGAAAATAAATTTTCTGCCTTCAACCGGACTCGAACTCAGGCAACGGAGCTAGGAGGTCAGTGCTTTAACCACTGAGCTACGCCGCTCCTCACAGATTATTATTTACTACTTTTAACTGGTAATATTTGTACGTCAACTTTGAAAAATATAGGTAAGATATATAATAAAAGATATACATTAATTAAATGATAACATATATCACTTGAGGTACGCATGATGGTATAGACGAATCAATACAATTAAGATTGATTAATTAATTGCCACTTCTATTGGAATTATTTTATTGAAATACTAATTTCGATTGCTAAATCTTCAGTTCTAAAACTTACAAAATTTTCAACACATCAGCACTATATCACATGGATTATATATACTGAATTTTTCAAAAATGTACGACAAGAAATCAAATACTGGTACTCACCTGAAGAGATCTAACAGATATCCGAAATATATCCATCTTAGATGGGGGAAGGGCCAAATTAGCTAGTTTAAATTTGATGGGATTTTTAACTTGGTATTTCCTCTATGAATCATTGGATTTTTCCGTTCCTATTGGAAAAAATTTAAAATGGGGCTATTAGAAATGTTTACTTAGTCATTTGTACGAAAATTTGGATCGGTTTTAAACAATTTTATTATGTATTATGATTCATAAATATTTAATCTTAGGCTATTTTCTACTTGATGTGTTATTTTTACCAGCCCCATATTAAATTTATTTCCAATAGGAACGGAAAACTCCAATCAGTCATAGGGGAAATCCTAAGATAAATATCTCAAAAGAATTAACCTACCTGGCCCTTTCCCGTTCTACGATGGATATATTTCAGATATCTGTTAGATCTACTTTGGTGAGTACTAATATTTGATTTCTTGCATTACATTTTTGAAAACTTAAGTAGTATAATCCATGTAACATAGTCCTGATGTGTTGAAAATTTTGTATGTTTTAGGACTGAAGATAAATGGGGTCTTCTGCACTTGTTCCCCGCATTTCATTTTGAGTTTATTATCATATGTTTAGGTTACGAGTAACCCAAATGTAATAACATGTCAATGAGAGATCGTTTGAATATTCCTATTATTAAATAATTAAATAAAAAACAAAAGCATTACATAAACAAAATTTTTTAAAATTTAATTATTTATTTAAATATTTTATCAAGTGTTATTCGATGTAAAATACCTTTTTCCTGAAGAAATTCTATCGCTTTTTCTTTTGTATTTATTCGACGAATTAAACCGAACAAAGACATGTCGCGTATAATAATAATTTTTTTTTGTTTTTGTAATTTTTTTGTTTTTTATTTAATTATTAAATAATAAGAACAATTCAAACGATCTCTCATTGACATGTTATTACGTTTGGGAAGGTTAATCGAAACCTAAACATATGATAACAAACTCAAAAAGATATGCGGGGAATAAGTGCAAAAGACCCGATAAATGTTTAGCATTCGAAATTAGTATTCTAATAAAATAATTCCAATAGAACTGGCATAAAATTCATCTATTTATTATAATTGAAAACATATATCTTATTTATAAAACAAGCTGAAAGAAATCTGCGTTGAAGGGCTAAAGATTAAGTAGTTGGTAAAGGCTAACAGATATCAAGGATATGAGATGATCAGTACTGCCATTTAAATCAATTTACTTCCGATTTAAAATTTTTATTATTGTTTCTTCATGATTGGATTAAAAAGTGCAGTTCAACATAAGCTAATAACCATACCCTTTATTAATTTAATATAACTTAACAATAAAGATTTTTTTTTCAATGTACTAATAAAAAAAAAATCTGCGAGAACTAGAAATAGATGACCTAGATAGAAGGGACACAGTTCCCCAGTAGGAAGAGACCAGGTGAGTCAGATGTGATGTTGAGACAAAGGGGCACGTGATCATCTTTATCTTGTGCAATATCCGCAAGACATCTGCTGCAGCTGAGCGCTAACTGAACTGCAAAGGGTGTCGGGAGCTCTCCAGGTGTGGTCGTCTTTCATGTATGAGGAGTCGCGGAACTATGGTCATTCGGAACCTATCAAACCTCTCCTTGTTTATAGGCGAACACCATTTGTTATTATTGTTCAACAAAAGAAGGTTAAACTAGTCGCGAGTACAGGACTGAAAAATTGTTTTCAATGCAAATACAAATCAAATGTATAAAAAAAATACTTCTAGTAAATAAGCTGAATTAAGAAATAAAAGAAGCCAGAATGTTTTGGAGAAACAACCTGTTTAATTGGTAATGGATGGTAGCACTTCAGCTCTATACTAGAAGCAGAGTTGGGCAAAATTTAATCATAGCTAAAAAATAATCAAAATTTAATCATAGCAACTTGATAACTAATTTCCTGTAATCGATCACCTAATTTAAAAATTATTACATCTTTCAGTCAAATAACCATTATTCCACTAACTTCATAGTACGTCTAAAAACGGGTCGCTATCCAATTAAAATACTTCTTATAATGAAACTAATAAACTTGTGGACAAAACTCTCAAACATGTCCGAAGACAGACTTCCGCGGGATTGCTTTAACAGGCTTATTGAGCTTGATAAAATAAGAAATAAGCATAAATATGACTTAAATTGGGTTACACAGGTGAGATTAATCTTCGAATGATTTGTGGGTCTTAATCAAGAATCACCTTTTGTCCATAGATATCAATCAACAGGGCTTTAAATTCAGCAGTGAACTCAATCTACAGGTATATCAGCAGTTTTAACATTGGAGAACCCGAAAGTTTATCATTTAAAGTTGGCTTCCATAAAGTGAGAATAGTCAGTCTAGCTAGGTTAAATTTCGATTATTTTTTAGCTATGATTAAATTTTACCCAACTCTGACTAGAAGGTTCCAAAGCATCTTCATTAAAGCTACGTACAATTATCTCCGGCCCTCTCAGCGCGTGTAAATTACTAAAAAATATGTAATCAAAAATGTAATAAAAATGTCAGGGTAATACTCGCGATTACGTTTTCTTATAGGTAAACGGAGATTCAGGGGTCTGGAAAGAGTATACATATGATATAGATGCCTATCAATATTGGAATTAAAGGAAATAAGATGGCGGGTAAAGCAGCTAAAGAAACTCTAGTATTACCTGGCAGAGGGCGATCAATGCAAATAGTACAGGGAAATTAGCATCGAACCCTGAACTCGAACGAAAATAAAAAGGTCTGACTGCGAAAATATTCACAACTCTTAACTCTAAATGTGGTAAAAATTCTTCTTCGAAATAGCGTCGTGTTTGAGCGCGAGAGGGGGGGGGGGGGGGGGGGGGGGGGGGAGAGAAAGGGTTGAACATTGTACGATTATAGCTGTTTGATCGAATAACTCGGAAACCGTTACTTTTAGCACATTTTGTAATCTGTAGATTATTAAATCAAATGAAATTTGCAACACGTATTAGTCCAGTCAATAAACACATTGTAGAGTGCATGGAATATACGATACTTTTTTATTTCATAGCATCGTTAGGAATAGTTAGAAGGTAAACATACTAAAAGTCCCCACCACTGGGGTGTGACCTAACGGTGGTGGGGAGGGGAGAAGTTTAATTTTTTTTTTTTCTCAATAATATCTCGAAAATGGTTGACTCTAGAAAAATATGTTTCAAATAAATATTAAGGCTAATTAAAATTTCTTTAAAATTAATCCTATATAAATTTGTCTTAGTTCTAACAGTTTTCGAGATATTCGTTATTGAAAATGGGTGCTTTTCGGGAAAAAAACAAATGTTACTTCACTTTTTGTCAAACTTTTGCTTCTAGTACCTTCCACAATCGTTTCTCAGAAAAAATGACGTAATCAAAATTGTAGAGTATAAAATTTACTTTAATTTCACATATATATTTTTTTGGTATTTGAAGCAAATGTTTAACAAAAAGTATGGTAAACATTTTGTTTATTTCTAAAATTATCGATTTTTAATAACGCATATCTCGAAAACTGTTAGAATTTCAAGGAATATGTATATAATTAATTTTATAGGAAATTTAATGAGCTTTAATTTTGATTTGTAGCATATTTTTCTACAGTCCACCGTTTTCGAGATATAATCAAAAAAACAAAATTGGGACCTTCCCCCCCCACCGTTAGCTCACCCCCCAGGGGCGGGGACTTTTAGTATGTTTACCTTCTAACTACTCCTAACAAAGCTGTGAAGTCTAAAATTATCAAATATTTCATGCACTCTACAGCCCACATTTTCGGCACTATTTATCTGGGGTCGCACTTCTTTGAGAAAACACGTTTGTTGATACTCATTCCGAAACTAATTTTTCGATCCAAAATTTCTATTTTTTATTTGAATGCTCCTTAAATTTACTATCGGTTCCTATGAAATTAAAGTAAATTCAATACTCTAAAATTTTTATTATGTAATTTTTTCTGAGAAACGATTGTGGAAGGTACTAGAAGCAAAAGTTTGACAAACAGTGAAGTAGCATTTGTTTTTTCCCTAAAATCACCGATTTTCAATAACGAATATCTCGAAAACGGTTAGAATTAAGACAAATTAATTTTAAAGAAATTTTAATTAGCCTTAATATTTATTTGAAACATATTTTTCTAGAGTCAACCATTTTCGAGATATTATCGAGAAAAAAAAAATTGAATTATCCCCTCCCCCCACCGTTAGGTCACCCCCCCCCCCGTGGTGGGGACTTTTAGTATGTTTACCTTCTAACTATTCCTAACGATGCTATGAAATAAAAAATTATCGCATATTCCATGCACATACTAATATTTTTGCTAAGATCAATAGTTTTAGAGCGGTTCGCCACCAAAGATTGCCCTTCGGGAAAACACGTTGTCGGTACTCTTATGTACTCGCTATAACTCCGAAAATATTTCTCTGATTCAAAATTTCATTCTTCCATCTCAAAGCTGGTTAAATTTACTATCAAATCCTATATTTGATATGAAATTTTAATTAAATCCCGTGAAATGCCAATGCCAGCACACAAAATGAGCTAAAAGTAACGGTTTCCGGGTGATTTGATCAAACAGCTAAAATCATACAATTTTCAACCCTCCTCCGCTCAAACCCGATGACGCTATTTCGAGTAAGACTTTTTACTAGATTTAGAGCTAAGGGTGATGAACAATTTCCAGCAGTCAGACCTTTTTATTTTTAGTTTAAGGTTTGGTAATTTTTTGGTATAATTTCCAAGTACTAGAAACAAAGCTGAAACAAGTCGTCCTTTCAAAGAACAAATAAAACAAGACTAGCAGACCATGAGAGATAAAAGTGTTCCTAACGAGCTGAAGAAAATTTAAAAAATACTTCGGAGCCCTGGAGTACCTCAACTTGTAACTCTCCAAGACAAGAAGTAGCCTTGGTCCAGTTGCGATAAATCCTAGAAAAATGATATTTAATATCAAAGAAAAAAGCGCCGAAATGTGCTAAGTACAACCCTTTTGTTTTAAATTGTTATTGTAATTGTTTATATATTATACAAGTCTGAAGAAACAGTAATTAAATTTTCTGCCTTCAGCCGGTCTCGAACTCGAAGGAGTTCAGTGCCTTACCTACTGAGCTACGCCGCTGGTACATTTCGATTTTTTTTGAAAACATTATATAAAAAAATTTAAATGTATTTTCATGGTGGTAAAACAAATTTTTAAAAAACGGAAATACAAACCAAGAAATAAAGAGGCTAATAATGTTAACTTTTTATGTAAATAGGGTGGGAAAAATTTCTATTTTCAAGTCCCTCCCAAAACAATAAATAAGATGGTATTACTAATTAATTAAATATTCAATTCCAAAGGTCTGTAGTCAATAGAAGATAAAAACTATAAATAAGATTCACTTTTAGAGCTGAGATATGAAAAATAAATATTTTTATCTCTTGTCATTTCCGGGGATAAATTATCTCCTGTAAAGTTTATTTAACTATCATTCATGAATAAAGTCCTGATCCATTAAATTATTTTAGTAGAAGCTATTATAAATATATTTTGTGATATGTTTTATGGAAATTATTTCTAAAATAATATATCAATGCTAGTATTTTAGAGTTCTAGCAAAGAGACAGATTTGACAGACTATTTGATCACTCCAAATATTAATTTGTGGGACGAAATCGTAACATATTTATAATTTCAGTATTCGTAAAATCATCATTCCTTTAACTAGATAAGTAGATATATAAGTGGAAATATTTTTACCTCGAATCATGGAAAGGTTTTTTTTTTGTTCTTTGCGTTTAAATTTAAAATAAAAGTTTAATAATATTAATAAAAAGCGAACCCGAAGTTATTATATAATAATAATAATAAAAAGCGTCACCATCAATCTCTGACCACGAACCATCAAAACCAAAATCCCAAAGATCAGCACTTACGCAATCCTCCCATCTACTTCTCGTTCTACCGTTCAGACGTTTAGCCGGCGACACGAGCCTTATTACCTTATTTAGGATTCGGTTGTTATTAAATCCAACTACTTAAGCCCATTTTAACCTCGCGCTGCTATTTCCTGAACTATACTCGTCTGACAAATGTTTCACAATTTTGAAGCCTTTTAAATTCTCCCTGTTCTTCTAAAATCTATTATCCTTTTTTGGGCCGAATATTCTATGCAATACTTTATTTTTTAAAGCGCTAAGGAGTTGTTCCGCCCTACATGTATGCGGTCAAGTTTCACATCCGTAAAGAACTATAGGCAAGTCTTGTAAATCATAATTTTTAAATTTCTGGGCAGTAGGCGCAAACTGAGCTGTAAACTAAATTATAACAAGAAAGAATAATAAGAAGTTTATGATCGATAAATCAAATTTGGACGAACTGGAGCGTAATATTCAAAAGAATTTACGTCATGTCACTCACCATCCTAAGAAAATTTCATTCAAGATTGCTGCTATTCATAGGAATGAAACCACCTGGATCATAAAAGGAATTTTAATCCAGTTTAATGAGCCAAATTCCTTGGACGAGGAGCAGTGTTTATAAATAATATTCGTGAAGATTGGATTTTGTACTTTTTTTTTATATGTACATATAATATTAGAAGTAGCAAATAATACATTTAAAAGTTAAAACAATCATATATTAACATTGAATGTTGGACGATTCGGCGTGACAGAAGATGGCAACAAACTTAGATATGTATATAGAAGAAACCATTAAGTAAGAAGCCCCTTAGATGGTATTTTTATATAATAATATCGTGATATATTTTTTTTTATATGTATATATATAATATTATAAGTAGCAAATAATAATTTAAAAGTTAAAAAATCATATATTAACATTGAAACAGAAGATGGCAACAAACTATATTTTTATATGTATATAATAAACCAAGATATGTACTAAAAAATACAAAAAAACCAACACTACTACAACCCACCATGAGCGGTCTTGGGTTCAGTACTTCGTTAAAGATGTACTGTTACTAGACCAACGGTTGTGAAAGGAGGAAATATGGCTAAAATTTACGCTCAACCGCCAGAGTTTTTCCCACTCACATTGAGGCTGGGTGTGCTCCAGGAGGTTCTCCCGAAGTCGATCCACGGCTGAGATGGCTGATTATACATTTTCTGCCTTCAGCGGGACTCAAACTACGGTCCGTGATCATGGTAGTCAAACGCCTTACCCACAAACAAAAGAATAGTATAAATATAAAAGTATATATACACATATAAATATTAATAAAGTCTTATGAAGCACCCGATAAACAGGAAGTTACGACATCAGAAATAATACAATCAGAGCAGGACTTATAGTAGAACACAAGTAGAAAATTTGAAAAAAATAAAGTGATTGATTTCAAGAATACATGAGGGTTGCAAACCCAAAAAAATGCTATTAGACCAGCCAGGAAAAGACCAAGAGATCGACTAAGATTTCATGGATGTAAAGATTGGAATGAATAGGACAGCAAAAAGGAAAACAGCTAAAGATACGTGAATATCTTAACTTAGGATCGTGATGGATGGATCGGGGTACCATACTGAAAGGCACAAGCGAGAACTGAAAAATAAAACAATTCTTTATCGTATAGAAAATGCTGCCTTCTAAATAATAGTTAATAAAAAAACAACAACAATTTTTCTTAACCTAGATGATCTAAATAAAATTATAATAAAGACGAATTCTAAAAACATAAGAAATAAAATAACATAAACAATATAACAATTATTTTCACAAAATAAGTCGGTAATCTTATTATATATATATATATATATATATATATATATATATATTATATATTTCTATTACATAATTATTCTGTTCATATTTTTAAAAAATCAGCTGATTTACATTTATGAATTTTCTCCTGTTTTAATTTAAGCATGCATTTCTTTTTCATGTCTGCCATGAATTCAAGGAATCCTCTGAATGCCGTCTAAAAATGGAAAATTCTTCACATTCCGTGAAGAACTAACGTCCTCAACGAATTAAATATATGATATTTCTGTATATTATGTAAGACGTGAAGAATTGGAAGGTTTAGTAGCCTGAAAGCTCAACTCCATGTGTCAGAATAAGGTCTAGTTATTGTCATGCAATGAATCTTTTGTAATTAACTGGAAGCTTTGAACGACTCTCTAGTAAATGTTAGAAAAGTCGAAAACGACGGGATGTTAATTACAAGCTAACATTTTTAACAAAGTATCATAATACCAACAAGCCCGATCTTGAATAAACTTCAGATGAAATAAGTACTCCACTATTTAACAACAATTCACAAAGTTTTTAGCGAGGTACTAAATTGTTCAAATAGTCGTGCTTTAGCACACCTGCAAAAATTGATATTTTGAGATTTCATGGATTAGGGTGGCAGGTCTCACAGTTTTCGGGTCACCTAAAAAAGTATATTTTAACCGATTAGCTAGGTTAGCATCAAACCTAAGACATGGTGTTCATATTAAAAGATATTAATTTTTCTTTAAGAATCCTAAGGTTTCGGATTTTTTTTTTATGGATTTTGCTATAACTAATGATGATAGGTTTGTTTCGCATTATTGGTCTATCGGCAAATCTATTTGGTTCCTGATACTACGAAATACTTCGTAATATATTTACTGACAAGACAATATATTTCGAATAATTAAATAAAGTTTTTATTGAAAAATATTAGATCTGCAACATTGAAAGACGTAATATATCCATTCATTTCTAATTAGAAAGTAAGGCAAAAACGTAATAAAATAAATAGCTACATATTCATAAAAATGTACGAGGGTACTTATTTACAATAAAATGGAAATTGTTTTACTAATTTATATACATATATACTTTTAATTTGCATTTTTATAACACTTCAATTGTATTATTTTCGTGCTTTTATGTCTTCAATTTCATTAAGGCACCTTAAGGTTTTAGAATTTTTATGGACCCAATAACAATTAAAGAATTTTTCTTATGGCGTAATTTGAGTAGTATATTTATTAATGCAGACCAATAATGGATTTCGGAATGATTTTCAAAACATATTGCATATAACTACAACGTAGTTTTATTTTGTTTTTTTATTATAAAAATTAAGATGTTTTATCCTGAAATAATCACACTTCCATCCAACTACCCAAGCAGAGACAGACACTAACCTCGCCAAAAAGTATGACGATACAAAGAGCCGGTGTGCCTGTCCTAATCCTGCCTAACGCCAACCAGCGCTAACTGGCCGGGATGAATTATTGGAGATCTCCCAACTGTCTTCTGGAATTCCTTTTATTTTCATTCTTAAATTGCTTATTTATAAATTGTTGGATTTAAAATAGTCCTGCGAATTAATGAATATTCCTACTCCAGTTATATCTCAGCTTTTTCGACAAAAACGATCCTCACAAACTGTGTGATATTTTAGCCTGAACTTGTTTTAGGAAGGGAAATTACAACTCTCATTCAAAGATGGAGTATAATAATAATATAACATGTTATAATAATATAATATTTCTCAAAATTATATGAAGTGAATTTTGGAACTGTACTAATAAATAAAAAGGAGAAAATATTTTATCCGTCTAATCGAAGATGGCTTTCATGAATTTATTATGAAAGTAATAAAAACAATATTACTTTAAAATCTCCAACGAATGATGTCGGTTTTTATAACAAGAGAGTAATAGTGCATGGCAAGAAATAGTGAATGATCAGCACCAAGCACTATAGGTTATTCATTCCGGTCAAATATCGTGGAGGTTGGAGAAGGAAGAAAAGAAATTTTCTTTCATTTTCTGACGCATACCTCGAAAACTGTTCATCGTTCAGAAAGTATCGATGAAAATCTCGTAATCTCACTCCCCAGTAAACATGTGAGATCTTAGCTTCTTCCCTCTTATTCCCTCACCTGGACTGTGGTTGCGTTGATTTTGCAGTCTCTCGAGAGACTTGACTGTTCAAGGGCAGAAAAAAGCGAATCACGAACTGTTTTGCCAGTTTTTCTTTAATATCCTAAAACTCTCCCATGTCTCCCACCCCTATTCCAAATCATGCAAGCATTTTAAATGTATTCCACTTTCCGCAGGCAATATTTCTATAGAACATTCCATTGCCAAATTATGAATAGCCTTCATCCTTTCGATATTAACAATATCCTTTAGTTCAGGTCTGCAGTCAATGTAATGCACACAAGATCCCATCTTCCTGACTTATACTCCCCATCCGATAGAATCCTGCATTCCCAATGATCCTTTCTTTTCCGCTTAGCTCAACCACCCGGTGGAATTCTATTCTTCCTCATATCAGACAAGCTAATTTCCTTATCACATTTCCTTTAATATTTTATTTATTAATTATTTATTTATTATTTATTATTTATTAATTTCCTTAACACATATCTCTACTATTTTCAACGCCTCTTTCGTTTCCAACATGAAACTCACTATCAGCCTATTCTGTTAAATTATATTCCAACATTTTTAATAGTTCTAACTTTAAATATTTTTATAAATTAGATTCTACTTAATACAAGAAGAAGAGGTCCACATTTATTGCAACGGAGAGAATTTGGAGAAGGTTAAAGATTTGGCCTATCTTGGAGCAGTGATGAACAGATCAATTAGAATAAGGAAATTGAACTAGGTCTACTACCAAATTTGTAACACCGTGGTGGGTAAAAGAGAAGTAGAAAGAAACGTGAAGCTCCATACTTCTAATCGGTATATCTACCGGTGCTCTGGTATGGCACTGAGAGCTGGATTCTCACAAATAGTCACAACGGCAGAGATGAAGTTCCTCCGTAGGATCGCTGTGGGAAGACTAGGAGGGACTGCATCCGAAATGAAAGAATAAGAGAGGAGTTGGAACTAACGGCCATGTTGTGCGAATGGAGGAACACAAGGATCCGCTAAAAGCGATGGACTATGGAGAATATCCAATATGAATTCTATAGAAAGGCTCAGCCGGAAGAGGGCTACAGATCTACGCTAGATCAGAATCCAAGCAAGGAACAGAGAGGAATGGCGGTCCTGGCTGAACGCTCCCCTACGCTGAGAGGCACTCAAAGGGAAATGCGAAAGAAGATTCTACTTACAATTAGTAAAGATTTTCCATGCTTTGTATATAACTTTTAGATACTAAGCATCTTACTGCAGTGAATTCTAATTTACCTTTTATGGAGTATTTTTTTTTCTCTCTTAATCTTGAGTTAATTATATGTATTTACAGTTTTTATTGTTGTTGTTTTTTTTTAGGATTTAGTTTCGAATGCTAAACATTCATTTTCAGTTCTAAAACATACAAAATTTCCAACACACCTGTGTGTTACTATGTTACATGGATTATATACACTAAAGTTTTCAAAAATGTAAGACAAAAAATCAAACATTAGTTCTCATCTCAGGAGATTTAAGAGATATCTGAAATATACACATCGTGGGAAGAGGGAGGTGGCAGGTAGGTTAAATAGTTGAGGTTTCCTTTATGACACATTGGATTTTTCCGTTCCTATTGGAAACAAATTTAAAAAGGGGCTGTTGGAAATGTTTATCTGGTCATTTAAACAAAAATCTGGATCGGTTTTTAACGATTTTATTATTTCTAATGATTCATAAATACTTATTTTTTTCGGCTTATATATTATTTTTACTTCCGAGTCTTTATTAAATTTATGGTTATTTTCATTTAGATGGATAGCGAAATTGGAATTTTGGGTCTTATTATTGTGTACTCTAATATGTTCTTTTACTCTTTGATCTACCGATCGTCCAGTTTTTCCCGTGTATTTTATTTTGCTTTACAGTCTTTACATTTTAGTTCGTATATACTTTTGGAATGGGTCTACTTTGTCTTTAGGTAAAGGGAAGTATGATGACAATGGTTTATCTATTATAGATGCATGGTTTAAACCTAGTTTTTTTTTATTCCTTTCTGAATTTGGTAAATATTGGGCCGTAATATGGCATCAAAATATATTTCTTCGGGGTTGCTTTATCCTAGGATTATTTATCTAGGATAGCTAGACATTGTTCCAGAGCAATATAATGTTGCTATTTTTTTTGTATTACATATTCTTAAAGGAAAATTTAATATAATTTCCACTCATTCACCTCCCTATATCCTGAAAGCTTTAACATTAAAATCATCAGTGAGTTACCGTAAAACCAGATCCCGTCCCTCAGACCTCGGTCTAACTCCCTTCAACACAACATCCTTCAAACGTTCCTTTATTTCCAGAGCTCCTAACTTCTTGAACTCCCTCCCTTCCATCATTCGCCATTCCTATACTCATAATAGCTAGAAATCCCGTCTTTTCGTTTACTTGTTAGATATATCAATCTATATATCTATATATATATATATATATATCGATGATATATTTAAAATATTTTTTATATTCAAATTGAAATATTTTTTAAATTGAAATATTATTGAAATATTCAGAATATAATATTGATTTTGTACAGCATTATTGTAGTACTATTGCACTAAATTTGTATAATTGGTTTCGGCATAATTGTATTATTTTTATCAGACAAGATACATTATTTTTCCGTATAATTTATATTTCTTAGCTTTGTTTACTGTATTTTCTCATTGAATTTTTTTAATTTTCTTATTTTTGTTTTTGTAGCTTATTTTAAATTTCTAACCTTAAGATGTAATTTGTTTTTCGAGTGATATTTAAAAACATGTATTATTACTTTATATTGTAATTTAAATTTCTTTTCAATTCCTTGATTTAATTTTAATTGTATTTTTCTTGTTTTTATTATATTACTAAATTATACATACGGCAGCTAGGTCACCAGTAATTGTTCATTATAATTATTCTTAAGGGGCAAAGGCCCCAGAATAAAATTTATTTTCATTTCATTAGGGACTTTATTAGCCGATGTTCAGGGGACCATCACCAACACCTTCCTGAGATTTAAGAAAGTTTCGTTATTTACTACTTTTAATTTTGTGTTAAATTATGTAACATCTTTATATAGCACGTTATTACATTATAGATATCATAATACTTATATGAGGTATTTCCATGGCGCTAGGGAAGGAGCTAATACCTACTACGAAGGTAGGACCAGGGACACAGCCCCTGATAAAGATAACACAAGCTAGGACTGAAAGAAGACGCTATATATAGTTGCCCCCTGCTCAAAGCGTAGTCCCTGACTGTAAGTCTTCCTCCTCCGGTATCAGTCATCTCTCTGCCACTAGTCCAGATTTACCGAGCACTCCCTTGTCCCCTTACGATAAGTTACTAAGACATTTATGGCTGTTTAAGGTGACAGTTAACCGAGGCTGGCCTGATTCAACTGGCTACACAGAAGTAGGATCCGAGATAACGAATGTTGACATTTTTATTTACGAGTTTAACATTGAATGCAAAACGATTTTGTGATTTATTTTATCCAATGACAAATAGTCTTCAATTTCTAGAGAATTTACCAGAATATTCAGACCACGACATAATATATACTGATGGATCCAAAAAAAATGAATTCGTTGGTTGTGCAAAAATTATGAATGGGAAACCCCACAAATATAAATTACCACATTATTCAACAATACACACTGCAGAACTGTAGGCGATTTCTACAGCTCTTTACTCATCCTTCAACAGTGCACATTCAAAAATATTAATTTGTACTGATTCAATGTCAGCACTTCAAAGTATAGCTAATTTTAGCAAAACTAGCCACACAATTGACAAGATCTATAGTCATTTGGAAATATTAAAAAAACATAAAAAGACCGTAACTTTTCTCTGGACCCCTGGACACTCCGGAATTCCTGGAAATGAAGCAGCGGATAAAGATGCCAAAGATGCTTCTGTGATGAATACCGCACCACTAAAAATATATGAACCCAATGATGTTAAAGCGCTTTTGAAGAACAAAGTAAAAAGAAAGTGGGAAATCATGTGGTTCGAAACTACACTGACGAACAAACTAAGAAATATAAAAAAAAGTACGAAGCAGTGGACAAGCTCAATAAGAGGTAACAGAAGAGATGAAGTTGTTACAACAAGGCTGAGGATCGAACATTCTATCCTGACTCACGCATATCTAATCACAAAAGAGGCCCAACCACATTGTGAAAGATGTCCATCTCCAATGACCATTAAACACGTAATAGAAGATTGCACATTATTACAACAAGACTTAGAAAAAAATAAAATACCCCGATCCACAGAACTTGCTCTTGGGGACTCAAGAAATTCTATAAACAAAATTATAAATCTATTTAAATAACATTCACTTTACCATAAAATATAATACGAAAATTATGATACAGGACGAAGAAAAATAAATTTCCAACATTTAAATGAAAAGGGCGTAATAACCTGGAAGTTGATCGCCCAAATAAAAACCTCAATCTACAATCCAATGACAAAATAACAAGTCATAAAATCTCAATCAAAGCCGTTTTCTGTGACAATAAGGCGGCTTTTATATGTTTGGTGATAACCAAAGAAAGAAAATTTAAAAAAAAGTTAGAACAACGATAGGAGAAGATTGTCAAAAAAAATCTGAAGTAGTGGATCCAATAATTACTTGATTGATAATAATTACTTGATTATATTTACCAATAATTACTTGATTGTCAAAGAAAATCTAAAGTTGTGGATCCAATAATTACTTGAGTTAATAATAAAGGATTCCATCAAAATCTCATCTGAAGGGGCGGACATTGGCATCTCACGCCAACTTTCTAATTCATAGAATACAAGTATGTACAGGTGATTAAATAGGATATGATATTTAACGGTTAAATATTTAGTGGTATATAGCAAAATACATGGAAACATTTTTAATTATTTCAAAATTATAAAGTAAATCTCGAGTGTTGGGGAGAGGAAAGTCCCTTAACCCAATCGCACCTAGAGTGAAGGGAGTCCTAATCAAATGAAAAACTTTTAAGGGATTACATTATTATTTGGAAGTCTGTTATCAAGAATGAATATCAAAATGGACAATTTTTGGAAACAGAGAAAAACGCTTTATTCAAAAGAATTCTGCCCAGCTATAAAAACCGAGCTATGCATACACATATATACATACATTGAGAAAGTGGGAGTGTGTGTGTGAGAGAGAGAGAGAGGGAGGGAGAGCGAGGGAGAGAGAGAGAGTGAGAGAGAGAGAGAGAGAGAGAGAGAGAGAGAGAGAGAGAGAGAGAGAGAGAGAGAGAGAGAGAGAGAGAGAGAGAGAGAGAGAGAGAGAGAGAGAGAGAGAGAGAGAGAGAGAGAGAGAGAGAGAGAGAGAGAGAGAGAGAGAGAGAGAGAGAGAGAGAGAGAGAGAGAGAGAGAGAGAGAGAGAGAGAGAGAGAGAGAGAGAGAGAGAGAGAGAGAGAGAGAGAGAGAGAGAGAGAGAAAATATTTTTAATATGCATATTATCGTATTTATTATATACTACATTCCTGAAAACGGCCTTTTATTTTACTGTACATTGTACGGAAATAATTTCATGAACGATTTTATACATAGGATCTGATGTAAATCTGTACGCTAAAAACCCGTACTTTTGTGAAATCCAAGTTTTTTTAGTACATTTTTCATTATAACTACAAAAATATTTGTCTGATCTAAAATTACTTTTTTTCATCTAAAAGCTTGTTAAATTTACTATTGGAATGTATATATGAAGTTATAATCAAGTCCCTTAAAATATGCATCCCAGACGCCTAAAAACCTGTATTGTTGTTAAATCCATGGTTATTGGCACATTTTTCATTATAACTCCGAAAGTATTTGTCCGATTCAAAATGTTTTTTTTCTATCAGAAAGGTGGTTAAATTTACAATTAGATCCTATATATGAAAGTTGTATTAAAATTCTGGAAATACAAAAGCTGTCGCGCTGAAAATCACGTACTTTTGTAAAACACATTTTTTTTTTGGCACATTATTCGCTATAACTCCAAAACCATTTGTCCGATCCAAAATTTAATATTTTTATCATAAAGGTGGTTAAATTTACTATTATAACTTTTATATGTAACTTATAATTAACACCATGAAATACCCACACCAGTCTACTGAACATGTCATAGTTTACATATTTTGCCAAAACATACATATTTAGCGTGCTAGCTTGGGTGGTTTAAAGGATTTAATATAATTTACGTATATAGCATCTGATAGAAAATTTAATCAGCTTTGCGATAGAAAAAAGGAATTTGGGATCGAACAATTATTTGAGCAGTTAGAGCGACAAATGTGCCAAAAAAACACTTGGATTATACAACAGTACGTTTTTATTAGCGGGCTGGCATGTACATTTTACGGGGTTTGATTAAAACTTCATTTATAGATTCTTATAGTAAATTTAATCAGCTTTAAGATGAAAAAAAGTAATGTTGTATCGGACAAATAGTTTCAGAGTTATAGCCAAAAGAGTACGACAAACGTGTTTTCGCGGAGCTGTGGGGCTGACGACAAGTAGGCCAATTTCTCCATTTTTTCCCAATTACGTAACTTCGCGAAAAATGGTCCGATTTCGAATTTCTTTTTTTCATTATGTAGGTGCTAGTTCCAGGTACAATTAATATTTGAAGACGTTCTTCGAAAAAAGCTTCGTTATCGTGTTATAGATAAAAAAAACCAAAATAACGGGGTTTTTTGGCGTTTTTTTGCGATTTTGAATATGAAGCCGATAATTGCCGTGGTAGCAAACTTCAGATTCGGATTCAGCACCCCAAAAAACATAAAGATCCGATGAGAATAAAAGTTCCGCAGTTTTTTCTTGAAAACGGCCTTTTGGAGCCTTATTTTCCTGGACTATAAATATAATCTGACTAACCCAAGGTAGACAGAGTATTGTCTTCGGTTTGATTGTTCTTCGGAAAAAAACGAAAATAGAAAGAACCTCTCTTATGTTAGCTATACATAGATAATATACAATCCGCACGGTCGAACATTGATAACTCCTATTCTTGGATATCACAATTTTTTTATTCCATTTCTTTGGAAAACCTAGTTATTTAAAAAAACAAAAACAATAGTATCACTCAAGAGTGATATTTGATAAAATTTTACTGCTTCAACTCATAAAACTTTTAAAGCAATTATGATTTTTTTTTAGAAAGCATAGATTTCGAAATACACAACATTGAAAATAAAAAAAAAAAAAAACATTTTAGAAATGTATGATTGAAAAATGGCTCAATAAAAAAATATTCCCCCCTCTGCATTTCAAAGAAAGTAAAAATTCACTTCAACCCATTTTTGTTTGAATCCACATTTTCTTTCAAAGCATAACAAAAATATAATGATTTATCCTTGTTTAATATAAAAAATGACAACAAGAAAACTAACATTATTAGTATAATAATAATTATAAATAATATTATTATAATATAAAGATATATTATATGAAGACACAATTTTAATTTTATTTTTTTTAACAGGAAGATTTTGAAACACAGTGTCCTAAACTTCAAAATTGCGTTGGATTTTTTTTATCTAATTATTTTTTACAATGATATTAAACTTTTCATCTTTGCCTACTTTGGTCCAGAATATTGCCAAACACTTTAGAAAAATTTAAAAACTCAGTATAAATTAGGAAATGTTGTTTCGATTTCCAAAGTAATGTTTTTCATTTATTAGCAGTATTTGAGTCTATAAATTCTACATTTTTACAATTATCAATTGTCTTAATTAATGAATATAGGCTTCAGTGATTGCAGCCTTTAACTTGTAACGGTTAAAGGTTCCTTTGATAAACCGATATCAAGTTCACAATTAAACACATTCTTTAGTTTGTGATATGGAATGTGTTGTTAGTCAGATGATGCAAACTGCCAGGTCACCTGAGTCAGAATCGAATATCGAGCGCACTCTCGTTTCTTGGTAACAATATGAATATCTTATAAATTGAAATAAATATAAGAATAAATAAGAAATAAATAATATTTCTGAGAATAATTCTCCATTATTTGGTTACTATTTATATACATAGAGAAAAAGGTGAATGGAATAAAATAAGAATGGGGGAGTGATAACCATTATCACAAGTGTTGAAAAAAATCAACACAGAAGAGTGTAAGAAAAAGAAATGAGGTGTTGACATTTAAAATAAATTTTGAAGAGGTTTTAGCAATATAGTGGAATCGAAAGTTTATCATTAAAGTAATAAAGATACCGTAAAAAAAAAAACTATGGTAGCTAACAAATTCGGCTAAGAAGGAGATGAATCGAAATATTCTGAGAGGTATCGTAAAGCTATTGAGAGGTACAAATTTTCAAAAGCTTTTAAAGAGGTGAAGAATAGTGGAAAGGATTGATGATACTGACTGTGGAAGATGAATATAATACAGAATGAATAATAATTTACCAACAAGTTAAGCAGAAGAAATTAAGACAAAGGAAATAGAAATCATTGAAAAATTCGGAAATATAATAATTTATCAAGTCTTCGATTTGCCAAGTCTTAAAACTAACGAATCTCGGAAGACTAGGAAATAGATTATACCAATGACAAGGTGACAAATGGAAATTTTTAATTTAAGAGAGACCTCATAAATGAGTACATTTATTTACAATCAGTGAAACAGGTGCCGAAATCCTTAAAGGGATTTTGTGTGAAAAACAATATTTTACATTGAAGCAAAAATGTAGTTTAAGGTGAGTAACAAGTGCTCGGGATATGAATTCAGAAAGTATTAGACAGCGTTCAGAAAAGCTAATAAATGTGGAGATCAGTGTATGGGTATAGATCTGAGTGGTGCAAGAAACAAAAAGGTGGGCTGTACCAAGAAAAAATTCCTAAGGCTCACTGTTCAAAGCTTGAATACCAAAAATTAACATGAAGCATGGATGGAGATGAGTCCTTACGGAACAAGATTAAAACCTTCATAGATACTTGCAGCAGGAAACAGGGGATTTACGCTTCAACAAAGAATATATATATATATATATATATATATATATATATATATATATATATATATATATATATATATATATGAGTAAATTTCTTGACCGTTACTATTAAATGTTTAGTAAACTTCTTGAAGTTCAATCAATAAATAAAAACAACTATTTTGGCGACGTTTTGAGACTATATTGTTCTCATAATCATAATAAATTCTGAATTTAGTTAGTCGATACCATATCCACCAGTAACATTGGCATGATTAGCAGTTTTTATTTATTGACTGAACCTCAAAAACCTTACTAAACATATATATATATATCCACAAATCGGGTTTCAGACAGATAAATTAATACAAATATTCATATACTGTCATGTTCATTAGCAATGTGTAGTTTCATACATTTTTTTCTCTCCGCTTGCCAAAAAGAGAGAAAGTAAGGTAAGTAAGTAATCGATCAAATTTATAATATAAATAATATTTGGAATATAGTCCAGTCTATAAACTAACAAATGTATATGGAACTTCCCTTCACAAATGTACTGAATGTACACAAATGACTGTAAAGATAAATAAATACATGGAAAAAACTGGACAATCAAGAAATCTAAGATTTAATATAAGGGCATGCACAAACTTTGCTGTTAATTTAAAAATAAATACCCATAAATTCAACAAAGACTCAGAAGTGAAACCAACACATCTCTTACAAAATTGTCTAAAATTAAATATTAAGAATCATCGTATCAATAATAAGATCTTTCCAAACCAATCCAGATTTTTGTTTAAATGGCCATATAAATATTTCCAGTATTCCCATTTTAAATTTGTTTCCAGTGAGAATAGAAATAACCGACCAGACATAGGAAAAACCTAAAGGGTTGCCCATTCACCAGACATCAAAATGTATTTAGCTACATAATACCCCCTTTGTAATTTTGCACACAGCCTGTTCTAGGTCCTGATAGCATTTGGAAGTCGTTCAATTTTGCCTCCTTGGGTCAATATCAACATGTTTGATTTCGTGTCTTACATTTTTTAAATTTAATATAAATAATATGTGTACCAAAGTGCTGATGTTTTGACTTTTTTGTGTTTTTCGAGAACTGAATGTTTAATATTCGAAACTAATCTTAGAATAAAAAAATCCAACAAAAATGGCAAATAATTTATAATGCCTAAGAGATTTTTTATTTTTTGCTTGAGTCTCATAGACGATAGCCCGATACTAACTTTTATGCTTTAAATAGGTAGGTTAAATTTTTGGGGTTTATCTTGGGATTTCCCCTATGTCTCATTGGATTTTTCCGTTTCTATAGGTAACAAATTTAAAATGGGTCTATTGGAAATGTTTATCTGTTTATTAAAACAAAAATCTGGATCGGATTTAAATGATTTTATTATTCCTAATTATTCATAAATATTTAATATTAGGCTATTTTCTACTTGATCTATTATTTTTACTCCTGAGCCTTTATAGATTTTATGGTAATTTCCATTTAGATAGCGATGATAATTTTCATTGGATAGCGACATTGGAATATTGGATCTTTTTATTGTATGCTCTAATATAATTTTTATTTAATCTTTAATTTACCGATCGCCCAGTTTTTCCCGTGTATTTAGCTTCACAGTCATTACATTTTAGTTCGTATGTACCGCTTTTTTGGAAAATCTCTTTGTGGTCACATTTCTGACCAGTGGCCAGTTGGTTCTGATTTGCCCGTTGGTATGTCTTGGTTACGGTCCGGTTGTTAGTTGCCAGCGGACCGGTGGTGACATTTTCTATTTTAAGTCGTAAGTGTAAATAGTTTTAAGTTTTCCTTACTACATGATTTAGGTGAGCCCCATCACCTAAATATACTCTTTCTGAAACCTACAGCTCAAGATATCATCACAAACTTCCTGTTGGCCTTACAGTACAGTGTACTGTACCTAGTACAGAAAAAGGCCAAACATTCCTAGAAATTCCTAAATTTCATCCAACTCAAGAAATCATCCGATAGGGGCTAGGAAAAAAAAAATTGGAAAGTGCCTGTTTTGTCTTTAGGTGAAAGAAAATTAGATGACAATGGTTTATCTATTTTAAATGCAGGATTTAAACCTATTTTTTAAAAATTCCTTTCCGACTTTGGTGGATATTGGGCCATAATATGATATTAAAATATATTTCTTCGGGGTATCTTTATTCTCTGTGGGTGGTATGTAAATATTATTCATAGTTTGTTTTTATGGATTTGTTTTTGCATACCTCAGGTAATAATTTTATTGATTCCATCTGGTTGTATTTCAATTTTTACCATAAAAGTTTATGACAGTGTGCAAACCTCGTTCTTGCCACTCAACATTGTACATTTAAATTATTATTTTAGTGAACTTTACTTTTGTAAGCCTTCCTAGAACAATGAAGATGGTGTAGTTATAATTTGGAACTGATGAGTTCAATAGTTTTACCATTACATACTATTGCAGAATGGCGCTAGCCACATATCGGATTTTTAAACTTCAATGGGACCTATATGTCATAGGTTTAATTTTTAATTGAATAACAATTCAATTAAAAATAAATAAATTTCTAGCTCTATATGACTTTATAATTTGTAACCTCTCTTGAATGGCCCCCGCTACCTATTGGTCGATTTTTAGACTTCACTGCGCATATTTATACCTTTCTAATAGCAATTTAATGAAAATCTTTAAATTTTATTATTGCTAAACCTTCCGTGAACTATGTCGATGGTTCTAGTTAATATAATTTAGTACACATTGGTTTAGTAGTTTTCGCAGTTGGTGATCCCAAACGAAAAGTGGCTCGCCCTTTTATATAGCTGCATAGATTCCCAATATAATAGATCTAAGTGGTAGCGGACCCCCTGAAAGAGGAGGATTGGGAAGGCCTTGGCAGAGGAAGATGGTGGCCGTGGGAACGACAGTAGGAGCCAGCTGCTGCAGATGTCACTTCTTAGGAGCCATCTCCTCGCTTTTTATATGACCCCGTTGACAGGTGGCGGGAACTCCACATCTCTCTACTATATTATCTATCTCTGCGGTCTCCAATTTATTTCATTTAGCTTTTAGGATCAGGATGGCATCTGGGGAGGGAGTTACAGCCAAACCAGATTCAACCATCAGTCCTAATCGAATGACATTGGAATATCTGATACAAATATTGATGAGGGCATTGAAACTATTTTTAGAGCGGTCAGGGAATATCAGTGCATTTATAATCTGGTGTCAAGACTTTTCTTTGGAAAACTAGACATAAAAATCCTAGCTATCAGCTAGCCAGTACACTATTGACCCGGTAGAAATGAGATGTTTTCAACCTAGGATTTAGCGATCTATTTCCAGTGTTCTATTAATAAAATACCGATAATAATATATTTTGAATTGAACTATGATAAGAAATTTGTAGTAGACTATTAAGTAATATAAGAAGAAGATGACCAAATTACCTGTCAGGTAGAATGAAATAAACACCGTCCTAGCAAACAATTATTAACGGAGTGCCAACGTTTCGACCTGCTTTGTAGGTCTTCTTCAGGGCCACCGAACCACACAGGAGAGGAGACAATCGATTGTCTCCTCTCTGTGAAGAAGACCTGCATGACAGGTTGAAATGTTGGCATTCTATAAATAATTTTTTTCTAGAACGTATTTATTTATTTCTACCTGACAGAATCCCTGGTCATCTTCTTCTTATATTTAAATTAAACAAACCTGTACCACTAACAACCCATGAAGGGTCTTAGGTTCAGTTCTGCGGTAAGGTTGTACTGTTACTACTATGCCAGCGGTTGTGAAAGAAGAACATTTTTTTCCCAATCAAGGGTAACCACTTTTTTAGAGCCTTGGAGCACACAAAATCCAGAAGGGTTTCCCGACATCGAAGTCGAATCACGGCTGAAATGACAGAATATAAATTTCTGCCTTCAATCGGTCTAGAAATCGAGCCCAGGTAGTCAAGCGTCTTGCCCACTGAGATACCGCGCCTCTCATTTAAATTAAACTGTATGAAAAATTTAAAAAGTTAAATAATTTAAAATTTTAAAATGGTTGCTGAATACGCGAAAAAAAGGTTATATTTTTAGTTATCTATAAATTTGCTTTTTTTCGGTTATTTTGTGAAAATAGTCATTTAAAATAAATACATTTATTGGCGTGGTGTGGTCTGAAAGCGTCGCCTGATGGAGTTTGATGAAGAAGAGGCTGAAGCCAATTCTTCGAAGCTCTCAGCAGGGAAATCACACCCAAGAAAAGAGGATGATTTTGTTCAACCTAAGAAAGTATGCCGGCAGCCGAATTCTCAGATTAATTTTCAGGTGAGTACCTCCAATTCGTTTGAAGTACTTAGCAATAATAATATAAGTGAAAATTCAACGAAAAAAAACACCACCTATAGTGGTTTCTGGTGTCACCAGTACAATAAAAGCAGCAAAGGAACTGAAAGCAGCTGGCTTTCAATTCTTTGAAGTGCAGAAGATGCGAGACGGGATACGCATCTTACCCAAAAAAACAATGAAGAACATGGGCGTATAACCTCCTATCTTCGAAACAATCAGAGTCCATTTCACACTTACGCCGTGTCCGGCGGCCCGAAAAAAAAAAAATTGTGATTTATGATTTGGACATAGATCACGATGTAGAAGATATCAGAGAAGAATTAGGACAACGACTACAGGGGATTCTAGATGTTCGCCGTCTCCGTAAAAGTGATAAAGATGGAGGCAAGCATGATCTTCCTCTTATTTTAGTCACAACGGCTCCAGGAGTCAAAATAGAAGATATTCTAAAACTTAGACAAATTAATATGGTACGTTTTAATGTGAAGCCTTACAGGGGAAGAAAAGAAATAGTGCAATGCTATAGATGTCAGCAGTTCGGGCACACAAAAAACCACTGTGGTAGAGCAGTCGTCTGTGTGAGGTGTGCAGGACCCCACGCTGTTAATGAGTGTCCCCGAAAGGATACACCGGTTAAATGCGCCAACTGCGGTGAGACGCATGTGGCGTCATTTACTGGTTGCTCAGCGAGAAAGGTGCTACTGGAAAGAATAGAGCAACTGAAGAAGAGGATACAACTGAGATCCAAGCCTACAGCCGCGCCGGCTCACGTCCAACTTGAATCTGATCGAGAAGCACCATCGACTGTCAAGCCCCGGCACCCACCAAAACCGACGCAACGGACCGACAAACATTACGACATAAATGACACTTATGCAAAACGGACAGAGACAGCTAGTCCACCTCCTTGGGTGGAGACTTTGTTAACGTCTATAACAAACCAGACCCAACAAATGACTTCAACTTTGACGACGTCCATAAACGAACTGACTCAACAAATTACTTCATTCATTAACATGTTTTCAGGTATCTTAGCAACGAAATGAATACGCAACTCTCCTTGCTAAATTTTAACACTGACGGACTAATTCCCAAAATTACTGAAATCTATGCGTTGATAGCACAGACCCAACCCACCGTAGTGATCCTCACTGACACGCGAACAAACTTTCGGCACTTACGGCTGCCAGGATACGAGCTGACTGGAGATGAGTCAAGCGGAGCAGTAGGAGGTGTTTTGATTGCCGTAAGGTACGGAACCAGGTGGAGAGAAATTCCTACTCCAGTGTCTATTACAGATCCTAGGATTCATCATAAAACAATCCAAGTTCTTCTTGAAAAGCCTACTGTGATCACTGGAATTTATAGAAGACCTAGGTCTTCTGTAAGGGAATTCTCTCAGCTTTTAAATGAATGCGCTAAGCGAGCGAACCATTGGATCGTTGGTGATCTGAACGCTCGTCATCCATTATGGAACAATTCTTCATCAAATGAAGCTGGAAAAAAAATTTTAAAAAGTCCTTACACCGTCGTTTACCCCAATAGTCATACCTTTAGACATAAGGCGAACGCGGCGTTTAGGTCTACTGTAGACTTATTGCTTTCTAGGCAGCCCCATCGATTCTCTGACTGCATTGCGTTGGATTTTATCACTTCAGATCACAGGCCTGTGCTGTATCAGATAGATGGCATGATGCCTATTCCAGCTCCGACGAAATTTAAATACCAAGAGGCGGATTGGGATCTATATAAATCTCAAGTCTACCATGAATTATCGACTGTCCCTACCCTCCGCACGAAGAGAGAAATCGATGATTATATAAGTTCTTCACGGCCACCATACAGCAAGCCGCTGAAAACGGCCATACCGAAGTTTTGCCCTCTTCCACCTGCTTTGCGAACACCGCCAGACCACATTTTGACACTGATTGCTTTACGCAATAAGTGGAAGAATAAGTGGTACAGGACCAGGGATCAAGAGGTCAAATCAGTCGTCAATTCTCTCACTACCCAAATCCGCAACCTCATGAAACAATGGAGGACCACTCTTTGGCACGAGAAATTGAGGGCCACACACGGTGACCATAGAAAATTTTGGAGACTGTTGAAAACGTCTACAAGAAAGAGAACTTCTATGATGCTCCACGATGGTGACAAATTGCTTACAGCAGAGGAACAAGCATCGAAGTTCGTGGACCATTACGATATGGCCATAAAAAGGCGTACTGGGACCCCACTAGAAGCACCTGAAATAGAAGAGCCTGGAAACAACTATATGTTCGTATCCCCGAAACAGTTGAAGGCCATCCTTCGTCGTTCGAGGGGAAATAAAGCCCCTGGTCATGATGGGATACAAACAATATTGTTAAAACAATTGCCCAGGAGAGGTATAGTCCACCTTACCAATCTTTATAATTCATGCCTCAGGCTACGGTACTTTCCAAAGGCATGGAAACAGGCCACTCTCTTCCCGCTTTTGAAACCCGCGAAGACTGGCGCTCAGGCAGCTGATTACAGACCAGTAAGCTTACTTCCGCACTTAGGCAAAATTTTCGAAAAAATTATTCTAAATTATTTAAAAACTTTCTGTTCAGAAATCTCAATTATTCCACCCGAGCAGACCGGATTCCAGGCCGGCCTCAGCCCGGAACACCATCTGGCGAAACTACAGGCGGAAGTAAGCCAACACATTGCTAAAAATGAAGTGACTGCAATGATATCAATTGACTGCACGGAGGCGTTCGACTCAGTGTCACATGGGTTCCTATGTAAGATACTGCAGGACCACGAATTCCCGGAGCAGCTTTCAACTTTATTGTGGTCATTTCTTGATCATCGTAAAATCAGGGTGCGAGTCGGCCAGGCATTATCCAAAGAAGTCCCTCTCACATGCGGCGTCCCTCAAGGGTCTGTGCTTTCTCCAGTATTGTTCTCAATATACACGGCTGAAACTGTTGGTGCTAGGTACAGAAAAGCGACTGTGGCGGCCTACGCCGATGACATTGCTATATATAGTAGTTCATTAAACGCCACGAAGGCTCTACGGCAGGCGGAGGAGGTTTGTAATGAAATCACGAAAAAATTGGAAGGATTAAATATTGCAGTTAACCCCAAGAAGACTGACTGCATTATCTTCTCCTTCCAGAAAAATAAGCGTCCTCTTCCTAAAACCTATAAGGTAGCAGGAATCGCTAAGAGGCCAGCGGGCAGTATTGTGTATCTGGGAGTCACTCTAGACAGGCACCTTACACTTTCAAGCCACTGCAACCGAAAACTTAAGTCGGTGAGAACAAAATCATACAGGCTAAATCACCTGCTAAGTACACCAAACCTCTCGCTCCGCCTCAAACTAATGATTTATAAATGTTTGCTGAGACCGGCTCTCCTTTATGGAGCTCCGATGTTGGCAAACATATCACAATCGACATCAAACAGACTCCAACAGTTTCAGAACGGGGTATTGAGACGAATCGTTCGACATACAACGTTACAAAGGACTAAAACTGACATAATACACAAAAAAACACTAGACTTACCAAAGGTGACAGAATACATTACAAGGAGGCATATCAAATTCTTTGATAGCCTCAAATACTGGACTAACCCACTATTCAACACATTAACGCCAACTGAAAAGCCACAGAGGTGGCAAAATTACGTCAAAACACTTAGACTTGACTAATATGACTCAACAGACCCTCTTTCCCAAACATCTAGTGAGCCCCATCACTAGATCAACATCTATTGTATTGCTGTACTTAATATAATCATAATTTTTGTACTTTAAACAAAACTCCCTTAAAATGCACCAAGTGCAGAAAAAGGGATAGATTTAAATGTTTGTTATTGTATTTTAAATCAATAAAAATAAAAGGGGATTAGAAGAAAAAAAAAAAAAAAAAAAAAAAAAAAAAAAAAAAATTTTTAAAAACTTATCATAAAAACGCTCTACATTATAAAATAAATAAAAGCACATGTAGTACACGCTTAGGACCATGTTCACAGTTTAGGCAGTGATTCTGTACCATTTGGGAAAAACTCGATAAGTTCATTTTTGTCCACAATAAGATAAAATACTTTGGACAACACATATTGATGTTCTACACATCTTGTAAAAGTTTTAATTTCAATGGTATAAAAGGATACCATTGCCATTACAACTTCAATCCATGCCATCTTATAGTGGACAAAAATGAACTTATCGAGTTTTTCCCAAATTGTACAAAATTGTTCTGAGAAAAAAGGACCTCTAACAGTGGATTGACTGTTATGGATTCTTATTGGCATCAGTCATCTAGACAACTCAGTCTCTAGGCAACCAATCAAGCCTCAGATATAGAACGCGGACTGAGGATAAATTGCGATATATGGTGAATAGTAAAACAGATCAAATGAAGTTTTCAGTTAAATATCTATCCACAAAAAAACTTGGATGAACACATTTGTCGATTTTCAATCAGCCTTATTACTCAATGATTTCAGAATGTTGATAAAACACTCACGGCAAAGAAACATACTTATAATAATTTATAAAATTTACTGTAACGTTAAACGTCAACTTTTTCCGAAATCGACAAAAAACCATTCTGTATTGATATTATCATTTCCCATAAATAAAAAAAGTCACCAAGTGAATATAACTTCTATACATGCCCATTGGAGAATGAGAAAGTTCCCTATATAACTATCTGAGAAATTTGAATATTGAAACGGAAAAAAATTTATTATGTTACTTAATGACATTTACCTCCAAGCAGACGATATGTTTTCCATATAATATAATCACAGTCGAGTTGAAAATTAAAAATTTATATAATTCCATAATAAATATATAATAACAAAAAAAAAAATATTAGCCCACTATTTAGTGTAGAATAGAATAGAATAGAAAAAAAATTTTATTCCAGGTCAAAGTCCCTTAAGAAAAACAGATAAGTACAGGTATAAATAAATTAAATCTGGTCAGAGACATAATGAGATAGACAAAAATAAAGAAAAACAATAATACAATAATGACACTATGTACATAGATGATAATTAAATATATAGAAAACAAAATAAGATATTCAACAAATCAGAGAGAATAAAATGAAATAAGAAAAAAAAATAAAATAAAAACATCTTTTGGTGCAATGATTAGGTTTGTATGTACAATAGAAGTACCCAATGTTATATTCAAAGAAAGTGAAATTTGTATTAAACGGAATCTTGATCATGCAAGAACTGAATCTGAGTCTGAATCCAGCAATGCGCAATAACAATTTTTGAATAAGTAGACAGATAGCGTCAGCTAGGATGAGAAGGAGGTATTGAAAATAGAAGTATTTGAATGTTTTCAGGGATTTAACTTGTCTGATGTGAGGAGGAATAGAGTTACAGAGGACTGGTGAGCGGAAGGGGAAGGAGCGTTGGAATGTTGAAGTTCTATGGGATGGGGTATACAGATCAGAAAGACGGGATCTTTTATGTATTGAATTGACTGCAGATCTGAATTGAAGCATATTGTAAATATAAAAAGGTTGAAGGGTATTGATAATTTGGTGTAGGAAAGTTCCATGGAAATATTGTGTACGGAAAGCCATTAAGTTGGGAACAGATGTGGAATACATGGGAACGCCTAGGACTACCAAAGAAAAACCTGACGAAGCAGTTCATGATTCACTTCAGTCTGTCCTCGAGAACCGTCGAGAGGCCACCGTAAACCAGACAACCATAGTCAATGTAAGGAAATAATAAGGAAGTGACTAAAAGCTTACTGGGTCGACTGGGGAAGAAGGTAACGATTTAGGTGGAATAATTTAAGAAGGCCTATGGAACGGCGGGAAATTTGAACAATCTGAAGTATCCAGGTAAGGGTTTAGTCAAAAACAATCCCAAGATTTTTTACAAAGGAGTAGAAAGAGATAAGATGATTATTTAAGGTTAAAGGAGGGAATTGTGAGTAGGAATTAAGGAAGTACGTATCATGAATTAAGGAGTGTACGTACAATCAACAAAAAATAATAAACAAAAAATTAAGCTATTAATTTCTCCTTGAGTAAAAAAAAAGAAAGATTAATAGACATTTATTTGAATTCACGAATTTATCATAAGATATCTTGCTAAATATCTTAAAAGAACCTTTTTTTCGAAGTTTATTTATTTAAATCAAGATCTAATAACAAAATATATATCCAGTAAATGTGAGGATAATGTATATAATGAATGCAATGCCAATGACTTTTAAACTAACTACTGGTTTGTAGAACCTCAATGTAAGCTCTATATTAGAAGATCCCAAAGCTTTACTTTTCATTATTATTAGACGCCTGAGAGGGTAATGAGGAATCGGACGGGAAGCAAGTAGAGAGACTTGTGGGTTTGTGTGGTTAAGGAGTTTAGGAGTTTGAAAGGAAACAGGTTAGTGGAGCCCCATAACTCAACCACGAATGTCCAAACAGGTCTGATTATAGACGTGTATCTTAGAGCGTTTGTCTAGTACCGCCAACCAGGGTGACGTTGCCCACTTTTCAAATGTTAATTTGTACCATTTCTGAAGCTTGACAACTTCACCACATAAAGTCGCTAGTTGCATTGAATTCGAGGGCAAAGTCACGATGAGCAGTTTCTTATCATTTCAGTCTTTCATGCGGTTTCCAAGTAAGATGTTTTCCAAAGTAGAGTCATAGGCAGGGGAAATCTTCAACAGGAATTAACAGAGTATCATTAAAAGATACTGTAGGATTGGAGGTAGCAGGTTCAAGAAGAGTCTCTTAAATTTTGTATTTGTGTACAACGAAAGTAACCGCAATAGTAAATAGTTTATGGATTTAAACGTCATATTGTATGTTTGTTTGTTTATTTCGTTTAACGTCACTTTATGCTGCTATGGCTAATCGGACGATGCTACGGTGGGAGTCCTAAATTTTGCCTATCCAGATATAATTAGGATAGGGATCTTTAACGAGTACCTGACATCACACAGGCTCGGGACCCCCATTTTACGTCCCTTCCGAAGGACGGCATAGCTAAGGATTTTTTTACTCCCTTTAAAAAACCCTAAGGTCATCTGCCGGGCTGCGAACCCGCGATCTTGGATATAGTAGGTTGCTATGCTAACCACTACACCACAGGTGACCCCATATTGTATGTGAATGACCTAGATAATCAAAATATTAAATTAATAAGAATATAAATACGTTAATCCAAACTCTGATTGATAGACTGTAAATCGATGTTTCATAGATATCGAATACTTTGTAAAAAATTGTAAAATAAAATTACTATAATGCAATACAAGTGTTATTATATCACATTTAAAATTATACAATCCATATAAAATTATATATGTATAATCGTATAAAAGATAAACAAAATAAAAAGGGGAGATGAGTTGGGTTGAGACAAGGAGGCGCCCATGGTTTGACGATGTTAAACGTAAAACCTACTCGATTTAAAAACTACGCATTTTGTTCTTCTTGGAAAGTTATAGTTATCAGTTGTATATACCCAATTAAAAAAAGGAAGAACAATTTGGTGTTTTATATAATATGTTATATTGATAATAGTCAGACAGTACGTGGCATAGCAATCAACTGTTCTCGTATTCACAAGGCGATACCACGTCATTGCCAGTCCTACTGACGCACCCACTGTACTCTTTTTTTCCCCATAAACCAAAATTTTATCTTCTTGTGTAAGAAAAAAAAATAAGATGGAAAAACCCTTTATTCAATAATAATAAAAAGTTAAATTGGATTGAATATTTCTTATTTTGTAAGATTAGTATCAAAAAATATGAAATGGAATATAAAAAAAATTAGAATTGAAACAATAGGGTAATCATATACAATGATACAACATTAAAAATTAAAAAAATAATCATAAAACGTCAAAATGTTCAGCTCCCCATCATCAATTTTCAAGAAGTTCTTGACCAGCTTCCAGGATGCATCTCTTGATCTCCGTATTGAAATTATTGCGATCCTTAACTAGAAGCGTCCTCTTTCTCGTTATCTCCTTATATATTTCATCAGGTGTTACTTTTATTATCAAAATTTGGCGAGACCTATAGAATATGATGAAATTTCTGCAGTATACAATATTGGTCTGTCGTAATGACATGTAGCCAGAGCTATTTAATCATAGCAAAATAGTTGACAAATAATTTCTTGAAATCAATCACCTAATTTAAACAGGATTAAATTAGGTGATTGATTCCAGGGAATTAGTTGTCAAATTTTTAACAATGATTAAATTTTGCCCGTCTCCGCATGTAGCTGAGTTAGCCGGACGAAATAATTTAAAAAATAGTGCATAATAGTAATAATATTAGATTGATATTAGATACTTTTATATGAAGTGGAAATGGATTTAGTAACGACCTAATTCTAAAGAAGGTAATCAGTTTTCAGCCTTCGGGTAAACGACCGAGGGGTATTTATAGTATAAAAAATGAATGACAGAAATAGGAAAAAATGAAAAGTAAACATAAAGAGGATTTTGAAAAGAGAGATGAATGATTTTGAGAATCATTGGCATTAATCATCAAAATGTCTTGATGTATGATTCTGAGTGTGTCAAGAATTTTATTTTATTTCATATCAAATCACACTTTATATGCATCCACTTTGAAGAAAACAATTAATAGAGTGTATACAAAAAAAAATTACCGTTTCTTAAACAAATATTTGTATTATTATTTCTTTGATATAAAATACAATTAATGCTCAAAGTATAGTCCATTGTTATCTACCCTCATTACCCATCTGCTAGCCAATTGCTCGATGCCACGCTGATACCATTCCTTGGGATGGCTGTCAAAGAACTTTTGGACAGCATTTTCAATTTCCACAAAATTATCAAATTTTTTCCCTTGAAGAAAATACTACTTAATACAAGTAGTAATCCGAAGGTGCGAGGTCTGGACTATATGGTGGATGAGGCAGGAGTTTAAACCCATGAAGTTCTGTAAACTTTTCTCAACTTTTGTAAAATTGTTGAGGACTAATTTCGTGAGGGACCAGTCTACAGGTCTTTTTCACCTTCCCCATGGAGGGAAAAGATGGCGACTAACAGTATCTTTCGACACACCACACTTCCTGGCAAGTTCGCGAGTACTTGTGGACGGATTTGACTCAACAGCTGCCTTCAGAACCTCATCCATATCCATTAGTGGCCGCCCGGAGTCCTTCTTCCTTTCCAACGTCGTATCTCCACTTCTAGTTTCTGCAAACCAACGCCGCGCAGTGCGCTCTACAAGGACACCTTCGCCTTCATATTTAATAATTTCAGGAGTTGCTTCAGCGGCTTTGAAATTTTTTTTCCAGTAATGTCTTAAAATTACGAGAATTTCGTAGGACACTGTCATGTTTCTTCTTTGACAAAATAACAGAACTGAGGCTTTTTTTGAAGAAGTCCAGTGTTAGTTAACAAGCTTAGAGAATGATCTAAAGGGATTATTAAGTATTGGTAAATAATAAATAGCATTAAGATATTTACAGACTTTTGAACTCTAGAATTTGATAAAAACGGCCATTTTTTTTTTACGCCCTATTATTTTTCTTGTGTGATCTTTCCAACTATGAAACCAACATTTCACCACTAAATACATATAAGACATTGCATATTTACCCTTCTTTATTTAAATAAATAAATAATATAAATGTTCTAATTAATAAAACAACATTTAAAAGTTCTGTTTTTTTTTTTGTTTTTTTTAATTTGAGTGGTTCATTTTGATTTTAACGTTTTTTAATTTAATAAAATTTAAAGCTACATTTACCCTTTTTTTTTAAATTTTATTTACAATTTATTGAAATTCACAACTCTACAATATACATTAATTAAATGTGTTCAAAACGCTTACAATAACAAGGCAAAACTTGAAAAGAAGTACTCATCAGTAGTACTTCAGTAAAAATCTTTTCAGACGCCTCGGAGGATTATCGGGAATTAAGAGGGCAGAAAGTTGAAAAACTAGTGGATCTGAGTGGTTAAGGAGCTTACTATACAAGGATTGGTATCTGGTTTGGGCTAAATCAGCAACATATGGTACATTAAGATCTTTATGGATAAGTTTATTGGTGACAAAGTAAGGAGCATTAAGGATTTTTCGAAGGATTTTGGATTGTAAGGATTGGATACGGGATGAACTGGATGGTTTAGTAGAGCCCCAAAGCTCAACTCCGTAAGTCCATATTGGTCTAATCACTGTCATGTAAATCAGTCTTTTGTAATTAATTGAGAGCTTTGAAATTCACCCTTTTAAATATAAATGCTAACAATTTATAAAAAGAGGGAATTATTTTAATCCAGTCTCTTTCGAAGCAATAGTCGACGTTCTACCGTTGGAAACTAATAGTTTGTTCATTTTTCTCTACAATACTCTAGAAATTTTATAAATTATACAAACAGAGTTTAAAAGCCACAGATTTGGTTTGCAAAATTTCATGCAGGTTGGACATTTGAAGAAGAAGTTGGTTCTTTAATAATTCATTTAATCTTTGGAATAAGTTTTTTAAGGATGCGATTTGGTAGAATGATTGTAATGGGGAATACTTTAATCAATAAATGTAAAATTTATAATAAATAATTTTCTTAACTTTCCAAAAAAATATGACTTCTTGAATGACCTGATACCTCACAAATACCACAAACAAAATCGATATCCATAACGGCCAGATCATATTTATCACCTTAACACTAATTCTTTATTCTTACATAAATATTGTTGAAATCATAAACCAATGGCGATTCTATAAAATTTAACAAAAATGTTACAACCATTTAGGTTGTATAAATAATCCCACAATACATTTATGAATTAAATTAAACTCTAAGAAAAAAATTACAAAAGAACAAAAATGTGTCATCTTAATCTTAATTATTTTTTTGGTAGGAACAGAAGATTTTTTTAATTAAAATTTTGATACAGTTGACCCTCCTCTACATATCTTTATGGTCTGTTCCAACTAATAATCTTATATCTGTTTTTTTTCCCATAGATTTTTTTTTGCTAGGAAGGTCTGATGACTGTATTTAGTAGGTCAAAAATTATACTAAATAATCTCAGCTGATTTTGGATTTTATTATTTCAAATTCATAATAGTAAAACAAATCAGAATTCTATCCAACATATCTCCAACAGGAATATTTACGTTTTGAGGTAAGCTGTATTAAAAGTGTGTGTTTTTAAGGGAATTCTCTCCCCACGTAATAGTTGAGTTCAGTGGAAGTTTTTCTAGACAAATATTGTAGTGCATGAAAAGAAAAAAAAAAAAAGGAAAAAAAGATTCAGAAACCGGATTCATAATTATTTTTAATGAATGTGTAATGATTTTTTAGGATTCAAAACCTAACATTATTACAATTCATGGAGAAATAGAACCTACCACACGATGGTATTTTCAATGTAATATGTTAATAATTTCTCCATATTACCCCTTATTAAACAAAATATTACCCCTTCACTTAATAAACTCATTATTAAAATAATAATAATGAAATTTTATTTTTTTACTACAATTTATTTATTGGGAATTAAATAAAGTTGGATAGATACATAACAAAGCACTATAAAAAGACTGAAGCCATTCCCCTAACTTACTTTAACCGTCCAAACACAAACATCCATAACGATCAGAGTAAATTTATCGTTAGCTCTTACTTATATGCCAGTGTTTACTTTATAGAATATGGATAGCTGAAAGAACAGAAACAAATCAGATTTTTGGTATCAAATAAATTATCTTTAGAAGGTATGACTGCTGGGCATTCGTCTTGGGATTTAAAAATAACTCTTCTTCCAAGTATTTCTATGATTGAGATATGAACTTGTTTAAAAAAATTTTCATATCTGCTAAACGTCCAGAATATGTATTTTATAAAGAGTCGTATATCTGTAAGTTGGCTATACACCTTAAGCTAGTAATACAATTCTTAAAAGACCTCCATATTTAATTAAAGTTATTATAACTATTAAATATGCAAGAAACTGCCCGTCGTTGCAGACTACTTCATCATTTACTGGACAAACGTTCAAAGCTCCCAATTAATTCAATAGACTCATTTACATGTCTGTGGATAAACCTATTTGAACGTACGTAGTTGGGCTATGGGGCTCCATAAAACCATCCAATTCATCTCGTATCCAATCCTTACAATCCAAAATCCTTCGAAAAATCCTCAATTCTCCTTACTTTGTCACCAATAAACTTATCCATAAAGATCTTAATGTTCCATATGTTGCTGATTTAGCCCAAACCAAATACCTATCCTTTCACAATTACCTCTACATAACTATTCATATCCACTAGTCTCTCAACTTGCTTGCCACTCTATATTCCCGATAATCCTCCGAGGCGTCTGAAAGAAGATGGCGAAGAGACCTTCTAATATAAAATTCTTATTGAAGTGTTACTAGTGAGTAATTTTTCACAAGTTATTTACATATCATTGTTATCACTATGATCAAATTTAGAACTTGTACAATTGTAAATATCAATAAATAGTTTTTTAAAAAAAATATGCAAGAAATCATTAAAATGTCGTAATTATTATTTTGGGGGGTTTGACGCCATTATATATTGCAACTAGGGTAGGAAAGGCAGGACAAATTAATGATGTAATCATAGTCAATTACAGAGCGAGAACTTACGGCTGACCGAGATTTTCAATGAATCGGGAGAATTTTATTGAGGCGATTTAAGTTTCCCAGAGGATATTTGCTCTACAGAGTAAGTACATAAAATAAAATAAACTAGAATCAAAACATCCACCCGCCTTATGACTCAAAGGTTTATTCAGGTTTCATCCAATTTTTAAGTTACAAAATAAGAACCACTGGAGGTACACTTGATAGGGTAAACCAGACAGCTATTGGAATCCTATAATTATTAAAAGAATAGTAAAATAAAATTTAAATTTAGTTAAGCTCCGCAAATTCCTTCCTTCAACGCATTTTCTAATTATCCGTTCATATCTAAGTGATAGAACTTTCCAAGTAAACCATAAATTTTCCTATTCTCCCCTCTCTACCCAATCTGCCGGCGTTCCTCCTAGGCCCCATCCTCTACACGGTGTATACAGCTGACATTCCAACTCATCCTACCACTGTCCTCATCACTTACGCTGATGACACATGTGTGTTATCAGTAAACAATGATCCCTTCATTGCCTCCCAAACACTCCAATCCCATATCCTAAACATTCAAGAATGGTGTCAAAAATGGAGAATCAAAATAAACCCTAACAAATCTCACCAAATAACCTTCACCCTTCGTCGTAAACCTACGACTTCCTGTCCAACAGTATCCTTCAATGATATTCCACTAATCTTACAAAAGACTTATTTACATGATGTTATTAGCCCAAAACAGATACCAATCATCTTGTATAGTAAGCTCCTTAACCACTCAAATAAGCTACTAGTTTTTCAACTTTAGCTCAAACCAGATACCTCCTCCATCCCCATGATAATCCTCCCCAACTTGGCGTCTGAAAAGAAAAGAAGACCCTAGAGACCTTTTAGAGTAGATTTTATTGAAGTGCTACTAGTGAGTAGTTCTTCACAAGTTATTTACATGCCATTGTATTCACTGTCAACACATTTACTTGTTGTATATTATTCTGTACAGTTGTAAATATCAATAAATGAAAAAAAAAAAAAAAAATTTAGTTATTTTTCCTTAATTACTATACTTCAAGTTAAGTAAGAAAGCTCACACCAAACATTATTACTGGAATGTATTTTATAACTAATGTAAAATCAGTTATTCAGACCCTAAGGATATCTTTTAAAATATGGACAGAATTTACAGTTGAGTGGTAGGATTTAAAAGGATTTTTTATTTTCTAATTTAGTGTAGCTGAGGTGTCAATAGCTGCTTGGTTTACCTAAGTATAGAAGAATCAATATAATTAGGATTCATGAATGATTTGCTACTTCTATTGAATTCTAATGTTTGTATTTTTACCCGTGAATTTATTCTACAGGGTGTCCCGAATTTAAATGGCAAAACTTCAGGAACTTATAGGGGACCGAAAAACTAAGACTAAAAGTCCTTTAGAGATTTTCTCGTTTTTGCTTAGTTTTAGAGAAAATCGCAAAAAAAGAAACAAAACAAAAATGTTACAGGTAGCGATTATCACCTTTCAAAGTTCGTCAGGCTAGGCAGTGAGATATGTAAACACTTAATGTTATCCTTTACATTCTTTTATTTGTTTACATTTTGGCTTCCTTCTAGGATTATAATTCCTAAATCAGTCTTCAGTCAGTCACTCAGATATTTTTGTGTGAATAGCATCAGCCACAATGCCGCATACATATTCTAATGTTGAATACGGTGATATGATTTTTGTAAATGGTTTCTGTAACGGTAATGCTTTAGAAGCGGTGCGGGAGTATGCGCGCCGATTTCCAAATAGAAGAGTGCCTAATCACGAGTAATCTTGATGAATGTCCAGCTCATTATAGCAGAGTTGCTAGAGCTTGGCTGGATATAAATTATCCACAACGATGGATTGGATGTGGAGGAGTAGTACCTTGGCCACCCAGATCACCTGATATGACACCCATGGATTTCTTCGTATGGGGAACCTTGAAGCAGAAAGTTTATTCGGTGTCAATCAACTCAAGAGATCAATTAAAAGACCGAATCATAGATGCAGTGCACCAAATATCATCAGAACAATGTTTAGCTGCAATTTATCAAGTGAGTGCTTGATGTAATGTTTGCATTGGTGCAAGAGGAAAAGGTCTTGAAAAGTTTTATGATGAAGTATACGTGTAGCTGGCTGGCATCAGAATCACTTAAGGTACGCATGGTGGTATGAAAGGGTCAATCCCAATTGTAAAAAATAAGAAATTAAAATCCCTGGTATACTTACATTTAGTTTACATTCTCTAGAACAACGATCCTAAGGTGATGTTATCGACATTATCCAATGAATGTAGTCAGTAAATATATTATTCTAAATGGCATGAGTGAAGTATGTAAAACAGAAAGACTTCGGGGAGGATGCAATGTCTAGAAGCTTAACAGAGAACGATCACTTTGACAAGATCACTTTTCGGATAGAAATCATTGAAGAGAAGATACCTTAATCAAGCCAAATACTAAGGATATGAATGTTGCAAAGCTTAGGGCCATTGTATAAGGACCTAAAGAATATTTAATTCTTCCAACATAGCCCACCTCAATCAGGCAGGTTGTAATTGAAAATACAATGTTGAGAAACGAAATTTCAAAGATAACTAAATGTTACAAAATTATCATCTATGAAAAAGTGTGATATAATTTTATTCCAATGACCCCAGTCCGAACCCTGAGATTAGATATGAGACGAAAATTAGCAACTTTAGTCTTTTTTCTCTCGGCCGGTTTAGCCAGAGATAACCGGGATGTCAATTTTGTAGCTGAATTTTTATTTCAAATCGTATTTAATTACTCATAGAAGACTATCTCTAAGTCAAGGTTAGGTTATCTCAATGCTGATGCAAACTTTCATGCAATCTGTCATCGGCGATAACCTTCATAAGGTATCTTCCGTAATTGTGAAATAAAGGACCGAACAGGGAAGTGGACAATGGAAGATATTTAGGTCGACCCGGAGGTAATTCTCAAGGAAGGAATCCTTTTATCATTCCAAAGTAGTAATATACAGTAGGCGATAAAAAAACAACGTATTTTTTTACCCAATCAAACTTCCTAATTAAATTTTAATTAGTTCATCGATAAGACAGTCATCCACTTACATAACTTAATGAGATAGAAATTTGGAGACATTCAATCATACAACCCTTACCTCACCTATAAGCCAGTGGCAAATAATTTATCAATTCCTAATAATAATTCTTTATTAAATACGTTTAAACACTAACGGACTTAACTTGGAACCAGAACCTGCTTATAAAATTCTGTCAGTCCCTTGCACCTTTATCACTTATATACTTCATCACTTTCCATCCCTCTCATCCAGATAGATTATACTAATATGCGGGGTTTGGCTCAGAGGTACACATGCAGAAAAGTTCGTTAACCTAGCTATAGAAATGGAAGATACTAGATTCAACCCTGTTCTGTAGTTTTCGTGGTCAGTGATCACAAACGAAAAATGCTCTGTTCTTTTATATAACAGTATAGATTAGATCATAATTTCCACATTTTCAAGTCTTCTTATATTATTCTAGGCTGTATCCTTGATCATTTCTTTTATATTTTGAGAAAAGCTGAAATTCCAACTTATCCTGTGATGATTGTAAATGTATCAGTCTATGTGGTCTATTGACTGCAAATAACGAATAACAAATAAACAAAAGGTGTGAAGAATCCGAAGTCTGAATCCATCACAACCCTTTAAAACCAAATCCACAAGCCGCTACGCGATGCTTCCACCCTTCATCCTTTTTTGACCAAATATTCTAAGCAGTACTTTATTGACGAAAACTTTAACGTAAACGCTGCAATAATATTTTAAATGAAATAGTGAACTCCCCTATAGATTATAGAATATTGTTCAAATTGGGAAACTAAGGTATAAAAAAAAGGCTGACTGTTTTGTTCAAAACCTACTACATCCAAATCTTATCCTTCAATATTGTTGCCTGTAAACATAAATACCGTAAAACAGCTATATTTTGTTCAATGTTGACAAAAGATTTAAATAAAATTCTCAAACAAGGCCATAAAATAAATTCTGACTACTTCAACAACGAAATAAATAACCTTCCAAGTTTTTCAGATAGTAAAAAAGATTTACCCAGTCGTTTCAATCTAGTGATACTCCTTAAATCCTAAATGGTCCTTATGTTACATGATTACGAATTAATTCACCATGTCGTTGGTACATTTTTTTTTTCTTTCCTTTCGATCGAATTTTCATAATGTCGAAATCAAATCGTTTTAATAATCATTGCTTTGTCTAAGTTTGATTAACACTTGAGCCAGATTAAAATGTATATTTTTAATGTTCTCTTAATTAAAGAGTAAAATATCTGGAATAAACATTAAATTTAAATTTGAAAGCTAATTAAATTTCCTGTAAAATTGTTTATATACATATTTGTCGAAATTTAAACGGTTTTCGAGATATACTTTATGGAAATTCGATAATTTTCGAAAAACAAATAATGTTTACCTAACTTTTTGTCGAACATTTGCTTCAAGTGCCAGGAACTTATATATGAAATTAAAAAAAATTTAATGCTCTACAACTTTTATTCAGTCATTTTTTTTTCTTCTGAGAAACGATCGTGGATGTCACTAGAAGCAAATGTTTAAAAAAAGTGAGGTCAAAATTATTTTATTGCGAAAAATATCGATTTTCTATAACGTATTTCTCGAAAACGCTTGGAAGTTCGACAAATATGTATAAAATCAAATAAATAGGAAATTTAATCATCTTTAATGTTTATTTGGAATATGTTTTTCTAAATCCAACGTTTTGCGAGATATAATAGAAAAACCCAAAAATGGAACCTTCTCACCTCCACCAATATCGTTAGCTCGCCCCCCCCCCAGGGGCGGGGACTTTTAGTATGTTTACCCTGTAACTAACTACTAACAAAGCTCTGAGGTAAAAAATAATCGCATATTTCATGCAGTCTACAGCCCTCATTTACTGGACTACGTATTACACAACTCATCTGTTCGTTTCCTGTGATTCCCACGACAGTGTTTTTAATTATTCTCTGAGGACCACGAAAAGGAAAATTCCTAGAGCGTCAATAAAATTAAATACATATTTAGAGTTTATTCTTCTAATAATATGCATATTTTTTTATTATATATATCCTTAGTTTTTAGGAAGGCAAATTCCATTTTGTTGGCTCTCGCGAGATTTGCTGCTTTATCTAAACCATTATTTTGAATTACTTTACCCAAATATTTAAACTTATCTACCCTCCTAATGTTACCAAATAAATCTCTCTATTGAGGCTAAATTGCGTCATTAAAAAGTAGTTGTTCGGCCTGAAAGCTTATATGCCTCGGAATGCTTATTTCTCAACAAAAAGGGAGAAATTGAAAATATGGAAAAGAAGGAGAGAGAAATAATAAGAAAAATATTAGGACCAAGGAAGACTGAAGAAGGTTTTAAACTAAAAAGTAATATAGAAATATATCGAAACATTGAAAGGTTGAGTGATGTAATGAGGAAACGTAGATTGACGTTTTGTGGGAATTTAATGAGAATGGAAGAAAGAAGACTGACGAAGAAAATTTTCCAACACAGCCTCCAAAAACAGAAAAAGAATACATGGATAAGGATGGTAAAGGAGGATATGAGGGTGGCAAATGTGCATTGGAATTCAATGTGGGACAGAGACCAATTTCGGACAACAGGATCAAATTTCCGGAAATGGCTAAGACACAAGTTAACAGGCGGTGGTGAGATGAAAGAAGAAAGCATCAGGCAGAGGTAATGAAGAGATATTGGAGAGAGAGGAAGAGCAAGAAATAAATTGTTGAGCGTGATCCACAGATGGCCCAACTCGTAAGAAGAAGAATACGCATATTTATTTTATTTAAGTGAAACTGACTAACTTGGGATCGGCCAAGAGGGTAAATGGAATTTCTTAACCAAACTTGGACAGTAGATTAAGCTGCTCGAGAAAAGCTTAACTTCAAAATTTCACGACCAACCAAGCACCGGGGCGCCCTCCAGCGAACTTTGAACTTTACATAGAAGTCTATGGGAAAACGAGTTTTTTCAAGCGAGAGAGCATAGAAAGCAGTGAGAAAGCAGGAAAGCGGTCAGTCGCGCTTCGGCCGTCAAGGAGAGCAGTCACGCTACTTTTTTTCGAGACATTTTTCAGCAAAAGTGCTCAGCGCCCCTATCGGCAGTCTGGAGCATACTATTTAGTAGAGTAGAAGCGTATAGCGTTTAGTATTAGACTTATTGAATATTCGAGGAAGAGTTATTTTTTAGGCATCACTTCTGCTGTCGATTCTTTGATTAAACAAATTTCCCGATTTTCCAACACTGGTGGCGAAATTTCGTTTCCTTGTTCCTCGGCTAATTTGTAAACAGACATGTTGATTGTTTGAAGCGCTGACATCAACTGACCGCTCTCCTGCTTTCTCACTGCTTTCTATGCTCTCTCGCTTGAAAAAACTCGTTTTCCCATAGACTCCTATGTAAAGTTCAAAGTTCGCTGGAGGGCGCCCCGGTGCTTGGTTGGTCGTGAAATTTTGAAGTTAAGCTTTTCTCGAGCAGCTTAATCTACTGTCCAAGTTTGGTTAAGAAATTCCATTTACCCTCTTGGCGGATCCCGAGTAAACTATTTACATATCGTAAAAAGTTGAAATTTTCTATGATTTCATTAAATTCATTAAAAGAAAAAAAATATCAATAAAAAATCTGAGTTTGCAAAGAAATTATAAACAGAATGGTCAATTATCTTAAGAAACCTTTCAATAACTTTTGCAAAGAGAGAAATGAAATATAAGATTCCGTAAATGTGAACCTTTACTAATATCTTATGTTTGGACAGATTGTTTTAATATAATTATCCTGACTGACACATAAGAAAATAATAAAAAAAAGAAAAAAAAAAGCCAAGGTCCTTAGAGTAAACAAGTGGAGAATATAAAAATATTTCTTACAGGTCGATTAAAAATACAAACAAATGAGAGGTCACTGGCCCGGAGTTGCTGTGGAGGCCCCCGCGTGCAGGCCAAAAAAAGTAGACCACGTTCAACGACTTTTGATAAAAAAATATTTCTTAATGACACCAGCCTCAGCAGAAGAAAAAAAAAAGCATTCAATGATTTATTTATTCGCCAGACAGCTTGGCTTCCACGCGTAGTGTTAGATCATCATCACATTATCATCAACCAAAACACAAATACAATTGGAACGGAAGGAAAAACAACTCAAATACTTAACATATAAATTGACTAAACATCAATAAGGATTCCTGAATTACTCTAAATTCGTTATGCAGGATTGGAGATAATGTTATCCCATCATCTTAACTAATCATCCTCATTAGTATTATCGCAAGTAAAACAACCATACATTGAGCAATGTTTCGCAAACTAACAAACTTCAGCTCATAGAATATTAAGCTGTTATATTTCAATAATCAAACAACTGAAACAATAAAGATAATAAATAATTTTAAAATCATAACCCAGATTAGGGGATAAAACTACGCACAAAAGCTAATTGAGAGCTACGCAGAATAGATAAATCAGAAAGATTAAAGAAAAGACAAGAATGGACAGAGTGAGGAACAAATACGATCAGAGCCTCGATTTAAGACATTCCGAGGAAATAATAAAAGAAAATCTCCTGAGGTGTTATGGATACGTCCCTGGAATGACAGAAAATCACATGATGAAGATTACCTACGAAGCTGTAGTAGAGGGAAAGAGACTCCGAGGAAGACCTTGGAAGAATTGGGAAGAAATGAGATAAAAGGATTGAGAGAGGCAAAGAATGGAGTGGAAATGGAAGAACCAGATGGCAAAAGATCGAAATTTTTCGATTAGACTCTATCGGAAGGTACTTCAAACTGTGATATGGTAAAAAAGGAAAGAAGAAGAAGATGAGAGTAATCAGGGACTCATTGCAATTCAAAAATATTAAACCTCCTCTAATAGTCCAGTCAAAAAACACATTGTAGAGTACATGAAATATGCGATTATTTTTTACTTCAATGCTTCGTTAGGAATGATTAGAAGGTAAACACACTAAAAGTCCCCTTCCCTGCGGGGTGAGCTAACAGTGGGAAAGGGAAGAAGTTCAATTTTTTTGTTTATTCGATTATATCTCGAAAAAGGCTGACTTTAGAAAAATATATTACAAATAAACATTAAAGATGATTAAATTTCCTATAAATTTGATTTTATACATATTTGTCGAACTTCCAAGCGTTTTCAAGAAATACGTTATTGAAAATCGATATTTTTCGCAACAAAATAATTTTTACCTCACTTTTTGTCAAACATTTGCTTCTAGTGCGTTCCATGATCGTTTCTCAGAAAAAAAGGTAGAATAAAAATTGTAGGGCATTAAATTTACTTTAATTTCATATATACGTTTCTGGTTTTTGAAGCAAATGTTTAACTAAAAGTGAGGTAAACATTTTTTTATTTCTAAAAATATCGATTTTCAATAACATATATCTCGAAAACCGTTTGAATTTCAGCAAATATATATAAAATCGATTTTATAGGAGCTTTAATTAGCTTTAACTTTAATTAGTAGCATATTTTTCTAGAGTCCACCGTTTTCGAGATATGATCGAAAAACACATAATTGGGACCTTCTCCCATCCCCACCCTTAGCTCACCCCCCCCCCATGGGCGGGGGGACTTTTAGTATGTTTACCTTTTAACTATCCCTAACAGAGCTGTAAAGTCAAAAATTATCGCATATTTCATGCACTCAACACACCTCATTTCAGGACTCATTGACTGGATTATATCAATATGTAACTATTTTGTTTGTATTTTAGTCATATATCTGCACAAAATAAAGTTTCGTACCAACTTCTTTTTGTCTGGCAGTCTCCTCTATTTATCATTCCTTCCATGACCACCTCCATTATCCTTTTCTTCCTTATCTTTCCGGTTTCCAATCTTTACTAAGATTCTATGAATCTGTAGATCTCTTCTGTACTAATTATATGCACAGATCATTTAAGTCTCATTGTTTCTATGATGTTTTCCATTCGTTCCTCTTTTTTATTTTAATAAAAAGAGAAAATTTTTGAAATCCAGAGACTATCTAAATTTCTACATTTAATTGTCGATGATCCAGCTGAGTAGAGGGTAACTTGATTATCGCTTATGCATGATTAAGTCTTACTCATTAAAGATCTAAATATTAAACATGAGACTTAACTCATCAACGTATTGGTCTACCCCTTCGTAAGATAACTAACATATTTGTTCATCTTAACTGATCTTTCTACTGATTTGCTTTATAGTCCCAGATTACGTTTTAATAATCAATAGATCCATCCAAAGGTAGAGTTGAATAAATTCTCCTGGCGAAATATCTTTCTTCGGACAACATATCAAATATTCAAATTGCTAATCTCAAAAATAGCCAAATGCCAATTTGTTTATTAATCTATTAGTTTCAGGTTAATAATATGAATACGTAATAACAGCTAACTTTCGTAAATATTACGTATTGTTTTAACGACTATCCTCCAAAATTAAAAATGTTTTCATTTAAATAAAACACAGAAATAAATTATGATTTAATAGTACGTCGAATAAAAAACAAAAAAAAACAGATTCGTAACATGGCACAGATTTTATTCAAAAAGGCGTCCAAATCAAAAAGCTCGAATCAAAAAAAAGTTATTTTTTTAAAAAAACATTTGTTTATGAGAACCCAACGATTTGTTTATTTATTAAAAGGAGCACCACAGATTTTATAATAATTATTTAAAGTAAAAAGTTGTTAGTTAGGAGAACATGGCACAGATTTTATTTTAAATATTTTGAAAATCAAAAAAAACTGCCTTGATATTTTTCCATGTGTGTTGGTAATCAAAGGATAGCTCGAATCTGGTTTATCAGAAAATTTCCATTAGTTATGATTTTTTTTTTAAAAAACATTTGTTTATGAGAACCCAACGATTTGTTTATTTATTATAAGGAGCACCACCCACGGCAAACTTAATGTTTTAATTCGTGCTTCCGCCTCTAATGGTCATTAGCGAGTTGGACAACACTTAATCATCGCTAAAAGTTTATCATAGCTTTTTGACAACTAATTTCCCGGAATCAATTAACTTATTTAATAATGGTTAAACCTTTTAGTAATTCTTTAGAGAGCAAATCATTATTTGACTGATTTCAGGAAACTAGTTGTCAAATAAATAGCTATGATTAAATTCTGTCCAACTTCTGGTCATTGGCTTCTAAAATTTTATTTATTTTTTTAAATTATGTTATAACTAGCTGAAAGAACCCTGCTCCGCAACGGTTTAATATCATTAGGGTAATGGATGACTTAAATTAGTAAAGGTTAAGCTTGACGTTGATAATTATTATTACTTAAATAAACCATGTATGAACTCCATTCTTAGAGACATGGCAGGGCTCTCGTCTTTCCATTTTACAGCATAACAACAATTTCAAGTTATTGACTGTTTTGTCTTTTGCATATTCAGTTTTTGGGTCATACTGGCTGTAACCTTACCATTGAACATTTTTCATCGTGTTTTGTTACACGTTTAATAAGAGGATTATTTCCTGAGTACTTTTTTGAAGACTTTTTATGGATTACAGGATGGGTTTTCTTATATTTCTGTACAGCCCCTTTAAGTATATTTGGGTGATTCTCAGAATGTGTGTACAGCATATCTTTTAACTTCGGCTTGGCTCTCTTTATGTTTGTTAACCATTTTTCTACTAATGTCAGGATGATTTGTCATTCATTTCTTAACAGCTTCCCTGTTGCCCTCTACATGTGCTTGAATATATTTTGCAGCCGAATTCCTTAGTTGTTTGTTGCGAACTGAATCTGTGAATCATTCCCTACGTTGTTTACTTTTGGATTGATGAGTTTCCTTCAATGTTGCAATAGATTCATTTGAACTGAGAAAAAAGGTAGATTCTAGATTCAAGGAATGAAATTCAGAAAGGCTAGGAACAACTTGTCCAATTTCAAAAAAAACAACTTGGGCCTGGTTGAGAAAAGCCGTTCGATGGTTTCCGAGATTTCGTGTTAAATGAGTGAGTGATATTTGACAAATATATAGTAGATTAGTAAATCACGAACCCTTCATAGCATCCAAACACTCCAATTTCATACCACAAACCTTCAAGAATGATGTCGAAATTAGAGAATTAAAATAAATTTAAACAAATCTCATCAAATAACCTTTACCCTTCGCCGCAAAGATACAACTTTCTGTCCTACAGTATCCTTCAATGATATTCCACTCATCCCTGTTGAACATCTAGGACTCTTACTGAACAAACGTTTAACTTGGAATCCTCATACAGGACTAAAACGACAGAAAAACCTCTCCACAGGAAACTTCTTCAACATTTACTAGACAAACGTTCAAAACTACCAATCTACTACAAAGTAGATGATGACAGTTATTAGCCCTGTTTGGATACATGTTGAGCTTTTGGGCTCTACTGCACTATCTAATTCATCTCTACTCCAATCCTTGAATTCCAAAACCCATAATGATCCTTACTTTGTCACAAATAAACTTAACCATTAAGAAGTTAATGTTCCATGTGTTGCTGATTTAGCCCAAACTAGATACTTGTTATCCTTTTACAGTCAATTCCATAACAATTCAAATCCACTAGTCTCTCAGGGAAGATGGCCATAGGACCTTTTCATATAGAACTTTTATTGAAGTATTAGCAGTGGGTTTTACCAATTGCTTCACAAGCATTAACATTTTATTATATATTTATATATGTTATATGTTTTTGTAAATTTAAAATAGAATAGAATAGAAAGAAAACTTTATTCTGGAAAAAAGTTCTATAAGAATAATATTAAGTAACAGAAATTGATTTTATTTTAAATGTTATGATTTTTCTCTTCTTTATTTTCAAGATATGCATGAATAAATAAAATGAATACAAATGGAAATATGGAGCTCTATACCGTTTTCTTAAATCTTGTTGAGTTAATACAAGCATATTATTACATAAGTTTGTTCACAAACTACCTTTTTGGATGAGTCGAGTAAGTTTTAGTTGAATATCACATCTTACCTACAAGACAACTCAGAATTTACCTTGAGTCATTTCAGGTACTGTTACACCATATCAGAACATGGTATCTGATAAATATTCTGTCATTAATGAATATCCTACTACTTTTTTTTCACCTCACAAACAAAGGTCAATAATTTTCCCAGTACAGTAGAACCTCACTAATCCGAACCCTGAGGGATGGACCAAGGGGTAGGGCGGAATGACCAAAAAAACGTCGTTGTTAAGGATGTTTAGAGCAAAAACCGTAGAAAAAAATTTTTTTTGCAACGTTTTGAGAGGATTTCGAAAATTTGAAAGCCAATATCTTAGTCCCCGTTCAAGCTACAGAGCTTATGTTCTGCCTAACTTGTGTTAAATTTAATCTAGTCTAATTCTGAATATAACAAGCTTTTCTTTAAAAACAACTGTGCTGTAGATATTTTGGGGAAACGTTGACAAGTTCGAAATATTAGACGCGTTGGCATCTGAATTTTCGTACTCAAGGACAACACAAACAGCGTATTAAAAAAATCAAAACTAACCAACCTTTTGCCTTCCGAAATGTACAATTTGACTGGAATATTAAGATTAACGGAAGGTGGGTCAGCGAAGTTCTACTGTATTAAAAAAAAAAAAAAAAAAAAAAAAAAAATGAATATCAATAACCATTAATTGATATGGTCCCGAAAAAGCGTCTTACTGACATCCTGCAAGGAACCCGATGCACCAGAAATCCTAGGTTGTGGTGGAAAGGTAGTCTGGATACAGATGCCAAGAAACTTCCATAAGGAATGAATGGCAGGAGAACAAGACAGGATCGGCTGACAGAGGCCTTGCTAACGGATTGCTGAGCCGAACTAGGTGGATAGAAGACTGCAGAAAGTAAAAGGATATATGAAAACATGGAACATGTAGAAAAAACTTTCATTTGAAAATAAAGAGACAATTTCTCTTGTTATATCATCTTATTATTTAAAATGATATTTCTTACACTCTGTGGATCAATAAGAAACACACTATTCACCAGGTTATGTATTTTGTCTTCCGTAAAATTTTCTATTCATCATTTATTTGTTTTACCTTTGAAAATTGAAAGTAATATTTATATTTAAAAAATCAGCAACACAGGATTATTAAAAACTGGTTTAACCCAAGACTGAAGTTTGAATTATAAAAGTAAAAAATTACTATAACATTAAAAATATGTCGTGAAGTTTTAGATGTCTTACTTTTTCTCAAAAACATTTAATGTAAAATACGTGGACCTAAAACGCTTTCGATATCTCTTGAACATAAAAAAAAAAAGATCTGTACCGACCAAACGATCATAGGTTCAGCACTTGGCAAGAAAGTAATGTTTAATAAAACCCATTTGAACATACAGATTTGAGCTTTGGGGATCCACTAAACCTTCACGTGTCCAAACCTTTCAATCTAAAGTCGTTCCTAAAATCCTCAATGCTCCTTATTATGTCACTAAAAAACTTATCGAAAAATATGTTAATGTTCCCTATGTTGGTAATTTTGCCTCAACCAGATACTTATTTTCCTTTCATAGTAATCTCCACACCCACTCGATTCCACTGGTCTTCCAACTTGCCTCACACTCAATTCCCAATAGTCCTCCGAGGCGTCTGAAAAGAAGATGGTCAAGAGACCTACTAATGTAGAACTTTTATTGAAGTGCTGCGAGTGAGTAGTTCTTTACATGCTGTTGATATGTCATAGTAATAATTCTTCTCAAATTTATTTGTTGATTATTGTAATGCATGAAGTGTAAATAGTTAAAAAATAAAAAAAGGATATCTCCTGTAAAAGTTTTAAAATTCAGTAAAGCCGATTTTGAAACTAATCGCCAGTTAATTATAAAATGCTAAGATTTTTAACATTTTAATACGAAATGGCCTTGCTGCCGGCCAGCCTACAACAGATATCTCGCAGATAACTCTTTCACTAGATAGAGGAGTTTTCTTTTGATAGTCACAACAAGGACAGCGATGGCACAATTAAATATTTATCTTTCCAACAATCTTCAATTCCGAGATATCTTAACATTTAACTATCTGGGGTTACGAAAAGATATCATTGCAGTGTTTCTTTTTTTTTTTTTTTCTTCCAATTCCCAAAAATGTTTCCTACCTCATTGGGGTATGATTTTGTAGATATGGAATTGATAAAAGTTAATTCATGGAACTATATCAACCAAGAGAAAAATGTGATATTAATAGTCAGATTTTTATTGGATAAAAAACTGAAAACACCGTTTCAGTATTCAAAGAAACTTCAGAACAGTAGCTGAATTGTCAGTATACTACTAGATAGAATATAAAAATATTAGATCATCTGATATCCAGTGGTATAACTGCATTAACATTAAATTTGTTTACAAAATCATATAAGATCTTGTATATGCGGTTTTTAGATTTCAAGATATAGAGGAACATAAAATCAAACCCTGAATCAATTAAATGAAAAAAATATTTGGTCCTATTCTATCCATCTGTTTCCAAATCTAGCTATTTGAAAAAAACAAGTTATAACAGGACTATTCTAGCTGTGACAATTTAAAAAGTGCAGCTAACTTTTGAAACCTTGGTATACGATTTAAGAAACCATGTGTCTCAGCTGACAGTTGAACTAAACTGTTTCAATAATTGTCATTCAATTATTTCCTCAATTGCTATAATCCTAGAACAACAGGAAATAGTTCTTCCCACGTAGTCTCCGTATAATTCCTATCCATTTTACGCCAAACAGCTGGCCAATGGTATATAATATTTTTTTAAATTTTTATCTGGCCTATTAGAATACACTTTTTACATTTCTGTACGATATCCAAAATATTCTGGATACTGTTTTAATTTCATAATTTCTATTAATAACGACGCGTGGAAAGCAGTGATGAAATCCTACGAAAAAAAATATGACAATAGCTTTCTTATCTAGTTTTTTAAAGTAAGCAATAACTCAGCCAGTTATACATTAATTGCATGTTTATTTTAATGCAATTGGAATAGGAATATAACAACATTAATTAAAAAGCATTTCTTTACACATTTATTTGCAATAAAAATATGTGTGCTATCCCTTCTTAAACAGAATAAGCGACCAGCTATTAGAAGCTAAATAAGAAAATCGGCCTTTATTTTCATCTAAAAATTATGAACCAAACGATAAGGTAAGAAAAAGCGTTTAGTTCTATAATTTGCAATAATAATGGAACGATATTGTTAAAAATAAATATTGTAAAAACCATGAGCTGTGACAGCCTACAGATTTTTATAATAATATAAATAAAAAAACTAAAATAAGTTGTTATCTGAGAGTCATGCCGAAACATTATACAAATGCGTTGTGAGCTGGCGATGCTATCTCGACTTAATTTCAGGAAATAAAAACCATTATATTAAAGGGAAGGTCCTAGGAAAAAGTATTTTTTTTTTTATTTTATTTTTATTTTTTTTATTTATTTATTTATTTCCAGATCGGCCTGGTAAGCCTTACATGGATGTTCTAATAATACTAGTGATGATTTAACAATTGTAGAAGGAAGGGTATAGTCTCGTGCAAGAGACATCCATAACAAATAAGTTCTATAATATTTTATGTGAAATAATTATAACTTTAGAGGAACTATATAATAACAATAAATTAAAAGGGAAAGAAAGAAAAAAAAATAATGCAAAGAACTTAAAAAAAAAAGAAAGAAAAATAAGAAGAATAAAATAAAAGAAAAAATAAAATAAAAAAATATAAATAAATAAAAAAATAAAAAATAAAATAAAATAATAATATACAAAAATAAATTAAAATAATAATAATAATAATTAAAAATTATTTTTTTAAATAAATACAAAATAACAGAAAAGAAAGAATATGTGTATATATAAGAGAATAATAAAACTAAATGAATAAAGTAAAGAATACAGAAATAAGAGATAAATTGTAGCAATAAGAACAATAATTGGTATTGTAATGAAGAAGTAATTACTGAATAGAATAGTCATGGTGTTTACATCAGGATGTCTTGCATGAGTCTTGGTTTCAATCTGCGGGATGTTGTTTGAGCTCCTATGTTGAAGGCTACTGCACCTTTAACCGCTGGTAACTTGCAATGAAACCTGGTGTAGCATTTTTTGATGAAATCGTCTATTGATTCTATGTCTAATTCACGGTGAAGTTGACTATTTTTTATAAACCAGGGAGGAAAAAGTATTGGAGGAGGTATATTTAAAAAACAGAAATATTTTTGATAAAATAAAAAACACATTAACTTATATAATTTTTCTTTTTTCTTAGCTTTATGTATTGTATAGTATGAGGTACTTTGTTTATTTTATTTTCTTATTATTATTTTATTTTATTTTTTTATCCATTCTTAGTATTTCTTTCTTATTGTACATAGCGTGTGAATGGATCCATTTAGTCATCCATATATAACGTTATATTGGTCATTCTTTGCCAGTAACAAATAAATATTACAACAACAAATGATTTATTTAGATTTTAAACCAATCATATTAAGCATATAAAAGTAATAAGTGCGAAACCGTTAAGAACTGATCTTGTTAAATTGTTTTTGGATGGGAAAAACATATATTAGTCCAGTAAAATAAGGGTTTGGCGAAGAAAAAACTGCCGGGCTTTTATTCTCTACGGATCTTTATGTTTTTTGGAGTGCTGAATCCGAATCTGAAATTTGCTACCACGGCAAACTTCCGTGGTTTTGTCGGCCGTCGGCTTCATACTAAAATCGCAAAAAAAACGCTCAAAATACCGGTAATTTTTAAATTCCCACCCCGTGAAACACCCATGCTAGCACGCTAAATGTGTATGTTTTGGCCAAACATGACAACTATAACATGTTGAGTGGGCTAGCGTGGGTATTTCGCAGAGTTAAAACTTCAAAAATGGAGTCTAATAGAAAATTTATCCAGCCTTAAGTTGAAAAAAAAAGTAATTTGGAATTGGAATAATAGTTCTGAAATTATAGCTAATAGAGAACGACAAACGTGTTTCGCGGCGAAGTGGGACTGAAAGCAAGTTAGCCAATTTCTACATTTTTTTGCAAGACCATAACTTCGCTGAAAATAGTTCCATTTTGGGGTTGTTTTTTTCAATTAAAAAAATTTTTTTTTTAAATGCTTCGTTGCCTTGTTATAGGTAAAAAAAAAAAAACAAAAAAACCGAACATAACCGGTAATTTGGGCTTCTTCTTCTTTTTTTTTTTTTTTTTTTTTTTCAATTTTAGTAAGAAGGCGACGTCTGCCGTGGTAGCAATAAAAGTTGGGCAGTTTTCTCCTAAATACGGCCTTTTGGAGACTTACTAACAGGACTATATGGCCAATGATTGACGTTGATTTCGTCTAAGCTTTTTATTTATTAATGATTATTTTCTACTAATGGTTAAAATCAGAACACACATTTCATAAAATTAGAATTTAATATTTCGGGGATGGGGGGGAGGGGGGGGAGTAATAATCAGGTTATTAAAGAAATCTTTGAATGGCTTCAGTAAACAAAAATGTCCTTAAAATAATTAACTAGCCCTGTATTTTGGTGACATTCATGGCAACCATAATTTATAATATTTTTTTATTTTAAATTACCAGACTTACAGTAAAAGTTCAAAGTTAAAAAGTGCTGCCTTGAAAAAGTTGCGTTTTTAAACATACCAACTTATTATCTATATATACTACTAACTTATATAAATATATATATATATATATATATATATATATATATATATATATATATATATATATATATATATATATATATATACTATATTTTGTCCATAAATAAAGAAGTTGTACTCATAAATACTCTTACATGAGTTTAGAATATTGATGGTTGAGGAGAAGGAGTACAAAGTGTTGTCAACTCCTCCCCCCCCCCCCCCAGTTAGACGACGGTTACGTAATTAATAGAGAGTAAATATGCTTATGAGCTCAATGTGAGACTGAATAAATAAATTAATTCCTTCGTAAGATTAATTTTTAGGAGGCCTCAGGCGATCCCAAATCTTTTGCGGGGGTCAACTGTGGTGTAGTCGTTAGCATAGCAACCTACTAAACCCAAGATCGCGGGTTCGCAGCCCGGCAGATGACCTTAGGATTTTTTAAAGGGAGTAAAAAATCCTTAGCTATGCCGTCCTTCGGAAGGGACGTAAAATTGGGGTCCCGAGCCTGTGCGATGTCAGGTACTCGTTAAAGATCCCTATCCTAATTATACCTGGATAGGCAAAATTTAGGACTCCCACCGTAGCATCGTCCGATTAGCCATAGCAGCATTAAGTGACGTTAAACGAAATAAACAAACAAACCAAATCTTTTGCTGCTATCTCTAGAGAAGGTAATTGTATCCAAATGGATAAATCCTTCTTCATAATTTTTTTTATGTCTTAAGTTTAATATTAAAAAAAAAAAAAAATCTTTTAGCATTTATATTCATCCTGCGTTTTTCCATTCTCTTCTTGAGAATCGGATCTCAGCCGACTCATTTGTATAAACTGCGTCACAGAACTACTTCCTAAGAAAAATCCATTTTTATTCGATTATGCCTTGTTTTAAATTTTTACCTGTAACCATTCTTAAAAATTTCTTACACCTTTTTTTTTTCAAACACTTTGTACTCCTCCTCCTCAACCATCAATATTCCAAACACATGTAAGAGTTATGAGTACAAGAGAGAGATATGAGTACAACTTTTTTATTTATAGACACAAATATTATATATATATATATATATATATATATATATATATATATATATATATATATATATATATATATATATATATACATATCGGTAGTTATAGATAATAAGTTGGTATGTTTAAAAACTGGGCATCCCCCCCCCCCCAGTTCGACCACGGTTACGTACTCTATAGAGGGGTAAATATAAAGCAGAAATATGAAAGATGAAGCAGGATACTTAAAAATTATGGAATCTTAGGAACTTTTCAAGGATTAAGATGGATTTTGAAATAATATTCATTCAACATTTTCAGAAGAGTTGATTCTTTGGATGTTAATTTATTTTAGGAGAACTTATAATCGTAAAAAAACAATTACGTTTATAATAAGAAGAGTTGTGGAAACATCGATGGTTTTTTAAACAATTGCAGGTAGGTTGTACACGTCATGAGGAAAAGGATATAAAACATATTTACGTATCTCATGACAATATACTCCCTACTACAACAGGAAACAACTGAATGGCCCGGAAAACATCCATTACATTGTATCCCTAATCTCCATAGTATTTAATGATTTCATATTACCCGTGTCGACAGTTGAGCAGTCCTAGACTTAGGGTACCGAAGGCCAAAGAGGTAAATAATGAAAATATGTTTTCAATGATTTTGTATATCTTGATTAAATTTAGAACATTTAGAAAAAAAAACGAACATTTTTACTTGGAGAATACTTTAATATATTTTATTAAAGTTGCAACATATGAATGATGACAAGTTTCTTCTTTGAAATTACAGTAGAACCACCATTATATTTTTAATTGTTAATTATAATTGTTTTTAAAAAATAATGAATTGAAAAAAACACGTATATTGTAAAAAAAACATAGTCCCGGCAACTATGTTCTAATCCAATTCATATTCTAGAAACGGTAATGTTTTCATGTCTTTATTTGAAACTTCTAATGGCCAGTTTGCCTATTAAACGAAATTATTGCCTATGTTTAAATATGAACTAATGAAATGTCGCAAAAAAGAATACTTGTTTAACCGCTTACACAGAAATTAACCATTATACAACGAGAAGAAAAAGGTCAAAATATTATAACATTGTCCGCTAGATTAGGAATTGGTGAGCAAACTGTCTGTACGTGATATTTTGAAGAAAAAAAAAGACATTTTAGACTTTTAAACGTCGTCGTGACCTCGGAAAAACAATTTAGATCTGACTAATGGTTTAGTAACAATTTTGGATCTGACTAATAGTTTTGGAGTAATAGTGAAAAATGTGCCAAGAAAAACCTGGATTTTACAACAGTACGGGATTTTTAGCGTGCATGTGTATTTTAAGAGACTTGCTTATAACTTCATATCTGTATTCTAATAGTAAATTTAACCAGCTTTAAGATGAAAAAAAGTAATTTTGGATCGGACTAATAATGGGTTGTAAGTCCATTGAATCTACCGTCATTACCCATCTGCTAGCCAATTGCTCGATGCCACGCTGATACCATTCCTTGGGATGATTGTCAAAGAACTCATGGACAGCATTTTCAACTTCCGAAAAATTATCAAATTTTTTTTCTTGAAGAAAATGGGACATGGATCGAAACAAGTAGAAATCCGAAGGTGCGAGGTCTGGACTATATGGTGGATGAGGCAGGAGTTCAAACCCATGAAGTTCTGTAAACTTTTCTCAACTTTCGTAAAATTGTTGAGTAGTAATTTCGTGAGGGACCAGTCTACAGGTCTTTTTCACCTTCTCCATGGAGAGAAGATGGCGACTAACAGTATTTTTCGACACACCAAACTCCCTGGCAAACTTGCGAGTACTTGTGGAAGGATTTGACTCGACAGCTTCCTTCAGAACCTCATCAATATCCTTTAATGGCCGCAAGGAGCCCTGCTTTTTTTCCAAAACCGTATCTCCACTTCTAAATATTTCAAACCAACGCCTTCGTATTTAATAATTTCACGAGTTGCTTCAGCAGCTGTGAACTTTTTTTTCCAGTAATGTCTTAAAATTACCAGACTTTCGAAGGACACTCATGTTTCTTCTTTGAAATAAATGACTGAAGTGAGGCTTTTTTTTTTAAGAAGTCCAGTGTTAGAAACAAGCTTAGAGAAAGGGATTATAAGTATTGATAAATAATAAATAGATTATTTATTAAGATATTTACAGACTTTTGAACTCTGGAATTTGATAAAACGGTCATTTATTTTTTTGGTATCAGCGTGGCATCGAGCAATTGGTTAGCAGATGGGTAATGACGGTAGATAACAATGGACTATAGTTATAGTCCATTATAGGAGTATTAATGGGATTTTATATCCAAGAAATAATAATACAAATATTTGTTTTAGAAACGGTCATCCAAATCAAGAAATATTCCTTTTCTTAAGAGATCAAGTAACAGACGATATTATCGCTGAAGAAAATCTAATAGGATCTACAATTACTTCTTATCTCCCTGATTAATCTTTAGCTTTTGGCAATGATATTGACTCTGAAACGATAAGAGTAATATCTGCTGATGTGATCGGCTGTGAAGGCCATTGCCTTCTATCAATCACATTTGGTATGAGAAAAAAAAACATATTACGGACGTCTCCATGGTAACAGTGTCCATAACTGATAGTTCTATACAAGTTTGATGAGTTTCTGAAAATTTAAAACCCAAATATCACGTCCGTATACAAATCTAAAATATTATTTTAGACGTTATAGAAACGGCACTTAAAGTTCTTCGGTTCTAGAAGGCAGTGATAATCTTCTAAGCAGTTAGAAACTCTCAGGCCTATTTATTTTCGATTTATAACGCTGTGAGTTCCCTGGCAACTCGAAAGATAGTGGCTGTTCTCTGTTAATTCAACTTAATATAAATACAGTAAAGAATCTTTCCGAGAACAACTAAAGAATCTTCCTAAATTTTGCCTATCCAGAGAACAACTTTAAAATGAAAACCCCCATTTTATAAAACAGCATTGTTATAAAAAATCCTAAAACTTTTCGTGTACCTGGTACACCCTGATTTTTAAAATCATTGTTATAAAAACATTTGTGCCTACCTAAATTTCCTTTAGTCGTTCTTTGTAAAAAGAAGAAATACAAAGAAAATGGTACCCCCTTAAACATGATAAAAATTATAGTTCATAATAAAGTAAGTAGAAATAAAGTTAGTAAAGATTAAATTGGTTATTAATTAGATGAATAATTAATTAATATACATTTAATTAACAAGTTATTAAACTCTGTTGAACAATCAGGTAACTTAAGAAAAATCCTTGAATGATCTAAGCATATTAAATTTTATTCGAATCAATTGATTATAATCCTACTTTTATTTAGTTGGCATTGATGTCAATAAAAATTCATTTTTTAAAACACAGGAACTACAGCAAGAATTCAAAAGTAGCGATTTTAGACTTACCGTTATTATTCCTTATGATCACCGAACTAAACTTAATAATTTTCTTAGAACGATATAAAAAAAAGCTTTTCCATAGGCATTTCCATTTATATTAAAATAAAAAAAAAGCATATAAATCATAGATACAGACATAAAACCTATCTTCAAATCGGATAAATCATTGGTTTATTTATTTATTGGGGCTTAAAGTCCTTACGTACTCCAACTAGAGCAGTAAGTACGGGTTATCCTACAGGTTACCTTGTCTATTATAGTGTAGGGTGGGAAGGTCAAGATTCATTCGTGGCTTCACTATTTATTAAATTAAATTAATTTTAACCCGCCGAGGTGGGATTCGAACCCACAACCCCCCGTACGAAGCGCACTGAGACCCTCACCCCAACTCACTCGGCCATCAAGCCACCCTAATCATTGGTATACTATTATTAACATCAAATACTATTATTAACATTGGAGCTAAGGAACAAAAATAGATATTAAAAATCATAAATGCATAACTAATGTATTTAAATATAAATACAGATAATATTTCAAAATATTTTAGCGAATTTAATTCATCAAATTGAGTAGGGAATGGGCAATCTAAGCCTGAAAATTACTAACTTTGATACTAAGATTACTAATCACTCTTAGTTCATTCGTCTCTCTGATTATGATATTATAAATAAATCTCAAAATATAGATTTCGTGGGGTCGATAAGAAGTTTAGAAGGAGTTAATAACAAAAACATATCAGCGAATTTTTATCTTAATTGTAGATTATACAATCGCGAATGAAAATTAGGAATTTGCATAACAAAAAGAAGTTTAATAATGTCATTACGAAATAAGAATATTCTAAAGTCGTTAGAGAAGAATAAGGAAGCTGTGTCAATCTATACAATTATATAAAAGGACAAGCCATTTTTCGTTTGTTATCACTAACAGCGAAAACTACAGAGCATATCTGTACCAAATTTTAACTACGCCAACTTCACAGTTCAAGGAAGGTTTAGCAATATTAAAGTTTATAAATTTTCTATTAAATTGTTGCTAAAAAGCGATAAATATGTGGTGCGCAGTGAAGTTTGAAAATTGACCGATAGGAGGCGAGTGCCATTTAAGAGAGGTTATAAAGGTACAGTGTTCTATAGAACTAGAAATTGATAATAAAGTTTGCTTAGTTCAAATAAATTGTTATGAAAAAACAAAAACAAATATTTAGTGTGACATGTGGATCCCAGGTATGTTTAATTATTGAACGATTTGTGGTTAGCGCCATTCTACAACAGAGTTTGCAACGGTAAAACTATTAAACCCATCTGTACCAAATTTTAACTAGATCGTTTTCAAGGCTTAAAATAGTATAGTTTACAATAATATTAATTTTAATGTACAGTGTTAAGTGGCAGAGGTTTACCGCATTATCATTAACTTTTATAGTTAGAAATTAAAATCCAACCAGATGAAATCTTAGGCCTAACTTTAGTTTTTGCTAATTATTAATTATTATATATCCAATTATGATTTCACCTAAATTTCAACCACCTATTAATACTACCAAGTTAAAAATTATCTAGAAATATTGTGAGTAAATAATTCTCAACTGCATGATACAGTACAAGATTTTTATCGTTAAAAAATAAACCTTCAGTTATTAGTTAACCCCCCTAAGTTCTTTACTTATAAGAGCTAGGGATGCTAGTAGAAAATATTTTATTAATATATTTCACCTTAAATGATAATTGATTCTAACTATATTTTCCAAATATAATAAACTTGTTGAGAAAAGTAATTATATTTTAAAAAAAAAAACACTCAATAACGCCATTTTGAAAAAAATAAATAAATGAAAATCGTGCATTTACACAAGAACATGAATTCTACTCTAGTTTGAAAATTTAAACTTTAAAATAAGAATTATAAACCGTCGAAACAAGTTATAAAACACGGACCGTATATGCAATCGTTCTGAACTACTAGTACAGCCGGCTGGCCCCCTCCTTCCATATCTCAATCCACATTTCAACTATCGATAAGCAATGTTTCAATTTACAGAAGTTAGATAAAACATTATCGTACTTTGCTGCTCTTCTGGGAAATCCCGATAAAACATATTTTTCAGAAGATCGGTTTAAAATTATGTCTTAATTATTATTATTTTAAACATATAATAATTAGCTCCATCCATAACCAGAGTTGGGCAGGAATGGTTACTTTTTCAATTTGGAGTAAAAAATGAGTACCGAGTACAAAATGTAATCAAGTATACACATAAAAATTCTAAGTACTTTTGTAAACGATTACATTAAACTCAAAAATTATGAGTAACTTTAAAATCAACTTCTTCCGTATTCAAATATAAATTACCCAAAGTTTTTCTTGAGTACATACTAACCTTACTTCAACTGACTTTGAAATGTTTTGAGTATCAATATTATACTTAGTACTCAAACATTTCGATTACAAGTAAAGCAATCATACTCAGTACTCTAATGTGATTTGCTCATCTCTGTCCACAACAAAACTGTAATTAAGTTTGATAGAATTTGCTTCATTCTAACAGATCTCTCTTCTCATCCCCCTTTACTTTTCCCTGTGTTCTCTAAATTACCTTCTTTGGAATTCCAGTTTGTCCAGGTTTTTTCGACTTTCTCTCTTCCACATCGCTTTAATCAATATTATTGTGTTGTCTAGCTGTTCTCCTGTTTTTACAGGATAATCTTCCATACCAATATTATATCCTTTACATGACCACTGAAATCATGTATTGAAACACTATTTTAAATTAATTCTATACTGCCACTTGTGCTTTAAATTTCTAATTTATACCAGTAGTTTTTTTTAGGATCAAGTTTACCATTAATCCACAAACTAAAACGTCAAGAAATTGCCCATCGTTTTCGCTTCCTTCAAAATTTACCAGACAAAAGTTCAAAAGACTCATTCACAGTAATTAGACCTACTTTGACATGTTGTAGTTGATGTTTGGGACTCCACTAATCTTTACAACACAAAATCCTTCGAAAAATCCCCAATGCTCCTTAGTATGTCACAAATAAACTTATCCGTAAAGATCTCACTGTTCCATAAGTTGCTGATTTAGGGCAAACCAGATACATATCTTTTCAAAGCAAACTCCATAACCACCCAAATCCACTAAACTCGACGTAGTTTTCAGTTCTGTCTCCGATAACGTTCCGAGCGTCTGAAAAAAAATGTAAAGAGGCCTTAATGTAAAGAACATTTATGGAAGTGCAATGGGTAGTTGTTTTGGAAGCCATTGCCACGTTATTAGTAGCATTTACTAGACGTATTTTTATTCTGTATAGAGTTCTAAATTTAAATTACTATTTTTTTCGTTTTTCATTTTTCCAACGGGTTCCTCTTGTCTTGAACCTCTTTTCAATTTCTGGGTTTTTGTGCTCTGTTCATCATCTTCTTTATTACATCAGTCCCTTCTCTAATCAAGTTATTCTAAAGTCTTTTCTCTCTTGGTCTTACACTACTATTACGAGAAATTTTTCAGTACCACAAAATCTATCTTAGTGACTAGTCTCCCTGAAATAAGTTTTTGATCGAAAAAAATAGCATTTTTTAGATAAATAACCAATATTTTCTCAATAGTTATAATTGCGTCAAGGGAGTAAAATAGACTGTTATTCCCCATAGCGATAGCAGATGGTATCATGATTTTTAACTCACGAAACGAAGTCGAACATGATGATTCATAGAGAGGGAAAGCTCTAGATAATGTTAGCGAATAATTGAGTATTTATTTGATATTCGATAAAAATGTTGTATTGAAGTATGCAATTGATTATAATTTGATGAATGATATCAATGATCACACATAGTGCTAAAATGCTAAATGCTAAAAGATTTTTTTTTTTTTTAATTTAAATTAACCTGGTTTATCCATTTGGAAAATTACCTTCTCTAGACAGAATAGGTGGTTTAAGATTATTTATTTATTTCGTTTGACGTCACTTTATGCTGCTATGGCTAATCGGACGATGCTATGGTGGGAGTCCTAAATTTTGCCTATCTAGGCATAACTAGGATAGGGATCTTTAACGAGTACCTGACATCGCACAGGCTCGGGACCCCCATTTTACGTCCCTTCCGAAGGACGGCATAGCTAAGGATTTTTTACTCCCTTTAAAAAATCCTAAGGTCATCTGCTGGGCTGCGAACCAGCGATCTTGGGATTAGTAGGTTGCTATGCTAACCACTACATCACAGGTGACCCCTAGGTTGAAGATTACATGAAAGCATAATTACACATCCAATCTTCAATTTTGATCTATAGACTGGTAATCCAGACGAACAGGAACTATTAAGAAACTTTTGTGGATAATGGACTGCATTATCAGTGCCTACTACTAATTCAATCATATTTTACCCATAATATATATTAAAAAAAAAATAATAATAAAAATTAAAAAAATGTTCGGCAGAAATATTTTTATCGATTTCATCTGGTTGGATTTTAATTTCTAAATAAATGTTATTATCAATTTCAAGCTATGTATAACACCCTACCTTTGTAACCTCTCATGTAGAATGGTGCTCGCCCTCTATAGGTCAGTTTTCAAACTTCACTGTTATCTACATATTATGACTTTTTCTATAACAAAATGATTAAAAATCAGTGGATTTTATTGCTGCTAAACCTTAAAATTTGGTATAGATTGGTTCAGTAGTTTTCGGGTACAGTGATCACAAACGAAAAATGGCTTGTCCTTTTATATAATAGTATTGATTAAATTATGTACCATATAATCCCCATCCCAATATTACACTTTTTGCAGTAAACTGGCACAGCAAGTAGCCCTGAAGAAGGCCAGCAGCGTAGGCTGAAACTTTGCACAAAATAACCAAGTTATTATTTTTATTTTTTTTCACATCCTCATTTATTCTATTCCGAAAATGAAAAGTTTAATATGAAAGTAAATTATCATATGTTATGTGTAACTGTTGTTAAGATGAAATATATTCATGATATACTAATGTGCAAATAGTTTAAACAATTAAATATTTGAATTAAAGTGCCTTTTACATATAATATATATGACGAAACAATAAACATATAATATGATATGCAAAATGATAAATATTAGAACAGTTACTATGAAAATAGGCTGGAAATATAGGGGATTTAAGGTATGGAAATAGAATGTTTTAGATATTTATATTACTAAAAAGAAACGAGAACATTACATTGATTAAATAATAATGCTATAGTTTTTGATAAGTTGTGTAATCTTTATTTTTACCTGTACTAAAAATATACTTTCAACATTAAAAGTTTTTAAATTAGTTTCCTAAACTAATTTTACGTATAAAAATTCTTCCTGGTGGATTTTGCTTGTTTATAACGGACCTGAGAATACAGTATAGTATTCATTTTTATTGATTAAAAAATATCTACGTAAATAGAAATCATGATAACGTACAAAATTTGTTTGAATTTCAAGAGAATTTTAAACTTCTTGGGAATTTGAAAACAATTTAGGATTTTTTAATTTGGCTCCATAAATAAAACTAGTGCATAGGTTCGCAGTGATTGGAAAGGGAACAGTAAGAATGTTGAAGCATTGAGTCAAAAATGATTTCGTTGATTTGGGTTTTGAGAGGGTTTATCGCACGTCAGGATACACAAAGCCTTTTTACAATCAATAAATAAAAAAACCTACGTGCATTAGATTATCACGAGCATAATGCATTCTGGAGAACACTGTAAAAATGTATTTATATGGAGGGAAGCGTGTGACCAGAGATCGTTGGTGTTGGCCTCGAACTTTCGGGTTTGCTAAGATTTTTATTCATAATTAATCCTATTAGAAATAGAAAATGTTTATTAAAAATCCAAACGATATTCCCATTCTTTTTTTTTAATAATTAACTTTATTAAGCATTTCAGTGAAAGCTAAAGTGTTAAGTAAACATTAGAAGTGTCTCAAATCTGTCATGAAGTACAATAGACTTTCACTAGGTTTATAAATAGGTATATACTTTGTACAAAGGCTGCGATAAGTTATTTTATATTTTTGATGAAAGAAATTAATTTTTGAGGATGTAATATTTTTTTTTTAATTCTTCTGCCTCTAGCTGATTCACACTCCTTCGATTTATCTATTTTTGTAAAAAAAAACAAAAACAAACACGTAAATTGGAATATGTAAATTACAAATGCAGATTACTTTGCAACTTGATCATTTTAAATTACAGGATTCATCCAAATTCGACCGTTCTTTGATCTTTTTTTTTTATTTATCTTTTAAATAATATTATACTTTAAACTTATAATGAAGAAAGAAAAACAAAATATTTATTATTCTAAGGATAGAAACTTTAATAATAAAATTAATTTATAAACTTATTAACAGTGCCTAATAATGAAAAAAACTATCAAATGACAAATGGATATAATTAAATTCATTGTTCTTGGCTTCAGCTTCGAACGTCGAGACTAAATCACTCATTTCCAATCTATTTAGATTTCAGTGGAAGAACCTTGTAAATTTATGTTTTCTTCCACCTTAAAGCGAAAATTATATATATGGCTATATTCAAGATATATTTTTGTGCTCCTCACAATGATCATTACTAGTACAGTCAATAAAGGATTATAGAGTGCGTTTCCTGTAATCCAAGGTTTTTCTTCGGAAACATGTTCAGGGTAGTTAGGAATTAACATACTAATAGTCCTAGCGTTTTCGGAGGATTGCGACTTACCGCAACTTATTTTGGTTTTTTTGACTCTCAGTCTCAATTTACGGTTAATTAGAATACTTAACGCGTATATAGATCTATAGGAGGCAGAGAGTTTCAAAAAATAAGACCACTGCTATATACCACATTTTACCAAAAAAAAAGTAAAATTGGTGTAACTTTTCACAGATTGAAGATAAATTGGAATATATATACATTTTTTAAAGTAAATGTAATGCTATGCATCATTTATTATAAGGTTTTTGTCATAGGACGAACGGTTTAGAAGTTAAGAGAAATAACGTGAGGTGAAAATCGCTTTTTCACATTTTCCAGGATAAGAAAAAAAAACGTATAAAACACAATCTATAAAGAATTTAATCAACTTTAATTTAGTAAGTAGTAATATTTTGCGCACGGCGCACCGTTTTTGGGATATGAGCGAAAAACCGGGAATCTTTGAAAAAATTGGGACCTTTTGCCCCCACCCCCTCCTGTTCCCTGGAGTCAGGACGTCAGGACTTTTAGTATGTTAACTTCCTAAATACCCTGAACATGTTTTCAAAGAAAAACCTTGAATTATAGAAAACGCATTCACACCCCATTTTCGGCCTTCATTGACTATACACCAAAGTAGCCAATCCTGCGATTCTCATTTCGGTAATGAGAGTAATTTTGAGACGCCTTCCTTCCCATGACCATGATTTTCGACCTCACAATTGTTTTAATGAGTCGATTAGATATGTATCCTGCAACTCGATTTTCAATATCACGCTCAATAATAACTGAGGAATGAGGATGTTGTATCATATCTTTTTTTTTTTTTTTTCTTTTTTGATCCTTTATTAAAAATAAATTACATAAAGCTGTACTAGGCTAATAATAATAATAATATAGGCACACGTCTGGATACACATCCATCACACAAGAAACAATAAGTAAAAAGGAGGAATCTATAAACAAATGATGGACGCAAACGAGATAACACAGAAGAAAAAACTATTAAAAAAAAAAAAAAAAAAAAAAAAAAAAAAAAAAAAAAAAAAAAAAAAAAAAAAAAAAAAAAAAAAAAAAAAAAACACAAAAAAAATAAACAATATTGGTTAAATTAACAATAATAGTTAACAGTTATAAAAATTAATAAATAATAGTTAAATTATAATCCAAGGCAAAATAATAATATACAACGTAAATAATAATACAAACAAAATGAAAATACAACTACTTTTTGTTGTATAATTCAAGATAAAACTTTTATTGATTAACTTTATGGTAAGATATTTACACTATTCTAATTTGTGTAATATTAAGTAATTTATTGTAATTAGTTTTTAAGTCTTCAAGTAACATGTGTTTTGTCCGTTTGTGTTTGTATTTTTTTAGAATTTTCTAGTTGCAATTTCTTATTTTTGGATATTTGGGTTTTCGGATATAGCAGTTGATAAGAAAAATTACTTTAAGGCTGAATGTGTTGTTTGATTGTGGGTATACTGAGATCAGTGTGCATAGGGGATATTCTTGTGTATCTGGGGTAATTAACATATAATATGTTTTCTTGCAAGAAGTGTAAACACGAGATATACGATTGGTTTGTTCCAGAAGTTCCGCCAATATATCTGCGAACAATTTAACAATTCAGAAATTATTTAATCCATAGTTAGTTTTACTTGAAGTATTTAATATTTTATAAAGATGGGCACTTCAAGTTGTCCCAGTTAAAAATTCAAACAGGGTGCATGATAACATTGTTCTACACCAAATGTTGTTTTATTATGTTTTGAAGTGTGCTGAACATGAATCCGAAAAAGAAGAAAAGTCAGAAGAAAATCTCAATCAGGCTCCATGTTTTGTCAAATTTTTGTTTTAGGTCGAAAAATGAGGTGATTTTCAACATTTCAAGTATTTTTTTTATCATTGAAAGCTTTAACAAAAAATAAAAAAAAATATTTGAATTTGAAACTTTTATAATGTATTAGGAGATTGAAAAAAGTGGAGAGCATAAGTATTAGGCTTTGTTTCATAAATGACATGCTGAAGAATTGCTTTTATCATATAAGGCCATGGGTTGCAATATGTCCTAAAAATTCATTTTTTGCATTACCACTTGAATTTCTTCCCTCCCAACTTGGAAGCAGCGTTAGATGAACACGGAAATTAAAAATAAAAAATACGCTATTTCAGGAAGGTTTTTTTTCAAAAATAACGTCTAATTTCCTTAAATATGATGCTAGATAGAATTTTTTTGCATTCATATTCGAATTCAGCACACATAATAATATAAAAATCAGGAGCAATATTTCAAGTGGGGGATTTTATTTTATTTTTTTTTTTTTTCAGAACTTTAATTTATGTAGTTAATAAAGCATGTTCTTAGAACCTAACTGAATAGGATAAGATTTTTTTATGTATCAAATTGAATCCCTATATATATTAAACACATGTACAACAAACAAATACCTCAACAAGATGTTTTAGTTTGAAAGTATTAAAATCTAATATTTATCCAAATACACCAGTAAGGCAATTTTTATTTCGACGAAATCCTTGCATTATCACACATACGAAAGTATTTCAACTGTCTGAGTTTCAAAGGCACTATAAGCTTACCAATAAAAAGTGACAATGAAGTAAAATGATTTTATTCTATCACAATAGTTTTTTATTATATTTAACATTTTATCATTGATATTAAAATTACAGGAATATTTTCATTTAAGAAAAAGCTCGAATACGGAGAGTTAACCGAGAGTAAGCCTGGTTTACGTAAACTAGAGTAGGATAGGACAGTTACGCAACGGAGGCAGCTGCGATAAGAGGGTCGAAAGGTCCCAGGGACGAGTATATAAACTGACCGCGGGCTCTCCAACAGCATCAGTCACAATGGCAGCACATCTCATTGTAGCATCTTTGGTAGCTCTCTTCTGCATTGCTCAGGTACATATCATTCCTATCTATTTTCCCACATTTCTCTACGGTGGCTTTCCATTGCAGGATTGTTCCCATTCAGCATGCTTTAGAATGCAATAGCCATCTTAACTGGTTGAATTTTATTAGTAAGAATAATACTTTAAATTCTTTTAAATGTTCAAGTTTTACAATGCGAAAGATATTAAAAATAAAACTTTTATTTCAAAATGTAGGAAGATGGTTCGATCCGTCTCTTAAATATTGAACGCAGACATTTCTAAAATTACATATCCTCCCAGTGAAAAATGATATTTCCAATAAATATTATTGCTGGGATGATGTTGCTGGCACAGGGTGGTAGGATTCCATTACTCGCTGTTTACCACCCTACCAATTATCTCTGTTTTTGTTTACTTTCCCTCTGTCCTTTCAAGCCAAACCGTTTCCTGCTCGAAGTGTATATAGACTCTATTCCCTCTAATATCCCTACTACAGATGAACATTTAACGTAGGATTACAATCTGTATTCTCTAGTACATAAATGGTTTTTTGAAATACATACAATAATACTTCTTAAAAATAACATTCAGGGTTATAATTATTGAGGAATTAACATGTTTAACTGAACTAGATCAGCAATATTCGAATTAATATGATAAATATATTATATTACGTATTAAGAATGAAGACAATGACAACAGGAATGATCTAAGAGGCGCTTCCGGCATTGTAAAATCTGCTAAAAACATAGCGATTTCTTTGTATCAGATTAAAAAGGAGGGATATAATTGGACAACTAGGTTATAGTAAAATTTGTCCGCGAATCACGCAAGGTCGGGAATTCTCATTTCACTTACGCAATAGTTAATTGCATTCATACTGCTTTATTTTAGTGATTAGCTCTAAGTGGTGGGTATCTAAGGAAAATGCTTGAATTGCTTAAGATTATAGACAATTAAAAAGGTACTATTTATCATGTTTCAATCTAAAATATTTTTCAAATAATCTTCTTAAAAGATCCACTCCAATTCCACCGGCAATACCTTTTTATAATAATATTTGGAAATGACGAAGAATGTTTATATTTTTAGCCCGGTCTCTCAAGGCCAGAGCAAGCAGGAAAAGACCCGGTCCAAGACCTCATCAAGGAAATGGAATCCAGCTTTAAGAAATCCCTCGATGAAGCTAAGAAAACCCTTAATCTGCCCGAAAACCCCAATGGTGAAAATATCGTCAAAGCCATGAAAGAAAACATGAAAAAAGCTGAAACTGCTATTAATGACATGAGGACTAAGGTTGAGCAACAGGTAAATAGTGATCCATTATTATTTTTTTTAAAATCTATAAATCAACACTTTTGACCAATACCAAATTATGTTTTCAACAACTTACAGATTAAGAGTAACCCACAAATCCAAGAAGCCATCAAGGGACTCCAGAGCAAGATCGAGGAAGCCCAAAATAAACTGAAGAAAGAAAATCCCGAAGTTGCAGCTAACGCCCAAAAGATGATGGACCAAATGAAGACTGCCTACGAATCAGTAACCAAGGAGATGGAGAAGGTGAACGCTGAGGTTAACAAGAAGGGAGGGCTCAAGGATGACGTCGACAACCTTCTCAAGATGCTCATCGACAGGGCACAAGCCAATGCCAAAGAATTGCAGGTAAAGTAGTTCAGCAAATTGATTCTTTAAATTAATAAGTAATAAGTAGTAATATTCAATTAATTAATATTAATTATGTATTTAACGTTTTTTCAGGCTAGTTTTGAAAAAATGTCCAAGAAAGCTTAATTCTACAACAACCTACACCGAAAACTCCAGTCTTCAAATTAAAAAAAAAAAATACTAAAAAAACTTTTGTAAAAAATAGACCACACATTTTCTGTACAAATGTAAAACCAAATTTTATATAATAATAAATTATATATTTTAATATATTTGTTTTGTACTTACTCACCCTATTGAAATTTAAAAAAGAAGAATATTAATAAAACAAACTATAATGATTAATGATAAATTAGATCTGATTAAATCTTCTGCTTTCATATAGTTGAATTTGTTCTTTAACAATGATTTATAAACATTTAAGAACAAATTTTAAAAAAGAAGTAAATATTGTGTCTATTAATTACTTGAGATATACATACTAATGTAAAATTCCTTAGCAACTATGAGAAACAAATTGACCAGCTTCAAAGTACTATTTGCTTTCTCGAAAACAAAAGAAATCCAAGCTGATAATACATCATGTGTTATGTTATAGATCTTCCTACTATGGTATGGGTAAAACCAATAGTTTACATACCAAAAGGAAACTATAGTTTAATATATTTTGGATTAATAATATAAATTACACAAACAATAAAAAAAATAGGATTTTCTGCTATGAAAATGTTCTTTAAAGTAGCAGATACTTTAAAAGCACAGTGTTTAAAAACAGATGACCTTGTTTTAAAACATATGGAAAAAAAAAAACCGCTCATTTGCTCTTTATTTGCATATGAATTCTAGTATTTATTGAACCCGATGATTTTTTTTCTTTTTTTTTTTTTCTTCGTTTCATTTACATTATCCATCACTTCATTATTTTTTTTTAAGTGCCCAACTTTTCCTTCTTTCTGATCTTCTTTTTCTTTCTTCATCTGAGATAAAGGGTTTGGTTTTTAGAGTGGATTTAAACCTAGGTATATTAATTTAGAAGTCTGATCAAAGTGAATTTTAATTTGTAATTCTGCTAGGTCCTTTTTTTCTTTAAACCAATTTTTGTTTTTGCTTTTCAAAGATTTGCTTGGATAATCTATTAGAGTTCATTCTGAGAAGATTACCGTAAAAATTGATTCTTCTTTTTCGCATAGTATCAGAGAGTTTTTCAATTTTCTTGTTTTATTTTATTTATTATTTTTTATTTTTATTTTTTTTTAACCTTTATTAAATAGATATATTTTCAAAGTTGTAAATATGTTAGTTCATTTTGTTGGTTCTTGCTTTTCAGCCGACTTCAAAAAAAGGAGGTTCTCAATTCATCTGTATGAACGCGATTTCAATTATGAATCGATTTTGATTATTCTTTATATGATCGGTAGGGCATACTTCAGAGGTGGTCCCATAAATATTTTATTGAAATCGACTATTTAAGAAAAATAAAAAAACAATCAATAAGAAATCACTGTTATATAACCTTCAACTATAAACGTATTTCTCCATGATAACTAAATCTAAATTATTAATTTACATAAACAGTCAACTCTCAGTGTGTCTAACTTCGATAAACTGAACTCTGAAATAATAATAATAATAATAATTAAAAAAATAAATAGATAGATAAATAAATAAAAAAAACCTGTACTACTTATAACCAATGAGTCTCGGGTTCAGTACTTGGGTAGGCTATACTGTATCTGAACCAACGGTTGTGAAAGGAGGTGATTTGGCCAGAATTCACGCTCAACCGCCAGGTTTTTTCCCCAATTAAGGGTACCCATTTTATAAGAGGCTGGGTGTGCCTCAGGCGGGTCTCCCTAACTCGAATTCGATCCACGGCCGAAATGACAGAAAATAAATTGTGCAAATACATTAGTAGAACTGAAAATAGGGGGCGAAAGAGGAGAATTATTGGACTTCCACCTCTATGAATCAAACTATTGGAAGGCATCGCGTTTATAACTCGAACTCAAATTCAAAGGATTTCATGGGTAATTTTGTTTTCCTTTTTTCTCATAGTTTACCTTTTCAGTTCATAGGTATACCAGTCACTTATCGGTTATTCATCCGAGTGGTTTTACAATGGCGCCGCAAAAATTGAAAATTCTTTCATTTAATGAAAAGTTAAAACTGATTCGCGAAGTGGAGAAAGAAGAAATAAGTTGGGCAGTTATCGCTAGTGAATTCGGAATCCCGCGCAGTTCTCCTTCAACCTTCCTAAAGAATAAAGAAAAGATCGCTACTGGTGGAAGACGGTAAGTTTACTTTTAGGTATAATCAGAAAAAAGCGCAGTTCAGTGGTATTGAAAGTTGTATGATTAAGTGGTTCTTGGCATTTAATTTGCTGTCAATGGCTTTATATGTACATATGTACAAACCACACACATTAGTGAAAAATATACGTAATGCTTACAACTCCAATTTTGTGTTTATTTTTCCCATTTACATGAAGATAAGTCGAATGATAACCTCAATAAGTCGTTTTACCAAAAGTCGAACTCTTTCAGGGTCCCTTGTAGATCGACTTATTTTCGAGGGTTGACTGTATAAACAACAATAAACTGTATAAAGAAATACACAAATATAATCTTTAGAAAAAAAACAAAATTATATTTATCAGTATGTAATATTATATTGACCTTTCATCTATTTTTAAAAATTAAAAATAATTACTTAGTTTTCACGATTTTATCCCCCTCCCTCACCAACTAATTTTGAATTTTAAATAAACAAGTTCCAGTTTATAATCGCGGTAATAAATAATAATATTAACATCTTATAGACAAAACAGTAAATGTTTAAAATGTTATCTGTAGAGCTGTTGATAGGTTTTACAACTATTAAGCCCACATCTCTTACCTTACTTGTACATTACATATTTCAGGCTAGGTCTTGGTGTGATTCTCGCCAGTAACTCTCCATCTTGCTATTGTATCTGTTTCACCATTACTGAAAAAGTTGACTGTTTCTCTTCAATGAAACAAAATAAACACTCCAACACTTAAGTGGTAAGAAAACAAATGAAGATAGAAATGAGCGGTAGGAAGACAGTGTTGCCACTTATTTTTATTTCAGGAGAAACTAAAGGTTTATCCTAAAAACTCTCATTCCCCCTCTTTAATGGTTTCGTCGAAAGTACCGTTAATCAAACCACAATTATTCTATTTTTTTAATGGTATTTTTAAATTTAAGTAAATTACGTGAGAAATAAAAATGAGAGGAATGAGTATACCTAAACAGGGCCTACGAGAGCCGACCACAAATTATAAATATGAAAAAGACAGAATCCTTAAGTATTTATTTGGCATAACTCCTATTTATTTAACATTTGTAGCTACAGCGACATACTGAAATTTTATCACTGAAATTGAAACAACAAATACAAATATATAAAACACCAAATCCATGTATAAATAATCTTGTTAAGTTTCATAACACTTTTACAAGTTGTAAATTTTATCACCTAAATTGATAGAACAAATATAAATATGTAAAACACCAAATCCATGTACAAATAATCTTCTTAAGTTTTATAACACTTTTACACATAAGATTAAAATAAGAAAACATGAATTCATAAAACCTTTTATGAACTCTGTTTCCTTTGTGAACTTCTGTTTCACTTTGTGAACTTCTGGCCCTTATTTACATGAAAATATCAATATAACAAACTAAACAACACAATAAGTTGAAACTGTAGACGTACATGTGAGGTTTAGGAATGAAAAAAAATGTAACATGTAGTGAAAGGAAACTGGTTATCAACCTAGTTTGGTGGTGTCCCATCCGAGATTTTTACTTTTCTGACACAGAATAAAGCTATAAAACTCAATAAATCTCAATTAAAACAACACTTGACTGACTACATCTAAAAAATAAAAAAAATAAGGGTTCAATATAAATGAGATACAATAATATATATATATATATATATATATATATATATATATATATATATATATATATATATATATATATATATTTTTTCTTCAATAAAGGAGTTACAAATGTAGATAATTAGCATGTATTTTATAAAACAATTAATCCTCAGCATAAATTGTAAAAACATGTAACATGTTTCGGGATCATGGTCCCATCCTCAGACTCTTCTCTGTTTCCATTCTTATCCTACCAACATCCACACTATTATTCATCCGGTGGTTATTCATTATGCCATTCACTTTTTCTAATATTTTCTTCAATAATTTATAATTACTTTTACAATATATGCTTAGGAGTAATTGCTTTATAAAATACATGTTAATTATCTACATTTGTAACTCCTTTATTGAAGAAAATATTAGAAAAAGTGGATGGCATAATGAATAACCACCGGATGAATAATAGTGTGGAAGTTGGTTGGATAAGAATGTAAACAGAGAAGAGTCTTAGGATGGGACCATGATCCCGAAACATGTTACATGTTTTTACAATATATGCTGAGGAGTAATTGCTTTATAAAATACATGTTAATTATATATAATTATGATAATTTAAAAAATTAATTAATGGAAAATTAAATTGATCAGTATGTTTGATACTATTGCTATTGTTTTTAGTTATTTATTTTATATGGATTTCCCATTTAGTTGCAATATTTTTATTTAAAAAATGAATATTTATAATTATCAATTCATATATTTATATTTTTTAATTATTACATTGGTCTGATTAAGATACAATTTATGTAAGATACATTTGAATGTATTAAGTACTCACTGGACTGACTGATAGGCTGAAGCATAGAAGTAAGATCATTTGTTCAAGCATCATCAGTTGAACAATGTTTAAACTGAGTTCACTGAGTCTTACTATGATTTTTAAAGTATGAAAAGCTCAAAGACAAAAAAAAAAAAATTAACAAAAAACAGCCATTAAACCAATAAAAAAAATGTGAAAATATGACTTCACGATCAACATATTTTGTTCAAAATGTTTAAATTGCGAAAACAATAAAATGATGACTTCTATGAAAGCACCTGAGAAACGCTAATAAAAAAAAAAATGGTGGGGGCTGAGAAGCATACCCAGAAAGAGCTCATTAGGACCCTTTCCCCACTAATGAAGAACTTAACAACAAACATGTGTCACCCCAGGAGGTGGTGTGGCATCTGCTTCTGAAACTCATAAAGTACAGTCTGCACTATTACTTTCACAGTTACAATAATATTTTTTATATTCAAAACCAAATGAATATTTTTCACATTACTTTTCAGAAAACTTTTATAAACGAGAAAACAATCAAATTATACCTTAAATATCATCCTTAATATGATCATTAGAATAAAAAATAATATTCACTGTTAAAAGTCCTATTAGATATTGTATTTTTAATTACATTCTTATTATAAAAATAATTCCGATTCATCATCAATTATCAATTTCTTGGGAATAAATGAATTTATTCTTCTTTATTTATAACTCAGAACTAAAGATTGTTAAACATTTTCATTAATGGTATTAGTCAAAACAACATATTTGAAAATTAACAAAAGATTACTCCAAAGCATGTAATAGAAAGTTCTAAAAATTGAAATAAATGTAAAAGCATAATTGATACATTACAACCAAAAATTTCCATTAGTATGCTATAATATAATAGTATAATAAAAGAAGCTAATGCCCGGACTGATTTCCATTTCAGTAGTATCACTATTTTCCTTTCCAGAAGAAACATGAACCACGAACAAGCTATAGTAAATTTATTAATTGAACCACTCCATTATCAAGCTCGGTGATCTCCCTTCAACTTTGCTTCTCACAAAAGTAAATAATGAACAAAATATAGGATGGGAAGCAAAAAATATTTTGTATTTAAAAAAAAGATTTTCTTTATTTCTAAAAATTGTGGAATCTAAAAACACTTATAATTATTAATAATTGGAGAAAGTGCGACCCTAGTCAAAGAGTGTTGAAATGAGGGGTGTAGATTGCATGAAATATGCGATAATTTCTGAGTCACAGCTTCGCCAGGAGCAATTAGAAGGCAAACCTACTAAAAGTCTCCGAACCTGGGGGTTGAGCTAAGGTTGGGGGGGAGAAGAGAGGTCCCAATTTCGTATTTTCGATCTTATCCCGAAAACAGTGGACTCAAGAAAAATATGCTACAAATCGGAATTAAAGCTAATTGAATTTCCTATAAAATTTATTATATACATATTTGTCGAAATTCCAAACGGTTTTCGAGATATATGTTATTTAAAATCGAATAATTTTAGAAATAAAAAAAATGTTTACCTCACTTTTTTGTTAAACATTTGCTTCAAATACCAGAAACGTATATAAGAAATTAATTAAATTTAATGCTCTACAATTTTGATTATGTAATTTTTTCTGAGGAACGATCGGGGAAGGTACTAGAAATAAAAGTATTACAAACATACCGGTTAGTTAAGAATCATAACTTACTTTTTGATAATTCTATACCAGAAAAAAATCTATTTAAAAGAAAATTACCTTTTATTACATAAGTCTTCTGTAGCAATAAGGAATTAATTAATCAATTATTACCATTAATTCTTTCATACAGCAAAGGGGGTTTACCCTATAGGTTGCCATCCTTTTGAAACCAAAGCAAAAAAATTTAAGTTCATACCAAGGTTCTCCCACATAATAGAAGCCTCTTCAGGCCAAAAAAAAAAATAGTACACACACACACACACAAACAAAAGTAAAAAAAAAAAAAAAAAAAAAAAAAAACAGCTTCTGACCCGAGTGTAGTTTAAGATAATTTAAAATAAAGCTTCTGATAAATAAATACCATTTTAAAAATCTCAACGTTCAATTTATTTTATATTATTTTTTTATTTTGTTTGATGGCCTAACAATAGACAGTATCTATGCAGTTTTAAAATTAATAAAGAAAAATATAATGAAAAAACAAAAATAATTTTATTTTCCTAAGTTTAAAAAAAACTTATTGAAAAATTATCTTTACTGTTACATTTATGTTTTTTACGTACAGTCACATTTTATGTTTCTAATTCAGGTTTGAATAATACCTGTATTAAACAAAAAAGTTTGACAGGTACAGCAACTTAACATAATTTTCATCATAATTTCAAATTTTAAATTCACTTATAAATATAAATTTGTGATATCCCTTGGAGCTTAACTAATGTCAAAGAGACCTCATCAAAGGTAGTGATTTTCAGCTCTTTTTTGTACCCAGAGTTCATGCTCTTTATTTAAATCCAGCTTTGTGTAATGTCTCTTAATTATATCCAAGAGGACCTGGGTAATTAAATGGTACTTACCAATAACTTATCAGCCTCCATCTTAAAGGTAATACAATAACACTCATTTAGGGTTGTTTCACATAAAAAGAAGAAATTTTTACTACCTAGATCCTGAGAATTATATGCATGGTGTTATTCTAGGAATTTTTTTTTTTTTAGTAAACCTCAAAATGATTAGACAATGACCAGATTTATGAAAAACAAAATGGTCCTCGTACTAGAACTTCTTTCAAAACTGATTCTAACAGTCATATATCATTGCAAATATCAATTTATCTGTTTATTATACTCTCCTTCAAATTTATCAGAAAAAAAATTGATGCAAGCAACCAGGAGCCATTATTGCTTATGAAATGAAACAGAAGAAGAAGTATAGGAAACGCTGAGTGCAATTGACATAAGATAAAAAGATATTGAAACATGTAACATGCATATTTCATAGATTTGAGAAGAAATAGTAATTGAAAATATCTAATATAAATACTATAGTAGCTGATTATTTAAGAATACTGCAGTCTTCTAACTTATAGACTTTTCCTAGCTATAAACACATTAATGAATGACTTCTATCTATCATCATATCCAAAGAGATTTGAACTCACCTTTATTTAATTATTCCATTGCTCTATTTATACAGCTTGCAACAGTTCCTCATTTCATAATAATTAAATATAAATTTTTATGAAACAATAGTTTATTACTGGAAATCACAGGAAGCTATTTAGAAGTATATTCATAGATGTATGGAAAAAATGACACTGAAATACAAAGGCTCAAACGGCACATAAATGTTTGTCTCACAAGAAATACTGTCTTGGCCCAGAGATGTGAGCCGATGAGAGAAGTAAAGTTTTAGAGAGGGTACTTGAAGAATGCATGAGAAAAGGGGTACCTGAGCCTGAGATGGTCGGATGGTGTTACAGTGGATAAGAGGAACTTGTTGAGGAGTTACCTTTCAAAACTAAACATCTCCACTTCAGAAAATGTTTAAAAAAGAGCAAAAATCCTCCTCCAGCTGTTAAATACGAAACAAATATATTATTTAAATCCTTGATAGATGTCTACTAATGAAAAGAAAGTATAGTAGTGTGTGCGGCTCGTGAGGCTTTATAAGAAAAAAAAACAAAAAGTGGATATGTTCTGTTTTGAAAGATAACTTCTCAGTTGTAGCTGTAGAGGAGCTGAATCAGATATGTGATGACCTCTAGTGGTGTTCCCTGAAACTAAACAATGGCTTGTGGTACCAAATTCATAATAATTATTGAAAGTATATTATAAAAAGTTTATACTCAGGCCTCACAGGAACCATTAGTGTTTAAAATTGAAACATCCAAATAAAATAATTTAATAGTTTAACTAAACTAGAAAAGTACGTTTATATAAACCTAACTAAAAAGATAAATGTAATGAACAATTTGAAGCAGTCAGATCTTTAACTTTTTAGAGGTCAAAGTTCGAAGCTAATTTCCCTGTACTATTCGTGATTTTTGTTTTTTGACATATCTCAGAGTAGGAATGGGCAATTTTTTTACTTTAAAAATCATATCTTGCACAAAATGTAATGATCTACAACTTTTAGTATACTATAGTATTTTAGAATAGTGTATCTACAACTTTTAGTAGTCAATGTTTGACAATCGATTGTGGCTAAATGCCTAAATCAAATTCAGCTTGAGGAATGTCCTTAGACGCAAAATTTAACTAACTTTAATTTTTTAAATAAAACATTTATCGATTGAAAGCATTTCCCCATATATTTTTTTCCAAATTCTGAAAAGATGTTCAAAGAGTTTGATAATGATAAAAGTATAGTTGACTGGATGATGAATGGAGAAGGTCATCGTCCTTCTCCTCACAAGTGTGGTTCGGTGGCCCTGAAGAAGACCTGCAATACAGGTCGAAACATTGGCACGTATTAAAGAATTCCTTCTTTAACGTGGTGTTTCTTTGACTGCATCCCAGACAATCTTCTTCTCCATTTAAAGAGTTTGGTTTTTTTTGCCCCCAAACATTTTCCCCTTATCACTTTTAGTTTCATTTTTAATATTTTATTCTCAGGACACATCTGGGCCATATAAAAACATAAAACCTACCACTCCACCTTCTGCAAGACAGGTAATTTAACTAGACTACGTGAGAACATTATAATAAAGTTATACAATTATTGTATTGTCATTGGTCCTTGACACGTGTGCAAATTTTCAAGATAATCAGATAGCTGGAAATTGGTGAAAATTACGATGCAAGATTCTGTTACATACAGGTGAAGTTAATAAAAGCATATTAAAAAAGAATTAAATTATTTTTTTGAAAGTAAATAGCTATACATTTATAGTTATTTTAACTTCCACAATATTTTCTGAGCAGTCTCATCTCCGAAACTTTAGAGCAACATTTGGTGACAGACTAGCTTCACTCTCCCAAACTGAAGAGAAATTCATATTTCATCAAGACTTATACTGAAGCTTTCCCCAATTTCAAATTCTTCAGCAAGGATTTTCATCTTGAGCCTTTGAATAATTTTGACTTTTTTCCAAAAACAACATGCTTTCTTTTCAAGCATGCTGAAAAACCCAAAATCACTTATCATTATTGTTACTAACCAGAGTTTAAAACAAAAACTGTCGTTAGTCTCATCATAGTATGCTCAAAGACAGACATAAAAAATAAATCAAGTAAACCGAAAGAAGAGAAAATTTTCCAGAAGAATTAAATCCAGGAAAAAGGGAAAACACTAAGCATACATAGACCTACCATATAAACTCCAGATAAAAAAAACAATGAATAAAAATTATGAAATCTTACTTCCACGAAGTTCATGAGAACATATTTCAACATTATTAGCATTTAAAACAATATGAATGTTTTAGCACACCATACATCTGAAACAGAAACTTGTTTATTGTGTAAAATTGTTCAATTTCTAGCTTGAAAAAATTTTTACACAAAAACTGGCCAGTTAATTGATAGTATGGATAATAGACATTCTACTGTATTTTCAAAACTAAATTTGAAATTATGTTTTTTAATCTATGCAGCCAATACTATAATTTTAGGGGGGAGATTTGTTATTTTACTTCAAATAGATCAGCCACTATCATTTTTATTTTTTGTTTTTTCCACTAATTTCAAAAGAAATTAACAGGCTTTGCAACTACCCAACTCAATTATAGGTCCATCTTAAGAAAATAACAGATTTACAAAGTTATTCTGTTATTAAACTTTAAAATGATTTTAAAGACACAATTCATTCAATTCCCTCTCTGGCTTAGCCCTAACATAATAAATATTAGGTTCAATATTTCTGTTTTGAAAAGTTGATAGAATAATAACAAAAATTGGTGGCGATTATTTGATAAGGTATTTGAAAAATCACAAGAATTTTAGTTTTAAAATTAAAATTTCCACATCAGTGAATAAAATAGGCGTAATTTAAAGACAATAAAAAAAACTGAAATTAATTGTACAAATGCCTAGAAATAAAGAAAGAGATGCTAATTTCTTTTTCCTTCAGGCAACAAATGGAAATAAGTAACAATTATGAAATTATAATTAAACTAGCATCCCATGTTGTGGGGGAGGTGCCCTCCTAAGTAAAGAACTTAGATTATTTTAACTAATGATTGAAGTTTAATTAGTTTATCGATAAAAAAATTGTATTCAAATCTGCAATTGAGCACTATTTCTTCAAAGATATTTTCACACATAGGAGTAATTTTTAACCTGGTTAAAATTGCACTGATGAGGTGTTCGAATATTACGTACATGCATAAACAGATATCTAATTTTTATTTTTAATGTATGATTTGGTAATCCAAATGAACAGTGACTATTAAGAAACTCTTGCAGTCTACATCATCAGTGCTTACAACAAAAGAACCATGAATCATATTTTGACACACAATATCAAAAATCAAAAGAATACATTTTAATTTGGTAATAATTTTTTTTTTTTTTTCAGTAGAAATAATTCTATTGATTACATCTGGCTATATTTTAATTTCTAACCATAAAAGTATTTGATAGTGAGGCAAACCTCGTTTCTGCCACTCAACATTGTACATTTAAATTTTTATTGTAAATTTCAATAACGCTTAAACCTTCCTACAATTATGATAATGATGTAGTTAAAATTTGGTATAGGTGGATTCAGTAGTTTTACTAATTATTGTGAACACTATTGTGGAATGGTGCTAATCACATATCAGTCAATTTCAAACTTCACTGGGATCCACATGTCGCACCACATATTTAAGTCTTTTTTAATAATTTATTTGATTTTAAGTTAATTTTATTATCAATATCAAAGCTGCATATAACACTGTGCCTTTGTAATCTCTCATGTTGAATGGTGCTTGCCAACCTATTGGTTAATGTTCAAACTTCATTGTTATCCACATATTATTGTTTTTTTAGTAATACATTAATAAGAAAATCAGTAGATTTTATTATTGCTAAACCTTCCTGGAACGAAAAAAAAATGATGTGACTAAAATTTATAGTTGTCACGGTTATTGATCACAAACAAAAAATGGCTTGTCGTTTTATATAGTAGTATAGATTACTTAATGATTTATAGCGTTTCTCGACACATCCATTTTTAGTCTGAAATAATTTTATGAAAACAAATTTTTAGAAGAAGACTGGTTGGCTATTTCATAAATATTTCGTTTTTAAACTAAAAGAAGCATAGCATTAAAAAAAAAAAAATTCAACAGAAGGTAATATATATTTATCTACAACAGGGTTTCCTTGAGCTGAAAATAATAAAGCTCCTGGAGAGGACAAAATAGTTGCAGAACTGATTAAGAGTAGCAGTGAAAAAATGAGGAGTCAGATATTTGAACTGATAAAAGAGATATGGAAGAATGAAATAATGCCGGATGACTGGAAAACAGAACTATTGTGTCCAATTTTTAAAAAAGGCAGTAGAAGTGAGTGCGCTAATTATAGAGGGATAACGCTGCTTATATTGGAATTGTATATAAATTATTATCGAATATAATTGCATGAAGGCTTATGAAATATACTGAGGAGATACATGGAGACTATCAATGCGGTTTTAGAATTGAGAGAGGTACCACAAATCAAATATTTTCACTGCGCCAATCTATGGAAAGATGTTATGAATGCGATGTTGATTTAACCTCTTATTCATAGATTATAAGCAGGCGTTTGATAGTGTTAATAGATAAAAGTTGTTTATTAGCCTAGAGAAATCAGTTTTCCAATAAAACTTATAACACTAATTAGAATGGCACCTCTAAAGTGATTATCGGAAATAAAGTTGGAGAAGCCTTTGAATTGCAAACTAGAGTGCGTCAAGGGTGATGCGCTATCTGCGATTCTGTTTAATATGGCTTTGCATGATGCAGTAAAAAATGCGGTTAAAGGTGGTAAGGTAACATTGCAGAGAAAATGTGGCAAATATGTGCCTACGCTATGCCTAGCATAGAATAGTCATAGTTACAAGGAGTGAAGTGGCACTTAAAGAAGCCTTTGAAATAATTTATAAAAGCGGTTCAAAGGTAGGGCTAGGCTAATTATAAATGAAGAAAAAACTAAGTTCTTGAAAATGTCTTCGGCAGCAAATAGATCCGTGCACTGCATTGAAATCCTCGACTTCACGTTTGAAAATGTTTCTAGCTTCGTCTACCTGGCTCTTCAGTCAATAATGAAAATAAGAACAGCAGTGAAATTCATATGAGAATTATGGCAGGAAACCTAGCCTACTTTGCGAATTATAAGTTATTGAAATCTGAACTGTTGTCTAGAAAAACGGAACTAAAAATATACAAGTCATTAATAAGACCTGTAGTTACAGATGGAGCTGAAATTTGGTGTTTAGCCCAAAATGATGTCCAGAAACTGAAAGTTTTTTAAAGAAAGGCAATAAGACGAATATGCAGTGCAACACATGTAGGCGGAATATGGAAAATAAAAACGAATGAAGAAATAGACCACATGTTAAAAAGGGAAAATATTGTTAACTTCATTAAAGTAAGGAGATTAAGGTGGGCTTGCCATATCAGAGAATGACAGCAGATAGAATGCCAAAGAAACTGCTAGATATAAGAATGACTGGAAAGAGAAAAAGGGGAAGACTACGTAGCAGATGGGAGGATGAAGTAGCAAAAGATGCCGCAAAATTAAGAATAAGAAATTGGAGAATGGATGCGAAGGACAGAGATAGATGGAGAAGAAAATCCAGGAGGCCAAGGGTCACCCAGACCTGTAGCGCCGAGGAGTAAGAGTTCCCTTAAAAAAAAAAAAACTTCAAGGACCCCTATATATGTTTGAGTGTGTATAATTGCCTACCTCTAACGGGTGTTGCATATAATTAAACAAGTGTGAATCGACTTAAAAATGTATTTAAGTGATTAAATATACTTAAAATTTGCTAAAACTATTTTATTTCTAAAATGATGTGTCTCATTCACATTTATTACTGTATGTTAGTTTTTGTTATGTTGGTCCAAAGCAAACTAATCTCAACTCGTCTTTCTAACGAGTAAATCCTAATGACATTGATTTACTCTTGACTAAAAACTATAATTCAAATCCCCGAAGAAAAATTTTTCGATGACAGCTCACTGAACCCAGAGTCATCATCCAAGGAGCTCCGGGGGTCCGCGGACCTCCTGTTGGAAACCATTGATCTAGAAAATAAAAGTAGAAATCTATTTCTGGAATACATACTAATTGATTCCTGACCTTTCAGTAAGTATTTTACTTACTATGATTGCATACGTATATTTTGACAAAACTTGGTTTTCCTTTGATATTCTAAACAGCTTAACATTATATTTATACTATTAAGTAATAAAGGTTAACTTTAATATAAGTGATGGAATGGTCAGGGGTGCAGTCAGGTAATTTCATCACTTAAATTACAACTAACAGTCATCAATGGAATCATCATCGTTAACTTTAATAGTTAATAATACAAGATTAAAAATCCAAAATCATTAAAAAAGGTGTTTTAGAATTTTAAAAGAAAATTATTTATTAATACTTTACAGTTAAATACAGATTGTGAAATTTACTAACTTTGCCATAAAGACAAAATAAAATAAACAAAGGATAAAAGAACTGAACATAGAATATTATCTGTATTTACATTTTAATAACAAAGTTGAATGCAGATTCATATAAAAGACCAAATATTGGTTTTAATAAATACATTATTTCAGTAACTACATCTGCTGGCTTGTCTATTCTTCTTTTATAGATTGGAATTTGCCTCCTTTATCACTCACTTAAGCTGCCTCCATGTTAACTGGATCTAATTTGACATCTAAAACAAATGTTTCAACATTAAAAAGTGGACATATGTAGTTTAACATTTTAACATTTAAGGATATATGAAAGGTGTTAGGCTAGAAGTCAGTTGGTGGCCACCTTGTTAAAAATGCAAGCATAAAGCAGGTTTTCTAGGTTAGTTTTCAAAAAATCTGAGGTGAAATTTAATACAAAACAGGTGCTATGTTTCTCTCTAGCATGATTTTCATTCATTTAAATTATTAAAATTAGTAGGGGTGGAGAAGATGACTAGGGATGCAGTCAAAGAGGAACAACACATCTAAGTAGAAATACTTTAATACATGCCAACATTTCGACCTGCCTTGCAGGTCTTCTTTAGGGCTTTAATGAACAAAATACTAGATGTGACAAAAAATAACAGACCGATAAATAATAATAGGGCATTTTCTAATGACATTTTATTTATTTATTTTTTTTATATATATATTCTCTTTTTGCTCAACGTCCTTCTGCACCCCAACTTGGACAGGAAGGTCAGGTTATCCTACAGGTATTCCACCAATTCTAGCCAGGGTGGGAAGGTCAAAACTCATTTCCTGGGTCCGCCATAAAATTAATTTTAAACCGTTCAGATGGGATTCAAACCCACGACCCTCAGTAATGTTTGAATAGAATTTTGAGATAGATTTTCTTAGTCTTCCATTGGGTGAACCATTAAATCCTGGATTAACTAAAAACATCCATGTTGTTTTTATTTGTTAACCTTATTTTTCACTCAAAGTTTTAAGGTAGATCAATGATAATTTATATGGATAAAAAGATGAAAATCTCAATTTTTGAACCAATAAAGACACATTGAAATCACATTGATTGACAAAGAATACAGAGCCTAAACCTAAACCTAATTATTAATACTATCTAACTTTTGACATTTCAAAACAGCAAAAAAAAATAAATTCTTTAGCGATGATAATTTTAACATGGTTTGTTTTTAGTTAATTAAGAATAATAAATCTAATGGTCTAGTTTATTCAAATATTTAAACATTTTACAAATTGTTTTAAATGAAACTTAAATAAATAAATAAAGGTTCGATGCCGACACCACCAACCGTCAACTGCAAACTTCCCTCCAACCCACTCCTCCAAAACCCAAATCCCTGAGGTCGGCCCTGACGCAATCCTCCCATCTTCATCTCGGTCTACCCCTCGGTCGTAATAACCTAGCCTTTATTTCTTCTTGAATTTCATTTTTCCTCGATATAATAGATCCTAGATATTTGAACTGCTCTACGTGTTCAAACTTTATCCCAGAAATATCTACATTACTAAAATGGTCACCGTTTCTACTACTAACCATGTATTTCATTTTATTGGTATCAATTACTAAACAAATTTCGTTACCGGTTTTCATGAGCGTAGTAGCATTTAGTTTTATAGTTTCCTCGTTTTCACCCAAAAGTACCAAATCATCGGCATAATCAAGAACCGGACATTTACCACCCATCTCTAATCCTTTTCCCATAAGCATTACCTTCCTAATGACGTATTCTAGTGCTAAGTTAAATAATACCGGTGAAAGAGGATCTCCCTGTTTTAAACCCAAACGTACCTCAAACTTTTCGGAGTAAAAAGTCCCGATTCGGACTGTATTAAATGTTTCGGACATGCGCATCTTTACTAGATTAACCAATTTCTTTGGTATCCCCAGTTCAATCAAAATATCAAACAGTTTATGGTGGTTAAACAAATCGTAAGCCTTTTGGAAATCAACATAGAGCTGATGCACTACGCTCTTAAATTCTAAATTTTTCTCTAAAATTTGACGAAGGGAAAATGTTTGATTGATAGTTGAACGGCTCCGACTAAAACCACATTGATAGTCTCTAAATTATTTCATCCACATAATCAGTAATTCGGTTCATTAGAATTGATGTAAATATTTTAAAACAGCTTGGAAGGAGTGAAATACCACAATATAGAATTAGAAGCTTATAGGTAAGAGCTATTGATGAATTTGAAACTCGAAGTGAAGCAGCACAATCAGTGCACAAAATAAATCTGCTTTTATCACCAAAATTAATTTTAAATTAATCCAAACATAGCAATGGTATTATTAACCTATATAATAGTAAAATGGTGGGGCAAACACACCATCATAGTATCAACATCCCACTTTTAAGTTTTAGATTCATCGATATATGTATTTTTAGATTCATCGATATATGTACCTCATAAGCTTCCCAATGGAAATCATTGCTTATAGTTTTACTATAAAATTTTCATTTTATTCCTTGAAATGACACTACTCATTAAACCACCACCAAAAGTACATTAGTATCAAACGTTAGTATGGTTTTGAAAATAAACTTGACTATTTTTTACCAGGACCCGATCACACAAACCCTCAATATGTGCTCAATACTTGAATGTAGTAACCCACACACGATTCTTGATAAAAGAATATTTAATAAAACAATCTGACTAATAATATAATAATCAAAAAGAAGGGAAAAGAAATGATCATAACAATAGTAAAAACCAAAAGGGGTAATTTTTAATAGGAGGTTGCATAAATAAAACTAGAGTGTAATAAGTTTGTGATGATGGTTCAATGTTTATATATAAACAAAGTGATAAGGCATAATAAATTACTATTACCTCCTTGATATTATAAAACACATTGTGTGTGATTAAAAAACTAACTTTACTGCTTTAAAAGAAGTGACAAAAACAAAAATAAATCGAGGGAAAATCATGGTAAAGAAAAAGGTATTTTGGGAAGGAACAGAAGAGAAGCCCTGGGATAAATGTTGAACTTAAGACTATAGACTAATAATGGAAAATATTCTTAAGGTTTTTCTTGTCAAAATTGAAAAGCTTACCAGTGAACTTGAAATCAGGGAATTTAGTCATATCAACTCCGTCACTTCCACCATACATTTTAAGAAGTTTCAAATGTTCTTGCTTCAATTCTCGCTGAATTTCGGGGGAAGGATCAAGTAGCTGGCCTCCACTAAAATTCAAAATATAGAATTATAACTTAAAACACTAAATGAAATATTTATGGAGAAGAAGATGATCAGAGAGCTGATCATCTTCTCCATTCATCAATACTTTTATCATAATGCAATATTCAACTGGGGAAGATCAAGATCATACAAGATATTTCAAATATGCATGATAAAACAGCCAGTTTAATACAATATAATACTTCCTAATAAATATGCAATGAAATAGAACTACAGGGCTTTTACCGAAATATAACATAAAAATTAAAGTGAAAAATTTGTAATCAACTTTAAGAATGCAGTATTCATAAAAGTATATATTAAATCAAGTCTTAATAACCCTTTACTTGTGTACCTCATACACAAGTATACAACAAAGGTTTGACTACTTATATTAAGTATATTTAAATTAGGTATAATAACATCAATGAAAAAAAAAATGTGAAGAAACTAAAGAGTTTTTAAAATTATTTTACTACTCACGTCTCCACAATGAAATTTAATATAACTAGTTCTATACAACACCAAAATAATGCTATTCCTTGACATTTTTAAGTAAAATCCTGGTACCTGCTCTTTTTCTTGTACTCCCTAAGTTTTTCAATGAACAATAGTTGAATAGGATCGGTTGCTTTTTGTAAAGCTGGATAAAGGACACCAAAATTCCTTTGGGAAGACTTTTTAATCAGTGCATTTGCACTGCTGAAAAGTCTGGAACCACTCATTTTATGCAGAAACTAAAATTAAAAAGACTATTTTAGATTTTAATTTGTTAAAAAATAAAAATTGAGCTCAAAGTTTAGATAAACTCAAAAGCTTTAAATTCTTACCAATATCTAACTCTAGTGATAACCTTAGCCAGCTGATGAAAAACCACGGCTACCCCAATCTTATGAAGCCAAATCGCTCGTTGTTACAGTGTGTTAATTAACCTGATAACGCTAATTACTTATGTTATTTTATTGCTGTAAAAAAATATAAATCCAGTTATAAATAAATAAAATATGTCCATAAAATATAAAACTACCTATAACAAAAAATTTTGATTATTAGGTAAGAAGAGCCTCTTTAACCTCGATTGTTTCTAGATTATTTAAAAAGACAAGTATGTATTAGTAGAAAACGGTAATAAAACATTGATCTATTTAATTAATTACCTAAGAGTTTAATTACCTCGACGGACAAAGCTTCTCACTACGTTAAGTAAGAACTTTCATCTTCTTTGGTATTTACAATTATGTAGATATGTTCCTTCTCCTTGTGTGGGGCCCGCCTGAATTTATATCTTATAACCTTTACGGTTTAATGACAATCTCATTATAGTTTACTCCTTCTTTTTTAAGGACTTAGGTTCTTTCTGTTTTAGATTTCCAAACATGTTTTGGTACCCAATTGACCAGCGTTCATTGGACATGGCTTAATCATGTATATAGGCTATCCCTTACTTCCCGTTATTTTTATGTCTTCTGTTTTTATCTTAGTACTTCTTTCCACGCTTGAAATGCTTCTGTTAACATTCAGCTGGTCGGGCGCTAAATTCCAATCCAAAAATGTTTGCAACCTTTGGAATTAATGCGGCCTGAAATAGAAAAGAAACAATACTCGAGTACTGATGAAGAATGATTATTTGTAACGCAGCGTTTTTAATTTCAGGACAGACATGGGAGGATCTGAAACTTGGAAGTGCCATATCTTTTCAAATACTAAGAAAAATAATAACTAACGTTTGCTGAATTATTTTTATTACCCTGAAGTCGGAATATCTGCACGAAGTAATCAACTTTCTATTCCTTGGATCATCTATGTATTTAGAGTTTATGGTCTTTGTTTCAAAATTTATTTACTTAACAAATAACTTAGCAAAGATCTTAACAAATTACGTAATTACATTAAAGACATTGAAATTTAATCTTAATTTTTCCATACCGTCGCCTGAATGATACCCGTATAGAATTGACTTTTAAAAAAAATATATAGTATATAGGCTTAACATATTTTCAAATATTGCCTGTTGTTCCTCTCTACCTCCCCCCTCCAGCCACTCTTTTATGCGACACATCAATCAACATTTATTTACTTGATATTGTATTAAAAATTTATCAGTTGATCAAGTTGAAAAAGTCAAATATTTTATTTATTTTTCATTGAATTATTACATGACGTCTATAAGATATAATAAAAATATCTATAGTTAATAATCATCATACAACTGAATTTTTATTTTACCCTCCAATAATATGTTTTGACTTGAATTATTTATATTTATTTACTTCACTTGTATAAATACCCAGTTGGCAGTACTGAAAAATTATCCCCTCTACTTTTCATGTTTAGAAAGGCTGGAGCCAAATATATGTTTTCGAATGTTATTACTTTATTGTAATGTTTATCATCATTCTATGGATCATTGGTATGTTAATTTAATAGCAGATATTTACTATTACTATCAAAACAATTATATTTTACCTATCGTTATAATTTATCTACTTTTTTTTATTAATTCCACTTTATAGTCATTTAGGTTTTTTCTTATATATTTAGAGACAATTGCCTTTATTAGTAGTTCAAAACATTAAATGAATAATTTCTTTTATTTTGGCTGTATTTATTTTAATAATCTTTTGGCGTGAATGTTTGAGTTTATTCTTTTTAATATGTTCAACTGGACGCTCAGCTTAATCTAATTCACTTGTTCTTCCAATATGGAGGTTAATTGCAATATTAAGTAAAAGTCATTGAATTAATATAACAAAATCTGAAGTATGTTTCTTTTTTCTTTTGATTACAATGGTTTTTATATTGAAAATTATTTTATAATATTTCTTCTATAATTTATAATTATAAAAATTTATAATTCTAAATTGTCTTGTAAATTCCTCAGAACTTTAGAAATTCCCCCCGAAATGAATAATATGTATATATTACGTAAGTTCATTTATAAGTTCGTATCATTTGTTAGTAAATATTTTACTAATCTTAATTTTAATAATACTGTTCATTTTAATTGTTTCAGCTGACATATGGAACTTTTATATATATCGGTGGTTGTCGTAAAGAAGTAGATATGTCAAATCACCTTTAAAACGACATAATTATTAATCTTATAAACGGGATATAATATATGATATTGGCGTTGTGAAAAATCAGTTAAGTTGTGCTTCTTAAAAATCAGTTAAGTTGTGCTTCTTAAAAAGGTCTTTAAGTATATATATATATATATATATCATTGAGCATAAACGAAATAAATCAATCGCGACATATTTTTGGTAAACGGTATTTTTAAAGTGTAAAATTACAACTTCCGGAAAAAAATAGATGCAACAGAAGAAGGATTTTGGTTCATTTGAAGTGTGAGCAATTATGGATTTTTCACAGTTACCGCGAACTTTGCAATTTTATTCTCAGTAGTACCTATTATCAGCCTGAGGAAGGGTTGACATGTGGATTTTCGATTGTCACGGGTTACGATCAATCACTTGCCCAGGATCTACTTCTTCACAATTGACACGGTAGGCTCTGTGTCCAAATGGTTTCTTTCTAAAACAGTGATTGAGCCTAATTACCTTTTGACTCTAATTCATTTCACGTGTAACGCTCAATTTTCTCTTTTAACCTTTCGTATCAAAGACTTATTTGGGACGTACTTCTACCTATTCACAGACGATAAATGGAATTTTCCCCTCTGCCTCGGTGCCATAGATGGCAAACACATCCGTGTCAAATCAAAAAACACTTTTTTTCCATAGTTTTGCAAGCTGTAATCATTCTAAGCGATGGAGGGACATTTCGCATTAGTCCATATCCCTTGTGATCTTCACAACTTCCGGAAAAATAGTATTTGAAATGTGCAATTTTTTTTTCAGTAGCTTTATATTTCTTATTGATAATTGAATTGGAAGGTAGCGTTTTTATCAAGATTGTCACGGGTTACTCAGAGATGTTTTCAAGACTTATGCTACCTCGGACATTACCTAATGGTTTTCTTTCTAAACATTAGCCTATATTACCTCTCTAATTCATTTGAAAATTCGTCGCTTTTTCAATAGCTCAATACATTCCTCTATTAAATCAGCTTCAGACGGAGTACCTCAAAAATTGCGTATTGATTGTCTACTCATTCCTAAACATTAGCCTATATTACCTCTCTAATTCATTTGAAAATTCGTCGCTTTTTCAATAGCTAGCTCCAGTCAAGGATTAGTCCAGTCAATGAAGGCCTGAAAAAGAATGTAGAGTACGTTTTCTGTAATCCAAGGTTTTTCTTCGGAAACATGTTCAAGGTAGTTAGCAAGTAAACATACTAAAAGTCCTGGAGTTTTAGGGCCTGGGAACCGGAAGAGGGGGGGGGGGCGCGAAAGGTCCCTTTTTTTGGTTTTGCACTCATATCTCGAAAACGGTGCGTCGTATGCAAAACATGACTATTTACTAAATTATTGTTAATTAAATTTTCTTCATATTTTATTATATACATATTTTTCATATTCTTTACCGTTTCCGAGATATACCCTTGGAAAGTGTGAAATTTAACGAAAAAATGAATTTCACCTCACGTTTTCTGGTAAACTTCCCTCTATATCTTCTAAAACGTTCATCCTACGACAAAAGCCTTCATGAATAATATTGCAGAACATTAAATTTCTTTAATAAACATATATATGTGCCAATTTATCTTTAACGTCAAAAGTGACTTAAATTTTAACTTTTTTTTGGTAAAACATACCAAACGTCCTTCACATTTGCTACTTCACATAGCTTATATCTCGGAAACGGTACAGAATATGAAACATATGTATAGAAGAAACGATGTAGACAAATTAATAAACTTAAATTTAGTAAATGGACATGTTTTGTACACGACGCACCATTTTCGAGATATGAGCGCTAAACAAAAAAAGGAGGCCTTCCGCGCTCCGCGCCCCCTCCCCCCTTCCTGTTCCAGCCCCTAAACTCTTTAGTTCTCTTTTAGTTTGTTTACTTTCTAACTACCCTGGACATGTTTCCGAAGAAAAACCTTGGATTACAGGCAATGCACTCAATAATCCTTTATTGACTGGACCCACTGAACATGTCAAAATCGTCATATTTTGTCAAAACATTTACATTTAGACTGCTGTCACGCGCATTTCATACATGTGGTCTAATAGTAAATTTATGGTATTTATTATAGTAAAAAAAAAACTGAATTTTAAATCGGAAAAACAGTTTCGGAGTTATAGCCAGAAAGGAGGCTTTCCGAAAAACGTGTTTGCTGTTCACCGAGACTTAGCCAATCTTTGGGCGCTTGTGTTGGCCAAACCACTGAACCGATTTTAATGTTATCAAATTAAGTTAATTCAGTTTAATGTGACGTTTTTAAAATATTGTAATAATTTAAAATCGGTTCAGTGGTTTGGCCAACAGCAATCTATGAAGATGACAAAGGGGTCACAAGAGAAAATTATCTTTTATATTCATAGTTAACCGATTTTACATTACCTAACTAAACTATATGGTTGGTGCAGACACTCAAAACATTCGATAAAACCAAGACAATTCTCAATATATGATTGTAATTTTACAATACTCTGTAAACACGAACATACCTTCCGAATTCATTCATATAATGTTCAGGTCTCGCAAACAAATTAAAGTTTCTTGACCTGAAATAACTTTTATTACAGTTTATTGACAGAACAATAATATGGGATTAACTCCATCCTTCAGAACTACTGCATTCCAACGTGCCTTCCTTGCCCGGTCCGGTACTCTTTGAAATTTTCTTCCACCTTCTGTTCGTAATGCATCTTCCCTCAGAACTTTTAAAACATTTCTCTTCCACCACAATCTCTCTCTCCTGACGAATACTATCTAATTATGCGGATACTTCATAATCAATTTCTTCATCCTTGCATATCAAATATTAAACTTAAGCCTGTTTAAAAATCTTTTTGTCATTTTTTAACTTTTATTTACAAGGGGGCGTTTGCAGTTGTAACTCACAGATTTGAATGCCGATTTTCGTGTGGGTAGTAGGGACCTATAATAGTGCAAAACTAGAGTTATAGCCGCCAATGAGCATTAGGAGCCGAGAAAAAAAAAAAAAAAATATGAAAATCACGTATTATTTTTTTTCTGTTGCTGGCTAAACTTTATTTGGGCTAAACTATGCAGTTTAAGGCTTCTAGGTGACCTTAAAATTTGGTCTTAATTGGTTGCGAAATATGTGAGATAGCGCAAATTATTTACATTTTTTCAGAAATTGACAGCCCCTTCAAAAATCCTACAAAATTTTAAAGGTAAAAAAAAATTATTTTTGATTTCGACAAAATTAAGTTTCTACATGTTTTTTGAGATGAGGAATCTGGAAATAATATCAGTTTTTAGTTTAAAAATTTTCCTCACCTATATTATATAAATAAGACGTTTTAAAATGATCTATTTCTATTATTATTTTAGTTTTTACACAATAAATTTCAAATAAGACCATTTAAAAAATATTTACATATTTTGTAATCGAAACCTGATATTAATTTTAGATTATTCATCAATCTTAGGATTTCTATGCAATTTGAAATAAAAATATGTCATTCTAAAACGTCTTATTTATATAATATAGGTGAGGAAAATTTTTAAACTAAAAACTGATATTATTTTCAAATTCCTCATCTCAAAAAACATGTTGAAACTTAATTTCGTCGAAATCAAAAATAATTTTTTATTTTACCTTTAAACTTTTGTAGGATTTTAGAAGGCAAAGGGCTGTCAATTTCTGAAAAAATGTAAATAATTTGCGCTATCTCACATATTTCGCAACCAATTAAGACAAAATTTCAAGGTCATCTAGAAGCCTTAAAACTGCATAGTTTAGCCCAAATCCGGAGGTCGCAGGATTTCCCCTAATTGAAATATCTCAAGTTATAGCTGACCTTGGAATTTTTCAATCACATCAGATTTTGTCCACTAAAATCTGGAGTAAATCCAATGTTATACGCATAGATAAAAAGCAGAATGTAAGCTGATTCTTGTGATGCTATTACTGTCGTGTTCGGTTGAATACAGTAGTTGTTATGGCCGTTAGAAATTGTTGATGAAATCTCCACTTCAAAATTTTAACCCTCCTCGAAAGGGGTAAAAAATCGATATTTTTTGATTTTGATAAAATTTCACTTATAAGGGTTTTATGGTGCGTTATATCGAGATTTGAGGTCAGTTGTTCATGAAAAAAAGTTTCTACTGATTTACAGCGGATTTTCTTGAAATTTTGTCATTTTCTTGTCATTTTTGAGCACCCTAAAGCCGGATAGTGTTTTGTGCATAACAAAAATTGTTTTTATATCTAATAGCATATATAACTGCAATTAAACGTGAAAGAATCATTTCTCTATCTTGACTGATAGCTGAGAAAAAAAAATTAACGTGGTTTTCATATTTTATTTTTTTTCTCGGCTCCTAATGCCCATTGGCGGCTATAACTCTAGTTTTGCACTATTATAGGTCCCTACTATCCACACACAAATCGGCATTCAAATCTGTGAGTTACAACTGCAAACGTCCCCTTGTTAGATAATTTTCGTTTTATTTTTTATTATCATTATTTTTTTCTGTTCCCTCTCAACAAATATTATTTATCTTTATATTTTACTACTAGCATCTCCCGTCGCTGCTTTTCCCGCTCTCATAAGTTAAAAACATAGATAATTTTCACTTTTAATGAAAGTTTTATTTTTTAATCGTTAAAAATCTTGTATTGAAGTGTGCATAAAATAGTATGTATTTCTTCAATGATATTTTCACGCATCATTAAAAGTATAATTAGACACCCAGCCTATTATGAAACTCTTGCGGAAAATGGACATTTTCAGTGCTTATAACTAAAGGCCCATTGGATCATATTTATACACACAATATCGAAAACCAAAGAATTGAAATTTTGATTTGATAATTATTTTATTGATTTCATCTGGTTGTATTTTAATTTCTAACCAAAAAAGTATATAACAGTGATACCAACGTCGTTTGTTACACTCAACATTGTACATTTAAATTACAAGTGTTGTAAATTTTAATATTTCTGAGTGTTGTCTATAATTTTATACTTATGGGTTAAGTAGTTATATCATTGTGAATTATATTGCGGAATGGTGATAATCACATGCCTATTTTTTAACTTCACATTATTATTTAATCAACATATCCAACCACTTATTTATGTAAATATTTTTTAATAATTTAATTTTTATTATCAATTTATAACTCTGCAATAAGACCTTATCTTTGTAACATCTCTTGAATGGCTCTCGCCACCTATCGGTCAATTTTCAAACTTTAATGCGCATCACATATTTATCGCTTTTTTAACAATTTAATTGAAAATATGAAAATTTTATTATTGCTAAACCTTCCATGTACTATGAAGATGATGAAGTGTAAATTTGGAACAAATTGTTTCAGTAGTTTTCGAGGTAAGTGATCACAAACGAAAAATGGCTTGTCCTTTTTTAAATGGCAAAACTTCAGGAACTTGAGGGTTTGTGTGATCGGGTCCTGGCAAAAAATTGTCAAGTTTATTTTCAAAACAATACTAACATTTGATATCTCAGGTTGTACTTAACATTTTTGGTGTTGGTTTAATGAGTACTTTCAATTGTTCAAGGAATAAAATAGAAATTTTATGGTAAAACTATAAGCAACGATTTCCATTGGGAAGCTTATGAGGTACATATACCGATGAATCTAAAACTTAAAAGTGGGATGTTAATATTATGATGGTGTTTTGGCCCCACCATTTTACTATTATACATGGTGTCCCGAATTTAAATGGCAAAAAAAAAGTCCTTTAGAGATTTGCTCGTTTTTGCTTAGTTTTAGAGAAAATCGCAAAAAAAGAAACAAAACAAAAATGTTACAGGTAGCGATTATCACCTTTCAAAGTTCGTCAGGCTAGGCAGTGAGATATGTAAACACTTAATGTTATCCTTTACATTCTTTTATTTGTTTACATTTTGGCTTCCTTCTAGGATTATAATTCCAAAATCAGTCTTCAGTCAGTTACTCAGATATTTTTGTGTGAATAGCATCAGCCACAATGCCGCGTACATATTCTAATTTTGAATATACTGATATGATTTTTGTGTATGGTTTCTGTAACGGTAATGCTTTAGAAGCGGTGCGGGAATATGCGCGCCGATTTCCAAATATAGATGAGTGCTTAATCGACGAGTCTTTTCGTTAACTTTTAATAAACTACGAGAGACTGGGTCATTCTCAGTACGTAATGAAAGCGACCAATTCCAGGCAGCAATAAGAGCAGATTATCGGAGTTTATCAGAATTTATTACCTCAAGATTATGTCAAGAGATTGAATTTTAGTAACTGGTTTCTTGATGAAATTCGCGATGATAATTTATTTCCATTAAAAATTATATGGACCGATGAAGCTACCTTTACAAGAGGAGGAATTGTTAATCAAAGAAATTATCATTTATGGGCTCTTGAAAATCCCAGAGCTATTAGAGAGAATATGTTTAAGCATAAATTTGCTATTAATGTTTGGCTTGGAATTTGGAACGGATTACTGGTGGGACCATATTTTTTACCTGGAAGATTGAATGGTATCACATTTACACATTTTTTGGAGAACGACTTTTCTAATTATTTAGATAACATTCCCTTACAGCAGCGGATTGAAATGTGGTTCCAACTCGATGGATGTCCAGCTCATTATAGCAGAGTTGCTCGAGCTTGGCTGGATATAAATTATCCACAATGATGGATTGGACGTGGAGGAGTAGTACCTTGGCCACCCAGATCACCTGATATGACACCCATGGATTTCTTCGTATGGGGAACCTTGAAGCAGAAAGTTTATTCGGTGTCAATCAACTCAAGAGACCGAATCATAGATGCAGTGCACCAAATATCGTCAGAACAATGTTTAGCTGCAATTTATCAAGTGAGTGCTAGATGTAATGCTTGCATTGGTGCAAGAGGACAACATTTTGAGCAATATTCACATTAAAAAGAACATAACATAAATATAAATGTAAATAAATAAATATAAAAATGAAAACTTGTTTTGTTTCTTTTTTTGCGATTTTCTCTAAAACTAAGCAAAACGAGCAAATCTCTAAAATCTCTTTTTGTCTTAGTTTTTCGGTTTCCTATAAGTTCCTGAAGCTTTGCCATTTAAATTCGGGACACCCTGTATAATAGTGTAGATGTAGATGTGTAATATCAGAAATTAATCTATAAGTATTTTTTTTAAATTTTATTTTAATGTAAGCTTGTATTTACTTTTAATTATCTTATTCTATTTTTAAATCTCTAGGCCAGATATGATTTATTTTCTCTCATGTAAATATTATTCTTAAGTGAATTTTTCCCAGATTAAAATTTTCTTTCTATTCTATTCAAATTTCTTATAGCTGATTCCTGATGAGAAAATGTAATTTATAGGAGAATTTGAACGCTTTCACTTTCTTGATATCTAGACATAGAAATGTTTACTTAGACTAGTTTTCTGATTTCTACGAAAATCATCATAATGAGAACAATTATAATTTTTAATTTGTTTCCTTGCGCGGCAAAAGACATTACAAGACTAAAAATAAATAAAAAAAATTAACTAAAAATAAATAAGAAGAGCGTAATGCCAGTAATCCTCCAGAGGATTAACAAGTTTGGGTTGGATATTTTCTGTCTATGAATTGTGTACACAGAGTTTTTGGCATACATTTTCTTATTAAATTACTATAATTCCGAAATTACGCCAAAACAAAAAAAAATGGCAAAAAAACAAAAAATTATGCTACTTACTTTAAAAAACAAAACAAAACGAAATATAAATAAGTATTTCAATGATGGGTGTACACAGACTTTTTTTACTAACTGTATGATCCTGAAACGTATTTAACAACTATATTAACTGGCAAATAAATTTTAAAATGTTTTGTGAGTATCGGGAAATTCTTCTTTTCTTCATTTTAAACATTTTAATAGCTATTTGATTTCTCCTTATATAGACCTCTGAATTTCACAACAATGTTATGAAATGGTGAAACTTACATTTCCGTCATTTTTAATAAATCTGCCTATCTATACTAATATGAATTGACACTTACCTTCAGGGATAGGTTTTCTTGTCTATTTTGCTACTAGCCGAGAATACTCAAATGGTACACGGCCACAACTGTTATCAGCTAATTAATTATTTTACAGGTTACTTTACTACTGCGATCTTGCTTTTGTTTTGTGCATATACAGGGTGTCCCGAATTTAAATGGCAAAACTTCAGGAACTTATAGGGGACCGAAAAACTAAGAAAAAAAGTCCATCTGCAAGCATTACATCTAGCACTCACTTGATAAATTGCAGCTAAACATTGTTCTGATGATATTTGGTGCACTAAAATTCGGTCTCTTAATTGCTCTCTTGAGTTGATTGACACCGAATAAACTTTCTGCTTCAAGGTTCCCCATACGAAGAAATCCATGGGTGTCACATCAGGTGATCTTGGTGGCCAAGGTACTACTCCTCCACGTCTAATCCATCGTTGTGGATAATTTATATCCAGCCAAGCTCGAGCAACTCTGCTATCTAAATAATAGTCATCTAAATAATTAGAAAAGTCGTTCTCCAAAAAATTTGTAAATGTGATACCATTCAATCTTCCAGGTAAAAAATATGGTCCCACCAGTAATCCGTTCCAAATTCCAAGCCAAACATTAATAGCAAATTCATGCTGAAACATATTCTCTCTAATAGCTCTGGGATTTTCAAGAGCCCATAAATGATAATTTCTTTGATTAACAATTCCTCCTCTTGTAAAGGTAGCTTCATCGGTCCATATAATTTTTAATGGAAATAAATTATCATCGCGAATTTCATCAAGAAACCAGTTACTAAAATTCAATCTCTTGACATAATCTTGAGGTAATAAATTCTGAACTTTTTGAAGATGGTATGGGTAGCGCTTATCACCTTTCAAAGTTCGCCATATTGCTTGCCGCGATATTGCTAATGCAGCAGATGCTCTTTGGATGCTAGTCTCAGGATTGTTATCGAAGTGGCGTTGGACACAATTTCTTCTCCGATAATCTGCTCTTATTGCTACCTGGAATTGGTCGCTTTCATTACGTATTAAGAATGACCCAGTCTCTCGTAGTCTATTAAAAGTTAACGAAAAGACTCGTGATTAGGCACTCTTCTATTTGGAAATCGGCGCGCATACTCCCGCACCGCTTCTAAAGCATTACCGTTACATAAACCATACACAAAAATCATATCAGCGTATTCAACATTTGAATATGTATGCGGCATTGTGGCTGATGCAATTCACACAAAAATATCTGAGTAACTGACTGAAGACTGATTTAGGAATTATAATCCTAGAAGGAAGCCAAAATGTAAACAAATAAAAGAATGTAAAGGATAACATTAAGTGTTTACATATCTCACTGGCTAGCTTGACGAACTTTGAAAGGTGATAATCGCTACCCTGTAACATTTTTGTTTTGTTTCTTTTTTTGCGATTTTCTCTAAAACTAAGCAAAAACTAGCAAATCTCTAAAGGACTTTTTGTCCTAGTTTTTCGGTCCCCTATAAGTTCCTTAAGTTTTGCCATTTAAATTCGGGACACCCTGTATAAAATAAATTGTACCATTTAATACTTCAGAGTCGACTTCCGGTCACCATACTCGTTCAAAAAGTAAACCACCAATGTGCTTCGTTCAGTAGATTTCAATCCCTTAACAGTTATTAACTTTTAACTCAATACTTTAATATGGAGATGTTCTATTCGACTAAAGGATCGCAAAGTCAATACAATAAAGTATAAATTATAGTTTTAGTAAACCACATAACGTTTTATAATATCATGTAGTTGTGATAATTATATTAGTGCACAAAAATATGTTAACATTCCAAACAGTGTGGTAGAACTTACCATGGTACAAATAATGATAGTTCTCCGGTTGTGCCCTACGATCGTTTTATGTTTGTTTGTTGAGGTTATAACGTCATTATGTACTCCAACTATGGCTGAAAGGTAAGTCAAATACAGGTAACCAACGTATTCTTGCCAGGTTGAGGAAGTCAAGATTCATTCCGTGGGCCCGCCAATTTTAAAATGCACATTTGGTATTCGAATCCTATGTGGAGGTATGTTGCGCCCCTGTAGTCATGGTTTCACATCACTTTTCATATTTTCTCATCAGTCATCCCCACAACCAACATATTTAAAAAATTATATCAACACATTTTAATTTAAACAATTTTATCAATTGGGTCTTTTGCACTTGTTCCCCGCATTTCATTTTGAGTTTATTATCATATATTTAGGTTACGAGTAACCTTCTCAAACGTAATAACATGTCAACGAGAGATCGTTTGATTGTTCCTATTATTAAATAATTTAATAAAAAAAAAATTAATTTAATTATTGATTTAAATATTTTATTAAATGTTATTCGATGTAAAATACCTTTTTCCTGAAGAAATTTTATCGCTTTTTTTTTTTTGTATTTATTCGATGAATTAAATCGAACAAAGACACGTCGCGTATAATTTTTTTTTTTTTTTTTTTAATTAATTTTTTTTTTTTTTATTTAATTATTAAATAATAGGGACAATTCAAACGATCTCTCATTGACATGTTATTCGTTTGGGAAGGTTACTCGTAACCTAAACATATGATAACAAACTCAGAATGAAATGCGGGGAACAAGTGCAAAAGACCCAATCAATTTGTTAAAGTTAAAATTTAATATCAATTCAAATTAATCAAATTTTAATTTTTATCAATTAATCAATAAACTTTACAAATCATATCGAATGTTTTAGGCAAAACACTATTCATTTAGGATTGATGAATTAATTGCCACTTCTATTGGGATTTTTTTAGGGGTAGGAAGGTTAAATTTCTGTGATTTACTATGGGATTTCCCTTATGCTTCATTGGATTTTTCCGCTCCTATTGGAAACAAATTTAAAATGGGGCTATTGGAAATGTTTATCTGGTCATTTATACAACACTCTGGATCGCTTTTAAACGATTTTATTATTTCTAATGATTCATAAATATTTAGATTTAGGCTATTTTCTACTTGATGTAGTATTTTTACTCCCCAGTCTTTATTAAATTTGTGGTTATTTTCATTTAGATGTATAGCGAAATTGGAGTTTTGGATCTTAGTGTATGCTCATATATGCTCTTTTACTCTTCGATTCACTGATCGTCCAGTTGTTCCCGTGTATTTTGTTTCACAGTCATTACATTTATTATTTACATACATAAATGTTTTTTGATAAATCTTATACTCTTAATAAATAAGCCAAAATCATATTGTCATTTCTACTTTGGGGAAGGTAAATAGTATAGACTGTTTTAGAGTGGGATTTATTCCAAATTTATGAGAAAACGTTAGATAATAGTCCAGTCAATGATTGCTGAAATGAGGGGTGTAGAGTGCATGAAATATGCGATTATTTTTGGCCTCAGGGCTTCGTTAGGAGTACTTAGAAGATAAACATAATAAAAGTACCCGCCCCTGGGGGTTAGCTAACGGTGGGGGAGGGGAGAATATCCCATTTTTGGGTTTTTATTATATCTCGATAAGTGTAGACTATAGAAAAATATCTTTCGAACCAAAATAAAAGCTTATTTAATTTTCTCTACAATTAATTCTATACATATAAATTATTGAAAATCGATAATTATTTTTTAAAAAAATAATTTTTATCTAACTTTTTAATTTTTAACCGTTAGCTCACCCCCCAGGTGCGGGGACTTTTAGTATGTTTATCTTGTAACTACTCCTTACGAAGTCCTGAGGTAAAAAATAATCGCATACAGCACTCTATACCCCTCATTTCAGCACTCATTAACTGGACTAGTGCACTCATATGCTTTATGATTTGTCCTAGATTTTCTTATGAAAAAACCAAGAGCTTTATGACTTTGAAAGGATGAAAACATGCACTATAAAACTATGCAATTTCTATTAAAGGTAATTGAAGTAAATTGAAATTTACTATTATGTACAATCAATTTTAACTAAAGTTAATTTTAAATAATAAACTTTCGTCGTAAACCTACGACCTCCTGTCCTACAGTATCCTTTAATGATATTCCACTAATCCCAGTTGAACAGATCCGCTACCTAGGACTCCACTTGGACAAACGTCTTACTTGGAATCCACATACAAGACTAAAGCGACAAGAAACTGCTCGTCGTTAGAGACTACTCCAACATTTACTGGACAAACGATCAAAGCTCCCAATTTACAAAAGACTCATTTACATGACAGTGATTAGACCATTATGGACTTACGGAGTTGAGCTTTGGGGCTCTACTAAACCATCCAATCCACCCCGTATCCAATCCTTACAATCCAAAATCCTTCAAAAAATTCTCAATGCTCCTTACTTTGTCACCAATAAACTTATCCATAGAGATCTTAATGTTCCATATGTTGTTGATTTAGCCCAATCCAGATACCAATCCTTTCATAGTAAGCTCCATGACCACTCAAATCCCCTAGTTTCTCAACTTGCTTCCTACTCAATTCCCGATAATCCTCCGAGGCGTCTGAAAAGAAGATGGTCTAGAGATCTTCTTGCGTAGATTTTTATTGAATTACTACTGATGAGTAGTTCTTTTCAAGTTTTGCCAGGTTATTGTAAGCGTTTTGAACACATTTACTTAATGTATATTGTACAGTTATGAATTTCAATAAATTGTAAATAAAAAAAAAAAACAAACTAAAATGTAGATATGAAAGGGCTTTCTTAGATGCTCTTAGGTTATAGATAAAACCCATGAAATAGCTTTAAATTTAACTACCCCATAGAAGAAGGCATAATCACCTATCATTAAAATAAAACTTGTAATGCCGAGTCGACCGTAACGATATCGATTCGAGGTTTGCCTTGTTAGTGACCTATTAAAGCGATAAACAATAAATGAATAAAAGACCTATTAACCTGGAATTAACGCCATCTATATAATATATATAAAACCTCCGATCAAACGCCCACCTACGTCTTAGTGTTCCCCTCGGACAGTTCAAAACTTACTAGCATTATTTTTATTTTTATTATACACAACAAACTTTACATGCCCATTTTAAGCGTCGCGCTGCTATTACTTAAACTATATTAACCGGTTATAACTCGCTCAGTTCCGCATTGTGAAGCCTTCTAAATTCTCCTGTTTCTTCATCTTTTTTTAGGCCAAATATTCTACGCAGTACTTTATTTTCGAAAACTTTAAGGCGTTGTTCCTCCCTTAACGTCAGCGGCCACGTTTCGCAACCGTAGAGAACTGTTGGTTGTACAATAGTTTTGTATATCCTAATTTTTAAATTTTTGGAGACTAAGCGCGAACTGAGTAATTTTGCGTCCGAGAAATAACAAGCATGATTGGCTTGTAACCTAGCCTTTATTTATCTTGAATTTAATTTTTCCTTGATATAATAGATCCTAGATATTTGAATTGCTCAACGTGTTCAAACTTTATCCCGGAAATATCTACATTACTAAAAATCTTCATCGTTTCTACTGCATTGCATATCCTAATTTTTAAATTTCTGGAGAGTAAGCGCGAATTGAGTAATTTTACGACCAAGAAATAACAATCATAGGCTTTTAATCATGCCTTTGTTTCCTCTTGAATTTCACTTGGAAATTGAGTACCCTTGATTAAATTGTTCTAAATATTCAAATTTAATTCCTGAAGTATCTATATCAGCGAAATGTTCACTGTTTCTACCACTAACCATATATTTCGTTTTAATTGAAACAATTATCAAACCAATTTCTTTTAAAAAAGCCGTGTTTAATTGTTTTTCATCTCTGTCCGACAGTATCTCATCCGCGTATCCAAAAACCGAAATTTTGTCACCTACTTCTAGTACTTCCTCATGACATATTCTATTGCTAAGATAAATAATACCGGAGAATGCGAATCAAAGAACAATCAAAAAGATATAGGTACATAGATTATTTTTTTTATTTCAATAAAACGGTTTTTAATAACGTGAGATATAAAAATAGGTTTATTTTGTCAGAAAATACGTTTTACTGAACACTTATTTTATCAGAAAAAAAATTACAGGTTCATAATATGAATTGGATTAGTACATCTCATTTATACGATACCAGATTTTTCCATTCATTATATTTTAAGATCTATGTATTATGTTATCGTTAGTAAATGATCTTACGTATTATTTTTATTAAATTAATATGATACATTTAAAATAAATGGTGAAAATTAAACCTTATTAAAAAAAAAAAGAAATTGGAACCACGGATTTATAATGGTTGTGACTTCAGTAATTTTATTTTACATTATTTCAATTCTATTGTTTATTTAAATCTTAAAAGGTCGCTATGTCTATTTAAGTGAGTCAGACTTTTTTCCTCCTAAATTGGTCATTCGTCCTGTGCGATGAGAAGAATTCTCCACGAAACATCTAGTTTATGAAAAATGCATCATGAGGAATAATATGATGAACAATGTTTATGAGATGTAATATTAATTAACTTAATGAAAAATATTTAATTTATTTATCAAATAACAAACGAGATTCTTAACTGCTAATTTGAACTATTATTATAATTGTTCCCTCCTCAGAGCAGTAGAATAGGAAGAGCGGAGGGTTGCTGGTCTGCGGTGCTGCACCCTGGCGGCGCAGTGGCTAGTGAGTGAGTTCGATTTTAGCAGGGGCTGACATGGCGTGAGTGTGTCCTCTCCTTCCTCTACCCTGAGGACCAAAGGTATGCTATCTGTTTCAGTAGTTGACAGTAGCTTCAGGTTGTCCACAATAGTCTCCCTTAGCTCATAGTAACATCTTAGTACGAATCCATCAGTTCTCACCTATCTGATAGACGTCTCCGAGTCTAGGGCTCGCCTAGTGGCATCTGGCCAGCGTCGCACTTAAATATAGTTTCACTTCCAATTGCGGAATATTGATTTCGTTTATAAAGTTTTTCTAGAGCAAAAAAAAATCTATATAATTTCTGTATTTTTTTTAGAGCACAATAAAATTTACCGTTGAATTATGGGGAGGTACTTCTGGTTTTGATCAAAAGTGACAGGTAACCAGACCTTGTATCATGACAGCAATGGTATACGATCGTGTATTGTTCTCGATTGCTAATCCTCAGTAGAAAAAAAGTCAATGCCAATGAAATTGCGACATTAACATCAACATGATTGAAGTAACCCTGTATCACAAAATTTTATAATAACCCTTCAAGTTACAAGACCTATGCTTTGTTATGAATTATCTAGTTACAAAATGGCTTTTGCTTCATTATAACTTTACATATTACTTCATCGGTTTCTCGAAATAATTGGCCCCAGGCTCATTGGAATGTTAGCCCTCAGAGTAATTATTTCAATTGAAGTAATTAAGAGCGTTAGATGAGCCATGTTAGCCTCCGTCCTAAATAATTCCCGTCAGCTGGAGCACTTGGAGCATGAATGAACCAGAGCGGCCTTGTTATTTGGATCGGTTGCCATAGCGACATCTCAACTGCCACACGAGGTTGCCTCCTTCCTCACGTGGCAGTCGACTCCTATTCCCGATCGATAGTCGGCAATGAACCAAACGATATTTGGTGTGATACCCGAGTGTATAATCACATTTGTCTCTGTCATGAGTGGATTTTACTAGCTATTCACAAATAAATTATATATACTCATGCATTTGAATTTTAAATAGAATCATTTAGTCATAAAAAAAATATTAAACAATTTTTCCATGACTGGGAAAACAATAGATATTAGGTATGTCTATCTATAATCTACAGATAGACATATCTACTGACTTATCTACTGCTTTTCCCAATTTCCATTTAAGAATTAAAAGGGTCAAATTACTTCAATTAATATATAAATTACACTAACAATTATTCTTTATTCGAAATGAACAAAGTTGAGAGTAAGTAGTGGTTTCAAACGTGGCTTTTTTCATTCAAACCAATATAACTCTTAACCGGTAGGTCCCAGCGATAAATATTATATAACAAAAAATATTCTCTATTAAATTTCTGATCAAGAAACCTCCGGCAAGTTTTCGATCCGAGCAACACCATTAGAGCTAGAGCGTATCAAAATGTTACATTTTTGAATGTCAAAAAAACGTTACACCAAAAAAAGTATAGAAACCCAGCTAAAAGACGTATCCATATCAAAAATATTCAAAAGCAATTAAAATATTTTCAATATTCCCAACAGTTCTGTATTCGTAAATTGTATAAGTTTATAAATTCAGGCAAAGGGCTGAAATGATTCTAGAACATTCTTTTAATGTTCCAGACTTTCTTAACTTATCAAATTAAGGTTAGTTTCTCTTTAAAAGTAAATATTTATGTTTAAAAGTTCATATTTAATCCTAGC